>CP125976.1:129761734-130222039 GCA_030063025.1 Avena longiglumis
TTCGTTTGTGCGAGGAACTGTCTTTGTTTGCGATGGCGGAGTGTTTTTGTGAGTATTTGCGATGGAACTTGACCACACTTTGGGTTCGATCGTTTACCATTGGCATAAACCTTGAGTCGTCTCGAAGCCGCTAACCGTTCTTGCGGAATCTACTCAATGGGGTGGCCCCTGAAATATTTACGAGAATCTTGTGATTGCTTTGCCGTGAAGGCCTCGTTGGGTTTTGATTTGGTTTTCAGAGTTGATCGGCGTGTTGCTATTGGTGCACCGCCGGGTAAAACTTTACGAAAGCCGTGTCGCGGTTATGGGCGACTTGGAGCCACAGTTTCTCGATCATAGACAAGCATAAGTAAAGTCCCGATTTAATCGACTAAGTAATTTGACTAGTAAATAAGCATGACACTCATGGAATGGTTAATAAAATTGCCAGCGGATGGGGGTTGTTAAATTCACTTCCTCGTTAGTGGCGAGGGAGGATGGATCGATGAAATTACTATTATAACGTTGTCCTTAATTCAGACGCAAATCTATCATTGGTTAGGCGGATGGTTAGCGTTATCTGTAGAAGCGCTAGGGTTTATCTTCGGCGCAATTCGTCACCCGGTTGTGTCCCCTTTAGAGGCATTAAGACTTGCGAGTACCCTTGGGTCTCACCGATAAATTATTGGTTCGGATGAGCAGGTACCCTGCGGGGCCGGATCTTTGGGTGGAAGAAAGAGGCGATGATGTGGGCAGCGATCGTTGGTGTAGAGATTAGGGAGCGAGGATCCGTGAGATCGTGGGCGGGATGTGCTTACTTCTATGGCATCTTATGCCGATTTGCTTCTTGTCCGTACCCGGACTTTGTTTTTCCGCTTCCGCTTGATACTCTGATGTGTGTTGTATGAGGAATTATCCTAAAATATTATACCTATCTAGGTCATTTGAATCTTCTTGGTATATGCGTTGCTATATTCCTTTCTTTCTAGATGGTATAGCTACGATGTACTCTTGTATGGTGGCTTGCATACATACCCACTTGTGTATATAGTTGATCCTTACGCTTTGCAAATTCATACGCCCGTCTGGTCCGTTGAGTTGGAAGTGGTTGGAGACGGTAGAAAAGTCTACCCGTGAGTGGCTTTTGGGGCCCCACCGCACTATTTAAACCACTACCGCTCATCGGGCTTGTATCTAGGGCGTAATTCGCGAGTAGTTACAATTGGTATCGAGCCATCCCGACCCTTCGAGGTCTCAATGAAAGCAGTCGTTGTCGATCTAGCAAATATTTTGGTAGTTATGTATACTGGGGAAAAACAAAAGCAGCGAGTAGTAGGGCGCTTCTACTTTTCTTCTTACCCACCCACCCACCCTTTTCTGGTAAGGAAGTGCAACGTTTTCAATCCTCTTCTCAAAATTCAAACTAGGATTCACGTGTTCTGGGTTTCCGTAGTACCATAGGTTATGTGTGTGTGTGTGTTTAATCCCTTGTCTGTCTGTTGCATCAAGTTGTTATCTTATACGCCTTTGGTTATCAAGCTGTTGGTACATTCCATACCGGCAGCTTTTGCAAACCGGCGCAATCTGTCTTACTCTTTGTATCGGCGCTATCTTGTTTGGGGTGTTCGTTTAGTGATTACCAATCTTTAGGTTTAAATCGTGGTGAAGAAGGGGTTAGGATATGTGTTCCACTTGTTCATGTGCGGAGTAATGATTTGAGTCTTGGGATGGAGTCGCGACCATACCACTACTCTTATCATTCGCTTTTGTATATTGAATCGGTAAGAGTCACTAATCTTGATTCGTTAAGTAATTTTCGCATCTATTGGTATTTTAATGCGAGAAATTTGTGGAAATTTTTTCTTTGATATATTTGTGTACCACCTCCTTTTGATCGTGTATGCGATATGCTTAATATATTTTAGGTGCTTTGAACTTTGTTGATATTTTAATATCATCTCGATAAATTGTATCCTTTAATCTTGGTTAATTCCATCTTGGTACTATTTTGGATTATTATCATCCATTATAATCTTGACTTGATTTTATATCAATGGCGGGATGGCTCCACCACGTCGTTACGATGAGGATATACCACCGAAGTGGGCTCCTTGTTGTCAAACATCGCTAATGCTTTGGCGTCAATGATGAACCAGCGCTGAGAGAGAGTGTTGGAGAGCGAGTTTGCTCCACTACCTCCACCTCCCAAAGCGAGGAGACATCAAAACTTTCGAAATTCAACCCTCGTCGGTTTGATGTTTACGATCGACCTCCCGGGCCCAGCGGATGATTGGCTGCGTGAGATGTCAAGGTTGCTCGAGGCTGCGATGTTCGGGCGAGTGGGTCAAGTGTGCTACTCACCTTCACGAAGGAGATGCGGCTCCGGTGGGAGAATTACTTGAAGGCAAAATTGCCTTTGGTTTCCGACCTACTTGGGAGAGAGGTTCAACTGGGCGTTCAAGGAGCAGTTTTACGCCGGAGATTGTAATGGAAAGGATGAAGGAGGCTTTTCTCAACTTTGAAGCAAGGAAATGATAACGTCGACACCTATATCGGGAACTTCATGAATCTCTCTCGTTATGGTGGCGATGAGGTATCGATGACAAGAAAAGAAGCGAGAAGAGGTTGAGGCAAGGGCTCAATCGTCGATCAAGTATGCGATCACACATGCAAGGCCGGCAACTTTCACGAACTACAACACACAGCTCACGCAATAGGAAGCAAGCGAGGCAAATGTTGAGAGTCCAAGAAACACAACGAGGGATGCATCAAGCTCTGGAGTTATGGCGGCTCCTTCTAAGCGGCGTGTGCGGGTTCCCTAACACCCCACCGTCGCTCCCGGCTCCACCAAGACACAGAATTCTGGCATGAAGGCCACAAACTTCACCGCTGCGGCTCCGAGGGCTCTGACCACTACTACCTGGGCTTTGGTGAGAGTCCACAGCTATCTTTGCTCCACGTCCACATGGTGCTTGTTTCACATGTGGAGATCATGGACATCCCAAAGCTGGTATCTGTTGAAGAACAAAGCTCTTCCTCCACCCCTTGAAGATCTGCGGCAAGCTCTCCCCGGTTCGTGCACCACCACCTCGGGCTCTCAACATCAACACCAAGCCGGGTCTCTGGTTGCTCGTGCCAACTGCGTCAACGCCCGCTCAAGTGAGCATGCACACAGGAATTGTGATGGGTATGCTATCCGATTAACTCAGTCCACTTCGAGTTTTGTTTGATTCAGGTCGCATTCTTTTGTGTCTCACAGGTTTGCAAATGAGAATGAGTTAGCCATGGTTCCTCTCCTTAAGCGGTTAATGGTTCTTTCTCCTGGAGCAACAATGGCATGCTTAGAATCGAGTCATGGCAATCAAATTGAGATTGGTGGCTCTTACGTTCTCGGCTTCTTTAATTGTGCAGGCAACTCGACATTGATGTCATCTTGGGCATGGATTGGTTAAGCGGCAAATGCATTGTGATTGATTGTCTTTGAAGCGCTTCCGGTCTCTGAAGATTCTGAAGGCCATATAGTCTTTGCTCCAAGTCGACTCACTGTCAGCTCTTCTCTTTGGCGGCTCGAATGATGATGCTATGGAAGCTATTGAGCGTCTGGTGAATACGAGAGTTCCGGATGTCTTTCTGAAGAGTTGCGGGTATGCCTCAGGATCGTGAGGTTGAGTTTGTGATTGAGCTTGAACTGGGCGGCTCCCTATCTCCAAGCGGCCTTATAAAATGGGTCCTTACGAGTTGGGCTGAACTCAAGCGACAACTTGATGAACAAGAGAAGTTGGGTTTCATTCAACACGATGCCGTCTTGGGGTAGCCCAACAATCTTTGTGAAAAGCGTGAAAGCGGGACCGATAGACTCTGTGTTGACTACAGACTCTCAATGCTAAAACCATCAAGAACAAATATCCTCCAGCGGTTAAGGATCTTTCGATCGGCTATTTGGAGTTGTGGTGTTCTCTAAGCTGGACTTGAAGTGGTTATCACCAAATCAAGATTCGCAAGGAAGATGTGCCCAAAACAGCTTTCACCACCCATATGCTGTGTAATGAGTACGGTCATGTCTTCCGGTCTCACTGGCGCACCTACTACCTTCTCGAGGCTGATGAACTCCGTTTTCATGGAGTACCTTGATAAGTTCGTGGTGGTCTATCTGGATGACATCTGGTCTATTCAAGTCCAAGGAAGAGCATGAAGAACACTGCGGTGTGTCTTAAACAAGCCGTGAGAGAACAGCTTGCAAAGTTCTCAAAGTGTGAGTTTTGGTGCTGAAGTAACCTATCTTGGTCATGTCATCTACGCCAAAGGGCATTGCGGTCAACCGGGCTTAAGTGAAGACAATTGTTGAATGGCTTCCTCCTGTTAATGTCAAAGAAGTGCGGAGTTTCCTCGGTTTGGCTAGTTATTGCCGTCGGCGTTGAGAACTTCTAGAAGATAGCGAAGCCTCTGCAAATCTCCTCAAGAAAGGCAAGAAATACTGTGGACTCCTGCGTGTCAAGCAAGTTTTGAGACACTCAAAGAAGCTCACTTCCACACAGGTCTTGGTTCCTCCGGATACCTCTAAGCCCTTTCGGATATTCTGCGGCGCCTCTTTGCAAGGATTGGGTGGTCCTTATGCAAGAGAAACAGGTGGTTGCTTATGCCTATCGTCGATTGAAGACTCATGAGATCAACTATCCCACACATGACCTCGAGCTATGACAGTTGTCTTTGCTTTGAAGCTATGGAGGCACTACTTGCTTGGTAACCGTTGTGAGATCTTTTACGACCACAAGAGTTTGAAGTATATCTTCACTTTTGATCTCAACCTTCGGCGGAGGAGATGGATTGAAGTAATCAATGACTTTGGCGTGACCATCAACTACACAGGGCAAAGCTAATGTCATGGCGATGCTCTTAGCAGTAAACTTATGTCAACAACCTCATGATGGAAGAGCGGCAACCTCTCTTGTGCGAGGAATGGTCGACTCAACACAGGAAATGGAACAAGGCATCCCACTGAACCTTGGCTACTCCTCTCTTGGAAGAAAAGATTCGCTCTCGTCGGTGGGTGATCCGCTTTTACCAAAAGCTCATCTCTAAACTTGAGCTTCGAAGTATGAGTCCTTCCATGTTGATGATCAAGGCACGCTTTTCTTTGAACACGGATGTTTGTACCAAACTACACGGGTTTGAGAAAACAAGTTCTCAAGGAGGCGCATGATTGTTCTTTCTATCCATCCGGCACCACAAAGATGTACATGGACTTGAAAACACAATATTGGTGGCCTGGTTTGAAAGCAGTATTATGCCAAGTATGTCTCGGAATGTGATGTCTGCTTGAGAGTGAAGGCATCCATCGAAACCATTAGGTCTTCTACAACCATTGAAACCTCCGGAATGGAAATGGGAGAAAGTAGAGATGGACTTCATCAACTGGCTTTCCAAGGCGAGAGAAAGGAGCAACAATGCAATTTTTGTTGTCATCGCGGGCTTTCTAAAGTGGCTCATTTCTTCCCGATCGAAAGAAACAATTTACGGAATTGAGTTAGGTGAGCTCTATATCAGCAATTGTCTCTCTCTGTGTATGGGGTTCAGCTGAAATCAGTTCGGAACCGTGGAAGCATCTTCACTTCAAAGTTAAGGAAAGTTTCAAAATGCCTTTGGGAACAAAGTTGAACTTGACTGCCTTACCACCCTCGATCGCAAGGAAGGTTGAAAGGATCAATCGATTACGGAGGATATGCTTCGATGCTTGCGTCATCTCTTTGGCATGAAGTGGGAGGAATGTCTTCCTTATCTTGCTGAATTCTCTTACAACAACATCTTCGGAAGAGTCTGAAGATGGCACCATTTGAGAGCTCTCTATGGTCGCAAGTGCGAACTTCGATTGGTTGGGGTCGGAGAAAGAATCTGGTTTGTACGACATTGTAACACAAGCAGAGGAGAAGGTGCATATCATTCTTGAGAACACGAAGATTGCTCAAAGTGTCGGAAGAGCAACTATAACAGGGGAAGCACCACGGACATGGTGTATGTTCTGGTGATCTCGTCACCTTCGTGTCACTCCATGAGAGGAACACACGCTTTGGTATCAAAGGAAAGTTGGCTCCTAGATACATCGGTCCTTTCAAGATTCGTGGTAGAAGAGGAGAAGTTGCTTATGCCTGGAGCTCCGGAACAACTCAAGGTTCATGGCGTTTTCCACATCTCGGCTCAAGAAGTGCTTCAAAGATCTGCGGGGCCAGTGGATCATGAGCTAATCGATCTTCAAGAAGACTGTCTTATCAAAGAACACCCGCTAAAATCCTTGAGACCAAGGAAGAAGGACTGCGCAACAAGTCCATCAAGTTACGCAAGGTCATCAAGGTGGTCACACCATTACATTGATGAAGCCACTTGGGGCGTGAAGATGAACTCCGTGCCAACCATCCTTCTCTCTTTGTGTCTTCTTCTTCTTCCTAGAATCTCAGGTGAGATTAGGTTTGAAAGTGGGAGAGTTGTAGCATCTCGGTTGTCTAACACACTGTAATGCTACATTCTAGTAATAAAAAGGGCCACTTCCTACATATAATTGTTGCATCATCATCATATCATGCTCATGTCATCATGCCACCTTGAATTTGAGCATCATATAAAACCCCTTCTTGTTTGGTTTTTATCTCATGTGCATTATTAATTGTATTTGCCTCTTGATATTGTATTTGGTTCTTGATATATTGTTAAATGCCCAAGTTGAGTTGGGGGCATACCTCTTATTGACTCCACCACCTTTTTCTTACCACCTTTTAATTCCACCACCCAATTAATATGAGCTTGGCTTTTTAGCAAGGTTACCTCTAGCTCATGTGGGTTGGGTGGATCCCTCATAATCTTATGCTTGGCCTTTTGGGAATGCATGGAAGAATGCCACATGATTTTTATGTTGTTTTCACAATATAAAGACATGGCATTTATTGTGTGCATGGGCCATGCAAGTGCCACCCTCTTCGACATTTGAAGGTTATTTTTGTTTTGCTTGCATGGATCACTCCTTCCTTGCTTGATCTTGTTTTGACTTGTTTAAAACCTAGCTCTCACCCTCCTCTCTCTACCCTCTAGCTAATCTTTAAACCTGTTTCCCATTCCCTTTTCCTTCATGCATGATCATGTGATCATGTGTGCTCTCTCCTTTTGTGCCTTGACCTCTTTTTGCCTCTCTCTTAGTCAAGCCCTATTCAAAACCTCCACAAAAAGTTCAAAAGTTTTTTGGAAACTAGTAGGCTGGATTAAAAGTGCATTGGAATGAAAACAAACAAACAAATTGAAATAAAGAAGAGGAAAAGAGAGAGAAATATGACCCGTGACCAGAACACTCCCTCACAGCCCAACTCGCCTCCTGGCCCCAGCTCGCCCTCCACAGCCCCAATAACCCTTGATCCCTTCCTGTTCACCATCTTCCTGCAGTCACCTCCCTCTCTCGGCGTGAGGCGGAAAGCAAGCAGGAGGAGGCAGGTGGCCGTCGCTCCCAGTCGTCCCGTGGCCATGACCGCCGCGGCACGTGAGTCTGCCCTTCTTAGCCAAGCGCAGTCCCCTCCAGCCTAGTCCTCTTTCCCTCCTCTTCGCCTCCAGCCCTTACTGCCTCCTCTCTTCTCTTGAGCTCACAGACCGAGAGGAGATCAGGCATGCTCCCACCTCGGCTTGTACCTCTTCGTCAAGGGGGGGCTGCAGGTAGGAAGGCCGCCAACCAGAAGCCGGCCCGCTCGGCGAGGCCAGCAGGAGCTTGGGGCAGGGGAGCACCTCGCCATCTCCTTCCTGCAGGCAGGAGCCTCTCTGCATTGCGTGGCTGCTCCACCTCGACTTCGTTCCCAAGGCCCCTCCAAGGACCACCGCCCGGCCTCAGTCGCCCCCTTCCATTCCCCTCCTCCCTAGGCCTCCCTACGCCTTGCAGTAGCTACAGCCATGGTAGTAGAGTCGCCATGGCATACCCAATCCGTCGGTCCGTCATCGATGTCACTGCGAGATGTTGTCATGCGCCTCTGTTCGCCGCCATTTCCCGTCACGCGGCCAAGATCGACGGCGACCCTTGACAAAAGTTGGAGCCCTTACATCCCTCTACAAGTTTTCTTTTGCGCATCGTGAGATCTGCCTTAGATCACCGCCATCGTCGCCTAGAAGATGGAACCGACTGGCGTTTTGCGAACACAAAATTCAGTTTCTCGCGTTCATGTTTTGCCTCTGTTCATCCCTTCGACATTCGTCAACTTGGAGCCTCCGTTGGTGAAACTCAAACATCAAGTTATAGCCTGGTGTTTCCCTCTCCAGCTTTGCTTTTTGGGTCTTACTTAGGCTCGCCCACCATTTCCGCCTGCCCGTCAGACCTCCAAGTGGTGAAACTCAAACATCAGTTATAGCTCGTGTTCCTCTCCACTGGTTGGGTCTTGCTAAAATCGCCACCATTTCTATCTTCCTCACGAAGTTGACCATTTCATGATTCAGTGTAAAAGAAAGTTGATTTAAATCGGTCCGCGACCCTCACGGGCGTTTTCTTTTTAAGCCCCTGCCCTTACTTCTATCCAACCCGCAGCCCCCAGACCCACCGTCGACTGTTGGCGTTTTACATAAAACCCCGGCTAACATCCCTCGACCCATGGTCCAAACCCACTTTGAGCCATGCCTAGTCGAGTACCGAGCCCACTCGGCGAGAGCCAGTAGCTAGGTGCGGACTGGGTGGAAAAGTTTTCTTTTTTTTATTTTGAATAAAAATCTTTTCAAATTGTTTTAAATTCAAATTTGAATCGGTTTTAATAACTTTTAAATTGTAAATCAAATTTAGCAAATAATATATGTTTTTGGATCAGAAAATGTGAGGATTTCAAATATGCTATTCAAATTACCTTTTGCACTTTTAAAATTCCAAGTTGGTAAAATTACAACCAATGCCATGAAACTTAAATAATTAATAACTTTTGAATTATAACTCGAATTTAACAAATGATATGTCTAAAATGATCATTTCGTGAGACCTTTCTGTTTATGCTATCCTTGACTTCAATTGCAGCATGCATCATATAAAAATATATACTGCAACAACTAATATGACAACAAATGTGATCCGAACCCCATTAAAAATGTTATTCTTGTCTTCCACACCTCACCCATGCCATGCTACTTTATCACCATGCAACTTGTGCATCATTCATCATGGCATGATTGTTTGCTTGTCGCATTTATTCCTATGCTTGTGCACTCTATTTATGTTGGCCCTTTCTTGTTTGGTTCTTCTTTCGAATAGACGCTGAGCAGGGGATATATCAAGAGAACCAGGAGCACTACCCAGATCCGTCTCTCGCTTCAACTGAGTTGCCAGGCAAGCAATACCACACGCTTGCATACATACAGTACCTATTGCCTCTATCTTATTCTTGCATCATTGAGTCGCGATTGCATTAAATTGAATCCCAAGTATTGCATAGCCTTTACTTTACACCCCACCAAGCTTCTTCCTCCATCCCATGAGCCATTACTACAGGAGTTGTTTGAGCCATGCGAGTCGTAGAACAACATGTGTAGGGTATGTGAGTCAGTGGATAACGAGGTACTAAACAACTTAACTCGAGTAGTAATGGGATAACTAATGAAAGTGGCACGGTGAGCAACATCGCTATTTGGTTTTCTGCTCACTTGTGTCCGTAAGACCACAGTACTTGATTCCTGTTCCTTGATTTATCGCGCTATCCACATCAGGAGGTATATGGGACCCCACAGGCGAGCTTGATTCCGTCTTATTTCTTGGGGCCTGAAACTAGTTTGAGGTTTTATTTACTATCTGTACTTATGCCATGCTCTTTGTATACGTTTGTGCGAGGAGCACCTTTGCCTCTTTAGGTAAGCGGAGTGTTTTGGATGTCGACAAGCCAGCCACACTTCCGGGTTCCCAGTCGTTTACAACCATTAGCGCAAACCTTGAGTCAAATCTCGAAGCTAACCCGTTGGGTCTACTCAATGGGGTGGCCCCAAATATTCACGAATCTTGTGATTGCTTTGTCGTGAAGGCCTCGTTGGGTTTTGATTTGGTTTTAGAGGTTGATCGGCGTGTGTTGCTATTGGTGCACCCGGCCGGGTAAAACTTTCAAAGCCGTGTCATGATTTATGGGCGACTTGGAGCTGATTTCTCGATCATAGACAAGCATAACTAAAGTACCGATTTAATCGACTAAGTAATTTGACTAGTAAATAGCGCAACACTCATGGAATGGTTAATAAAATTGCCAGCGGATGGGGGTTGTTCGTGCTTCCTCGTTAGTAGCGAGGAGGAGGATGGATCGATGAAATTACTATTATAAGCATTGTCCTTAATTCACGGACATCCAAATACATCATTGGTTAGGCGGATGGTTAGCGTTATCTGTAGAACTGCTAGGGTTTATCTTTACTGCCAATTCGTCACCCGGTTGTGTCCCCTTTAGAGGCATTAGGACTTCTTGAGTACCCTTAGGGTCTCACGATAAATTATTGGTTGAGATGAGCAGGTACCCTCGCGAGACGGATCTTTGGGTGGAAGAGGCGATGATGTGCAACGATCGTTCGATTGTAGAGATTCGGGAGCGAGGATCCGTGAGATGTGGGCGGGATGTGCTTACTTCTATGGCATCTTATGCCGATTTGCTTCTTGTCCGTGCGGACTTTGTTTTGCTTCCGCTAGATAATCGATGTGTGTTGTATGAGGAATTATCCTAAAATATTATACCTATCTAGGTCATTTGAATCTTGCCGTATGGCGTTGCTATATTTCCTTTCTTTCTAGATGGTATGGCTCTGATGTACTCTTGTATGGTGGCTTGCATACATACCCACTTGTGTCGTAGTTGATCCCTTCTTGGAATTCGCTTGCCGTCTGAGGTCCGTTGAGTTGGAAGTGGTTGGGACGGCGAAAGGTCTACCCGTGAGTGGCTTTTGGGCCCCAGTACTATTTCAACCACCGCTCATCCAGGCTTGTATCTAGGAGCGTAATTCACCGAGGTAGTTACACGCCATCTCCCCTACCTGCTGGCGCCTCAACCCGCGCGCTCACTTCCCCCGCTTTCATGAGCCGATCCTTTAGTCCTCTTCCTCCCTCTTGCCTCCACACCCTTTGCGCCTTTTGACACGAACTCCGCCGTTCGCCTTTCTCCCTCCCCTCAGTGGAGTTCTCTCCCTCCATGCTTCCTCCTCCGCTCCGCCTTGGCCGGCTCGCCTCCGTGGCGCCTCGGCCCTCCTTCTCACGCGTCTTCCTCCTCCCTTGACCTCAGGTCCTCGGCGGCCTTGAACCCGGCCCGCTCGGCAGCCTCGGGTCCTCTCCTCCCACTGCCTCCCCCACCTCTGCCTGGATGAGCCCTCCCGAGCTCCTGGCCGCCCCGCGTCGGCCTCAAGCCAGCCCGCCCGACTCCTCTGGGTTCGTCCCCGGCCCGGCCTGGCCTTGTGCCCGCCCTCACAGCCCGGCCCCTCCTCGTCGGCGCCCGTCCTAGTCTTAAGGTGGCTTGCTTGGCTTCCTCCTCGGCCCGGCACCGCCTCGCCATTCGCCGCCCCTTCCTCCACCGCCCTCTCCCTCCCGCCTGCGCCTCTGCGCCGGCCTGAGCCCGTTCAGCTGCTCGCCCTCTGCCTTCAGCGTCAT
This sequence comes from Avena longiglumis, assembly GCA_030063025.1. Classification (NCBI taxonomy): domain Eukaryota; kingdom Viridiplantae; phylum Streptophyta; class Magnoliopsida; order Poales; family Poaceae; genus Avena; species Avena longiglumis. The sequence goes on from CP125976.1 coordinate 129,773,322, forward strand.
CGCCTCCATGGGGCCCCACCTCGCGCCTCTGCCAAGCTCGGTATCTCGCCTCCCGGCCGCTGAGCCGTGCCCGTGCCGCAAGCCACCTCAACGCCCGCTCGGCCGTCTTCCGGGCGGCCTTGTCGCCGTGACAGCTGCCTGGCTCGTGTGCGTGTGTTGTTGTACTCGCGGGCGTCCTTTTTGTGGCATCCCGCAAAACCACTACTAGAAAATCGCGTTGAATGTGTGCATCGCATTGTCATCATCATGCATTGTTTGCTAAAACTATGTTTGCAAAGCAGTAGTTTTCTAAGCGCCTCTTTATTTCAAACATCATGGGTCCCGAATATTTTGTTTTGACCATTTCACGGATTACCAGCGTTGTTTGAAAATAAATATTTAATTAATTGTTTTGGTAGAGGCGATCGAGCCGAGTAGATGAACTGGCGACCACTTTTTAAATCGTCCAACTAGTACGCTAATTCCTAAGGCTACCCACTATCCTACCCAACCCAGACCCTCCTCACTCCACCCAATCGGATCCCTCCACCTCCCTCTCCTCTCTCCCTTACCCACTCCACCTTACATTGACCCTCCACTGTACTAAACCACCCCACTCAACTCAGCACCCTCACACCTCCTGCCCACTCGCCACACTTTACACGCCCCCAGCCCGCGCCTCCAGGCCCACCCCCCCTAGTCCCCCTTTCCCGCCTCCTCCTCTTCCCAACCTCCATAACCGCGCTCCCATCCTCGTTCTCCATGGCCTTGGCGCAATCCCTCCTCTGCTTGTGTGGCTCGCCGCCGCCCGCCTCGCTCTCTCTGCTCCCACACGACCACGCCTCCTCAACCTCCAGGCTTCCCACAGCGCTCCGCTCCGGCCAACCGAAGTACTGCTCCGCCCCTCCTAGCCTCCGCTCCGGCCTTCCGTAGGCCCAGCGTGCCGCCGCACGCCACCCAGCGCCTCCTCCGCCCACCTCCGTGCTCCTCCGTCTCGCCCGCCCGTCGTCGTTCCTTCCCGCCGTCGCGCCTCTTCTCGGCGTGGCCGAGGCCCGCCCGCCCCAACCTCCGTCCTCCACCGCGAGCCCGCCTCTGCCCACGCCAAGCCCCGCCTCAGCGTCGAGCCCGCCCGCCAAGCCGCGCTGGCGCCTCGATCGCGCGATGCGGGCGCCGCATGAGCCCTCGCCAACCTCCGCGCGCCTCCGTGTGCCTCAGAGCCGCGTCGGCGAACCTCCGTCAGCCACCTCCTTCATGGTGCTCCTCCGTGGCCGTTCCCTCGGCGTCGCCAGCCCCCGGCTGCTGCTGCGCCCGTCCCAGGGACGTCGCGTCGCCATCCACCTCCTCGCGGCCGTGGCGCCGCTTCCCAGCCCCTCCTGCATGGCGCCTCCTCGGGCCCGCTTCCTCGCCCGGCCCGTCTGGGCCCGCCCGCCAGCCTTGATCACGCGTACCTCGTCGCCTGCGAGCCAGCCCCTCCACCAGCTCCGTCGGCCCAGCCCCGCCTCGTCGGCCCCGTCTGCGCCCGCTCTCGTGCGGTCGATGTACTCTGGTGCGTGGTGCGTCAGAATCTCGATTACGCGCAGTGGCGGAAGGACCACGAGCCCAACTGCGAGCACCACAGGCTCTTCTGGGGCAGATCTTCCGGCGGCTCCGGCAACTAAACAAGATCGTCCTCGGAAGTGGAGCCGCAAACCCCTAGATCATCGAGAGGGGCCGATGACCTCGGACCAAGAGCGTCGACACAAGCGCCTAGTACTCCTTCATGGACACCGATGAAGCGAACCCCGTGGCGTCAAGCTCTCCTTCCAGGCATCGGGGTCCACGACATGGAATCGCCAGAATCATCCCAACGCCAAGATTGCCACGAGCGCCCGAATGTTGACACCGACTTCGATGGCGCGAGCGACAAGATCCTGCACGGCAAGATCGACCCGTGAGGCCGGCAAGACCTTCGCGATGGCGAGCGGCAGGCAAGTTACGCTTCCGGACATCGAGACCCGATGCGACAAGACCTACCCGCTCAGAAGCGGACTCTCGAACCCCGATCAAATCGAACCTGGACCTGACCGGACCGAACCCGGAAACCCCAAGATCGTCGAGAACCCTAATGTGAACCCCTTCCCGCAAACCCTATTTTATAAATGCATAATAACAACTTGATCGCATATTGAATTGTCATACTCGCATGCATATCTGTGGTTTGGGGGCCTTATGCCGATTCACCTAATAATTAAATATGGGGCCCATATGCGGGCAAATCTAGTCTCATATCGGCCTCATTTAAACATGTGTAGCGAACCGGATCCATCTGTTGTCTTGCTAAACAACATTTAATTTGCGGGGTATCTAAACAACATGAACCGTTTAATTAATTGTCGGGACCCCGGTTCCGCTTAATATTGACCTAATTGCATCGCACCTTGCCATGCCATGCAACAAACATGCATCATGCCGATCTTACTGTGTATTAAATACTACATCGGTGTTTCTTCTAGTGTTTTGGTTCTTCGCGGATAAGGCCGTTGAGTTGATGTGAGCTTCCGATCTTGGTTGAACCCCGACAATGTTTCGGTGAGCATCTCCCTCTTTCTACCTATCTTACTTTTATAGTCTTTATTCCTTCTATTGATCTATTGCTATACATGTTGCGTTGCTCTAGTTTTCAAGTGATATCCCTTACTGACCTTATATTGCCTTGGACACACCTATTACATTGCTTGGTAGATAGTTGGACTTGCGCGTCGTGTTGCTTGCTCAAGTCTTGATGTGTGTCATATGCCACCGATTCTTGATGTTTTTACGCATGTTGATGTTGGAGATGATTCTAGTTTTACTTATCATCACTTTAATTTCATTTAACAACTAAAATTGAAATAAGCGAGGCATCGGTGGGTGATAGATAATATTTGGTTTCGAGCGCCCACTTGTGTCCGTAAGACCGAGTACTTGATACATTCCTTGATTTATCGCTATCCACATCCGGAGGTATATGGGACCCCGAGCTAGAGCTTGATTCATTCTTATTTCTAGGGCCACAAACTAGTTTGAGGTTTTATTTACGATCCATGCTTATGCCATGCTACTTTACGTATTTAAATTGTGCGAGAGCACCTGTCTTTATTTAGGTAAGCGGAGTGATTACAGCGGTATCGACAAGCCAGCCACACTTTCGGGTTCCGTCGCTACGACCATTAGCGCAAACCTTGAGTCCGTCTGAGCTTGCTTACTCCGTTGGGATCTACTCAATGGGGTGGCCCTGAAATAATTCTGAATCCTGTGATTGTTGATCGTGAAAGCCTCGTTGGGTTTTGTTTGGTTTTCCGAGGTTGATCGGTGTGTGTTGCTATTGGTGCACCCACCGGGTAAAACTTTACGGCCGTGTCCGCGGATATGGACGACTTGGAGCACAATATCTCGATCATAGACAAGCATAACTAAAGTTTACTGCTATAAATTTGACTTATAATGACTAGTAATCAGCTTCACTATAACGGAATGGCTAATTAATACTGCCCACAATTGCTTGTTTGGTTGGCGCTTGCGACAATTGTACCTGATTAGTAAATCTTGCAACTACAACGGAATGGTTGAATAAAAGTACCAACAACTGCTGGGTTTTTGGGTTATCTCATGATAAATGTATCTGACTAGTAAGTGTTGCCACTATCACGGAATCTCTGTAACACCCTCAGAATCGGACCTATGCAAGTTTGAGCAAAATTCGCCAAACCCGCATATAAACGATTCAAAGGTGCCCAGCACTTCGATGCGGTGGAAAGCAGTAATAACATTACACAACAGTCCTCGATGGGACCCCGAACATATATATAATGGCGACTCCGAGTCAAGAATACAAATGTAATATACAAAGATCCAAATCACCTTGAAACTGATAGAGCGTCCGACTACGGACAAGATGCAAATGGGGCTAAGAGCCCTGAAGAATAACCAATGGCGTCCATAACCTTGAGGCTAAGCGGAAGGGTAACCACTAACGGCGTCGATCTCAAAACTGCTTAAACAAAGGGGTGCCGACAAAGGGCAAAGGAAAAGAAGGAGGCGTCGATCGAGGCGATTGCAGCGAGGCTAGAATGGTGGTCCTCGCCTACATAGGTGTGGTGGTGGCGTGGCGGCATGCACTAAACAATCTATAGAGACTCGCTACCTGGCGTCAAAGCGGAGAGGTAAGAAGGACCTATTGAACCAACCTGATTCTATCATCAAACAAACCCATCTGGCGTTTCCCCTCGAGATCGATCGAGAAGTCAACCGAGGAACTCACACGGTTGGCGGTTTACTTATTTAGTTATAGTTGCGACACTTTACTAGTCGGGTTTTGGATAACCGTCACGATAAAATAAGCGGTGGGCACTTTTAGTTAACCATTCCGTGATAGTGGCAACACTTACTAGTCGAGATACATTTATCATGAGATAACCCAAAAACCAGATTGTTGGTACTTTTATTGACCATTCCGTTGTAGTTGCAAGATTTACTAATGGTACAATTGTGCATAGCGCCAACCAAACAAGCAATTAGGCGGTATTAATTAGCCATTCCGTTATAGTGAAGCTGATTACTAGTCATTATAAGTCAAATTTATAGCGATAAACTTTAGTTATGCTTGTCTATGATCGAGATCATGCTCCAAGTCGTCCATATCGCGGACACGGCTTTGAGAAAGTTTTACCCGGGGTGCACCAATAGCAACACACACTCGATCAACCTCGGAAAACCAAAACAAAACCCATGAGGCTTTCCATTTGAACAATCACGGATTGAATTATTTGAGGCCACCCATTGAGTAGATCATAGCGGAGTAAGCAAGCTCGACGGACTCAAGGTTTGCGTCAATGGCATGGCGGCGGGAACCGAAAGTGTGGCTGGGCTTGTCGATGCAGTAATCACTCCGCTTACCTAAGCGATGCAGTGTGCTCCTCGCACAATTTAAATACGAGTAGCATGGCATAAGTAGGATCGTAAATAAAACCTCAAACTAGTTTGTGGCCCTAGAAATAAGAATGAATCAAGCTACGGCTCGGGGTCCCATATACCTCCCGGATGTGGATAGCGCGATAAATCAAGGAGCAGGTATCAAGTACTCGGGGTCTTCACGGACACAAGTGGGCGTTCAGAACCAAATATTATCTATCACCCACGATGCCTCTGCTTATTTCAATTTTAGTTGTTAAGCAGAAATTAAAGTGACGATAAGTAAAACTAGAATCATCTCAACATCAACATCGACAAAACATCGGCAATGTGGCATATGTGACACACATCGGCACTTGAGCAAGCAACTCGACGCAAGTCCAACTATCTACCAAGCAACAGGTAATAGGGTGTGTCCAAGGCAATATAAGGCTGCAAGGGATATCACGTACGAAAACTGAAACAACATAACCACAGATAGCAATAGATCAGCGAAGGAATAAAGACTATAAAAGTAAGATAGGTAGAAAGAGGAGATGCTACTTTGAAAACATTGTCGAAGGGTTCAATAGAAGATCGGTAACTCACATCAACTCAACGGCCTTATCCGAAGAACCAAAACACTAGAAGAAACAGGATGTAGTATTTAATACGGCGGAAGATCGGCATGATGCATGTTTGTTGCATGGCATGGCAAGTGCGGCAATTAGGTCAATATTAAGCGGAAGTCCCAATTAATTAAGCGGTTCATGTTGTTTAGATACCCATAAATTAAATGTTGTTTAGCAAGACAACAGATGGATCCGTTCGCTACACATGTTTAAATGAGGCCGATATGAGACTAGATTTGCCCATATGGGCCCCATATTTAATTATTAGGTGAATCGGCATAAGGCCCCCAAACCACAGAGATATGCATGCAGTATGACAATTCAATATGCGATCAAGTTGTTATTATGCATTTATAAAAATAGGGTTTGCGGGAAGGGGTTCACACATTAGGGTTCTCGACGATCTTGGGGTTTCCGGGGTTCGGGGTCCGACAGGGTCCAGGGTTCGACGGATCAGGGGTTCGACAGAGTCCGTTCTCGGTAGCGGGGTAGGTCTTGTCGCATCGGGGTCTCGATGTCCGGGAAGCAGAACTTGGGTCGGTGCCGTTCTCGTCATCGCGAAGGTCTTGCCGGGCCTCACGGGGTCGATCTTGCCGTTGCGAGGATCTTGTCGGGCTCGCGCCATCGAGTCGGTGTCAACATTCGGGGAGTTCTCGTGGCAATCTTGGCGTTAAGGGATGATTGGCGATTCCATGTCGTGGACCACGGCGGTCGGAAGGAGAGCTTGACGCCTTGGGGTTCGCTCATCGGTGTCCATGAAGGAGTACTAGGCGTTTGGTCGGCGTTCTTGGTACAGGTCATGGCCCCTCGATGATCTAGGGTTTGCGGCTCCACTTCCGAAGGACGATCTTGTTTAGTTCTTTGGAGCGTCGGAAGATCTTGTCGTCCTATAAGAGCTCGTGTGCTCGCAGTTGGGCTCGTGGTCCTTCCGCGACTTCGTGGTCTTGAGATTCTTGACGCACACCTGTGCTTTGTCGACCGCACGAGAGCGGCGATCAGGGCCGACGAGGCGGGCAGCCGGAGCTGGTGTGTAGGTAGCTCTGGCGGCGTCTGGCCAAGGGCTGGCGGCAGCAACAGCGTGGGGCCCGTGGCCCGGCGGAAGCGCGGCTGAGGAGAAGCGCCAGCGGCGGATGAAGTGGATGGCGACGGCGACGTCTAGGGGCAAGCGGGCAGCAGCTGGGAGCTTCGAGCGGCGAGCTGCCGAGGAACGGCGGCCGGAAGAGTGAGAAGCTGGTTGGCAGAGGTGGCCTTGGTGAGAGTTAACGGAGGAGCGCCTGGCCAGCGCCGGCGGTTGGCTGGCCGAGGCGGCAGCGGTTGATGGCCAGGCTGGGCGGTGGGCGGGCCTCAGTGCGGCGGCGGCTGCGGTGGAGGATGCGGAGGTTGGAAGGCGTACAGCGGCCCTCGCCGTGGCCGGAGAAGAGGCCTTGTGGCTGAGGAAAGGAGCAGCCTTGAGGCGAGCGAGCACGGAGGTGGAGGAGGCGTCGGGGCTGGTCGTGCTGGGAGCTGCGCTCACGGAGGGGCTGGGCTACTCGGGGAAAGGCCGGGCTAGCGAGGCGGAGGAGGCGGGCAGGTCGGTTGGCGGAGGCGGAGGGCTGTGAGGAAGCCTGGGGAGGTTGAGGCGTGGTCGGGTGGGGAGCAGAGGAGAGCGAGGCGTGGCGGCCGAGGCGAGAGGAGGATTGGCGCAGGGGCGCTGCAGAGAACAGACGGGGGCGTTGCGGGAGGTTGGGAAAGAGGAGGCAGGGGTGGACGGGGAGGTGGGACCTGGGTGGGCCTGGGAGGCGTGGGGAAGGCTGGGCAGGGTGGTGGTGGGGCCGTCTGGCGTGAGTGGGTCGGTGGGGTGTGAGAGAGTGTGGGGCGGTTGGTGGAGGTGTGAGTGGGTGCTGAGTTGAGTGGGGTGGGTTTGTTAGGTGGAGGGTTGGGGCTGATGTGGCCACGGGGAGTGGGTAAGGGAGAGAGGAGAGGTGAGGTGGAGGGATCTGATTGGGTGGAGTGAGGTGGAGGCTGGGTTGGGTAGGATAGTGGGTAGCCTTAGGAATTAGCGGGGCAGACTAGTTGGACCGATTTAAAAACGGGGGTGGTCGTTCAGGTCTACTCGGCCCGTTCATTGCCCCAAAACAATTAATTAAATATTTATTTTCAAACAACGCTTTTGCAATCAAGGTAGTCAAAACAAAATATTCCGGGGACCCGGTTTTGATGTTTGAAAATAAAGAGGGGCGTTTAGAAAACGACACGGGCTTTGCAAACATAGTTTTAGCAAACAATGCATGATGATGACGATGCGATGCACAAATTCAACGCGATTTTCTAGTAGTGGTTTTGCGGGATGCCACAATTCGACACCACTAACAAAGGATCTCGCCCTCGAGATCTGCCCCATGGTACCGGAAGGAAGGTCGGCGATCTGCGTCTTCTCACTTCGTGTAGATCCTCGCGACACCACTAACAAGAGGTCGTTGTCCGTGATCGTCGAGAGAACAGTCCGGAAAACAAAAGGTCGAAGGTAGAGGTATCAACAAATAAAGCCACCTCTAGCTCCGATGGAAGAGGGGGAACCGATGCATTCTCGTCCACTTCAATGTACGCAAGCGAATAGAAAGGGTAGTCGGCATGGGGGCCAATCCATCACGCACCCAAACTATTACCGCACAATCGGTGGAAAGCGTGCAACCATTCTCGAAGCATGAAGATCTCGATAAGCGAGGTTCGAACAAAGGAGTGATGCAGACTGCGCCGGATCTGGCGTGAAAGGATGTCGCGTCGAAAACACGGAATGCACAACAAGGAACAAAGAATGGTAACACCGTGAGCGGATTCATCGAGCAGCTTGAACACGGGTGGTAGAACACCGTTAACAAAGGAGGAAGCGAAACCACAAGGTACGGGACCCAACCACGAGAGATCCACGGACTCGAAGAGAGAAGAGAGCGGATTCAAAACACGTGGAGATAAGAGGAGAACAGCGAGGGGTAAGGAGTAAAATGGACCTAATTAGAACTATCCAACGATTTTTCAAAAATAGTTTTGACACACTACTTGCCGTTAGCTAGGTTATCCTACAAATTTGGACTTGTGAATCATAGCTGAGCTCTGATACCACTCTGTAACACCCTCAGAATCGTTTCTATGCGGGTTTGGCGAATTTTGCTCAAACTTGCATAGGTCCGATTCTGAGGGTGTTACACTTTTGTTCTGCGGTGTACATTACAGACACACGTCTCGGGTACCCCTGCACGTTGATTAGACTAAGCTCGCGATCATCGACATCGCCGTCTCTCGATAATTTCGTCATGGGCGCCAAGCACCCGATTTGAAGACCGACGCCAGATGAACCGAGGAATGAGAAGATCGTGAGGACTACTTCTTGGAACCTGAAGAGCGTTCCCCGGACTCCAAGAGCCGAACCCAGAACCGTTCCGAGGCCACCAAGTACTCCTTCCCGGACACCAAGTTCACCGAGAACCCGCGGTACCTGGAGGACGACACCAGACCGCAGCGGCAGGACCTCCTTCGCGGAACACCGATAACTTCCCCCTGAACGCCAAGGTCGTCGACACGGTTACGACGTGAACTTTCCTGACGCCAAGATCTACCTCTCAAACCGAAGACCCGCAATGATGTTGAACCAAGATCCCCATCGGACAAGATCGTCACCAAGACCGCCATGTTGAGACCAAGACCGATCCGGTCAGAACGATTCCGAACCACGAACCACGAGACCCAAGCCGGACCCCGGAATCTGCTGCCGAACCCTAATGTGTGACCCCTTTTCTCGAGCCCTATTTTATAAATGAAATAACAAATTGATGCATATTGACTTGTCATACTTGCATGCATATTGTCATGTGGTTTGGGGGCCTTATGCCGATTCACCTAAATTAAATATGGGGCCCATATGCGGGCGAATCTAGTCTTATATTGGCCTCATTTAAATTGATGTAGCGAACCGGTGCTATATTTTGGCCATGTTAATACAACATTTAAATTGTGGGGGTTCTAAATAACTTGAACCACCTAATTAATTGTCGGAACCCCGGTTCCACTTAATATGACCTAATTGCATCGCACCTCTGCCATGTCATACATCATACATGCATCATGCCCGATCTTTTGCCGTAGTATTAAATATTGCATCCGGTGTTTCTTCTAGTGTTTTGCTTCTTCGCGGACTAGGCCGATGAGTTGATGTGAGCTTCGCCCCGATCTTCGGATGAACCTTCGGCAATGTTTTCAGGCGAGCATCTCCCCCCTTTCTACCTATCTTACTTTTATAGTATTTATTCCCTCCTGTTGATCTATTGCTATCTGTGTTGCGATGCTCTAGTTTTCATTACCGATATCCCTTACCTTATATTGCCTTGGACACATCCTATTACCTGTTGTTTGGTAGATAGTTGGACTTGCGCGTCGTAGTCGCTTGCTCAAGTGCTGTTGCGTGTCGTCAAGTACCTCAGTTGTTGGAGTATGGCCGCATGTTTGATGTTGGAGATGATCTTGGCTTTACTTATCGTTCACTTTAATTCCTGTTTAACAACTAAAATTGAAGTAAGTAAGCAGAGGCACAGGTGGGCAATAGAAGTTATTTGGCTGTTAACCGTCCACTTGTGTCCTGTAGGACCCCGAGTGCTTGATACCTGTTCCTTGATTTATCGCGCTATCCACATCCGGGAGGATTATGGGACCCCCCTGAGCCAGAGCTTGATTCCGTCTTATTTCTTGGGGCCATGTAACACCCTCAGAATCGGACCTATGCAAGTTTGGGCAAAATTCACCAAACCCGCATAGAAACGATTCAAAGGTGCCCACCAGGCACTTTCGTGCGGGTGGAAAACGAAGTAATAACATTACGCAACAGTCCTCGATGGGACCCGAGCAGATATATATAACAGCGACTCAAAGAGTCAAGAATCTGAATATAATATACAAAGATCCAAATCACCTTGAAAGCGATAGGCGTCCAGCTACGGACAAGAGGCAAATGGGGCTAAGAGCCACGAAGAATAACCAATGGCGTCCATAACCTGCCCGAGCCAATAGGAAGGGTAACCACCTTGACGTCGATCTCAAAACCTTAAACAAAGGGGTGCCGACAAAGGGCAAAGGAAAAAGAAGGGCGTCGATCGAGGCCGATTACGGCGAGGCTAGAATTCGGTCCTCGCCTACATAGGTATGGTGGATCAAGCGGCGTGGCATGCACTAAACAACCTATAGAGACTCGATACAGTGGCGGTTATTAGAGAGGGTGAGAATGACCTATCCGGATCCAACTCAAGCTAACACCAAAACAAACCCCTCACTGGTGTTTCCCCGAGACCAAGCGAGGAAGTCAACCGAGGAACTCACGGTTGGCGGTTTACTTATTAGATTATAGTTGTGGCACTTTACTAGTCGATTTAGATAATAAATCACGGTAAAGTAAGCGGTGGGCACTTTAGTTAATCATTCCGTTAGAGTGGCAACACTTACTAGTCGGATACATTTATCATGAGATAACCCAAAACCCGGCGGTTGTTGGTACTTTTATTGACCAATTCGTTGTAGTTGCAATACTTACTAGTCGGATACATTTATCGCAGCGACAACCAATCAACAATTGTGGGCAGTATTAATTAGCCATTCCATTATAGTGAAGCTAATTACTAGTCATTATAAGTCAAATTTATAACAATAAACTTTAGTTATGCTTGTCTATGATCGAGAATCTTGCTCCAAGTCGTCCATATCCGGACACGGCTTTGAAAGTTTTACCGGCGGGGTGCACCAATAGCAACACGCTCGATCAACCTCGGAAAAACCAAATCAAAACCCAGCGAGGCTTTCACATTGAACAATCACGATTTGAAATATTTCAGGGGCCACCCTTAAGTAGAATCCATAGGTAAGCAAGCTCAAGACGGCCTCAAGGTTTGGGTGGGCGGCATGAGCATTGGGAACCCCAAGCGGGGCTTATCGACAGCGGAATCGTGTCGGTCCAAAATAGCGATCACGATGTGTTACCTCGCTGTAAATAAAGCGATAAAACATGGCATAAATGCAGGATAGTAAAAACACCTCAAACTAGTTTGTGGCCCCAAGAAATAAGAATGAATCAAGCTCGCTCGGGGGTCCCATATACCTCCGGATGTGGATAGCGCAAAATCAAGGAACAATTATCAAGTACTCGGGTCTTCACGGGACACAAGTGGGCTCGAAACCAAATATTATCTATCACCCCGATGCCTCTGCTTATTCAATTTTAGTTGTTAAGCGAAAGTAAAGTGACGATAAGTAAACTAGAATCATCTCCAACAACAACATGCGGCAATACATCAAGCTGTGGCATATGGCGACACACATCACACTTGAGCAAGCAACTGACGCCAAGTCCAACTATCTACCAAACAACGGTAATTGGGTGTGTCCAAGGCAATATAATTGCAAGGGATATCACAACTAAAGCATCGCAACTCGAGATAGCAATAGATCAATGAGGAGAGTAAATACTATAAAAGTAAGATAGGTAGAAAGGGGAGGTGCTACTTTGAAAACATTGTCGAAAGGTTCATCAGAAGGTCGGCGAAGCTCACATTAACTCAACGGTCCAATCATGAAGAAGCAAAACACTAGAAGAAACACCGGATGCTATTTAATAAAACGACGGAAGATCGGCATGATGCATGTATGATGGATGACATGGCAAAGGTGCGATGCAATTAGGTCGATTAAAGCGGAAGGGTCCGACAATTAATCGTGGTTCAAGTTGTCTAACTACCCATAATTTAATTGTTGTTTGACAAGTCAAGATTATAGTATTGGTTCGCTACACAAGTTTAAATGAGGCCGATATGAGACTAGATTTGCCGCATATGGGCCCCATATTTAATTATTAGGTGAATCGGCATAAGGCCCCCAAACCCGCAGATATGCATGCGAGATAGCGATTCAATATGCGATCAAGTTGTTATGTTGGAAATTAGGGTTCGAGGAAAAGGGGTCACACATCAGAGGGGGCTCGACGATCTTGGGTTCCAGGGTTCGGGGTTCGGGGTCGGTCTCGGGGTCCAGGGTTCGACGGATTGATCTCGGCGGAACGTTCTCGGGTTCCGGGGTCGTTCTCGGATCGAGGTGTCTTAAGCCGGGAGCAGGGCTTGGTTGGCGTCGATCGGTTTTCCCGGTCAGGCGTTCTTGTCGGATCTGAGATCTTGCGGTACAGTGTGCCGTCGGTCTTGCGTCGGGTGTCGAACTTGGCGTTCTCGAGGAAGTTACTTGTCGCATCCGTGTCGATGAACTTGGCGTCGGGGTTCGATCTTCCGATTCCGTGAGGAGATCTTGGGTCGGGAGGAAAAACGGCGTGGCCGGGTTCGGGATGGTCTGGATCTGGGGTTGGGGATCGGGAACTTGGTCGAGTGGTCGGTCTTGTGTTTGGAAAGGCTGCAACAGTACCACCTAGCTTCAGGACCAAGGAACCGTTCGGACTTCAGATGTAACCCAGGAGCACACACACGCATGGATCAACGCTGAGCAAAACAACACCACCACAAAGATCTACAAAGACAGGTTTGCCACGAGCGGAGGCGAGCGGCTGCGAGATGGAGCCGGTTGGCGGCTCGAGGGAGCCCTCTCGGGGGCCTTGGCGACGACGGTCTCCACAGGCCTGGGGAAACCAGAGGAAGGCGGGGCTTGGCGGTGTGGACGGAACAGTGGTCATGCGTGGCCGGTATGAGTCCAGCGAGGGACGGGTTGGTCAATGTGGCATGGAGGGAGGCGAGTCGGAGGGATGAGGTCGAGCCGGCGCGGTGGAGGTCTCGTCCGCAGGCGGAGGAGCTTGGAAGACGGCGGCTGGCTGCTGCCAGTTGAAAGCGGCTCATGAGGCGGAGGCGGTCGTCGTGGCGGCTCGGGGCGAGTGCGGCGAGGGGCACGGAGGGGGGAGGCGGGCCGAGGGAGTGGCAGCGAGGGAAGAGCCTAGGCGGCGGGCGCCGGCGGCTCCTGGGCTTAGAGCGGGACGGTGGCTCTGGGAGAGCGCCGGAGGAGAAGAAGGCAAGGCGGCGGTGCTAGGAGGAGAGAGAGGAGGAGCGGGGCTGGTTGGGGAAGAAGATGGGGAGAGGCGAGAGGGAGCGGGGCCCGCGGGTGGTTCGGCTTTGACCAGGGGAAGTGAGGGGCCGGCGCGGGCCCAGGGGATCAGAGAGAGTGGGGGAAGGGGCCGGTGCGTGTGCGTGTAGCTGGGGGGTTTTGGGGGTTGGTGGGTTGTGTGAGCTGAGAGAGAGAGAGGAGGCCACGTGGCGGTGTGGGATTGGGGAAGGGAGGGGGTGTGCTGAGTTGGCGTGCTCTGGTTGGTTGGGATGAGGTGGAGGTTGGTGTGGGTAGAATTCTGGGTAGTTTTAGGATTAGAAGGACAGGGTAGGTGGACCGATTCAAAACCACAGGGGTGGTGGTTAAATCGGCCTGATTCATTGCCCCCCAAAACAATTTAATATTTATTTTATTTTCAAATATCTTTGCAACTAGTTTTAGACAAACAAAATATCCGGAACATCCGGGGGTTGGCATTTGAATAAAAGTTGGGGCGTTTTATAAACTATGCGGGTTTTGCGAATATAGTTTTGACAAACAATGCATGATGATGACGATGCAATGCACAAATTCAACGCGATTTTCTAGTAGTGGTTTTGCGGGATGCCACAATTCGACACCACTAACAATGGATCTCGCCCTCGAGATCCGCCTCATGGTACCGGAAGGAAGGTCGGCAATGCGTCTTCTCGTGTAGATCCTCATGACACCACTAACAAGAGGTCGTTGTCCGTGATCGAGAGAACACTCAGGACAAAAGGTCGAAGGTAGGGTATCACAAATTAAGCCACCCTAACTTCCGTGAGCGGAGTAAAATCGCAGGACCCACCGATTCGATGTACAAGAGCGAATGATAAGAGTAGTCGGATGGTGATCGGTCCATCGCACCCAAACCATTACTCGCACGAATAGGCGGATTATGCAACCAACTCTCGGATTGATGAAGATCTCGACAAGCGAGTTTGAACAAGGAAGTGATGCCGATACGCCGGATCTGGCGTAGATGATGTCGTGGCGTCGGAAAAACGAAAGCACAAACAAGGAACAAAGAATGATACCGCAGTGGGCGGATTCGTCGAGGCTAGAACACCGGATGGCGAGAACACCGTTATCGAAAGAGCGAAACCACGAAGATGCACGGAAACCCAACCACGAGAAATCCTGGACTCGAAGAAAAGATAAGAGAACAGATTCAAAACACGTCGAGGTAAGAGGAGAGTAGCAGAGGGGTAAGGAGTAAAATCAGACCTAGCTAGAACTATCCAACCGATTTTTGCGAAAATAGTTTTGACAATCTACCTCGGCCGTTAGCTAGGTTATCCTACAGGCTGGACTTGTGGGGTATAATGGCCGAGCTCGATACCACTCTGTAACACCCTCGAATCGGACCTATGCAAGTTTGGGCAAAATTCACCAAACGCATAGAAACGATTCAAAGGTGCCACCGAGCACTTCGTGCGGGTGGAAAGCGAAGTAATAACATTACGCAGTCCTCGATGGGACCCACAGAGCAGATATATATATGACTCAAAGAGTCAAGAATACAGATATAATATACAAAGATCCAAATCACCTTGAACGATAGGCGTCCAGCTACGGACAAGAGGCAAATGGGGCTAAGAGCCACGAAGAATAACCAATGGCGTCCATAACCACCCTGAGCCAAGCGGAAGGGTAACCACCTTCTTGACGTCGATCTCAAAACCTGCTTAAACAAAGGGTGCCGACAAAGGGCAAAGGAAAAAGAAGGGCGTCGATCTTGAGGCCATTACGGCGAGGCTAGAATTGGCGGTCCTCGCCTACATAGGTATGGTGGTAGGCGGCAGAATGCACTAAACAACCTATAGAGACTCGATACAACTGGCGGTTATTAGAGGGGTGAGAATGACCTATCCGGATCCAACCTGAAGCTAACACCAAAACAAACCCCTCCTGGTGTTTCCCCCTCGAGACCAAACGAGGAAGTCAACCGAGGAACTCACACAGTTGGCAGTTTTACTTATTCAGTTATAGTTGTGGCACTTTACTAGTCAGATTTAGATAATCGTCCTGGTAAAGTAAGCAGTGGGCACTTTTAGTTAATCATTCCGTTAGAGTGGCAACACTTACTAGTCAGATACATTTATCATGAGATAACCCAAAAACCCAGCAGTTGTTGGTACTTTTATTCAGCCAATTCGTTGTAGTTGCAATACTTACTAGTCAGATACATTTGTCGCAAGCGACAACCAATCAAGCAATTGTGGGCAGTATTAATTAGCCATTCCATTATAGTGAAGCTAATTACTAGTCATTATAAGTCAAATTTATAACAATAAACTTTAGTTATGCTTGTCTATGATCGAGATACTGTGCTCCAAGTCGTCCATATCCGCGGACACGGCTTTCAGAAAGTTTTACCGGCGGGTGCACCAATAGCAACACGCTCGATCAACCTCGGAAAAACCAAATCAAAACCCAACGAGGCTTTCACGGTGAACAATCACAGGATTGAAATATTTGAGGCCACCTTAAGTAGAATCCATAGCGGAGTAAGCAAGCTCGACGGCCTCAAGGTTTGGGTGGGTGTGAGCATTAGGAACCCCAAGCGGGCTTATCGACACCGCGGAATCGTGTCCGGTCCAAAAGCGATGCGGTGTCGGTACCTCGCTGTCGTAAATAAAGCGATAAAACATGGCATAAATGCAGGATAGTAAAACACCTCAAACTAGTTTGTGGCCCCAAGAAATAAGAATGAATCAAGCTCTCGGGGGTCCCATATACCTCCCGGATGTGGATAGCATAAAATCAAGGAACAATTATCAAGTACTGGTCTTACGGGACACAAGTGGGCGTTCGGAAACCAAATATTATCTATCACCCACGATGCCTCTGCTTATTCAATTTTAGTTGTTAAGCAGTAAAGTGACGATAAGTAAAACTAGAATCATCTCCAACAACAACATGCGGCAATACATCAACAAGCTGTGGCATATGGCGACACACATCACACTTGAGCAAGCAACTACGACGCATAAGTCCAACTATCTACCAAACAACAGGTAATTGGGTGTGTCCAAGGCAATATAAGGCTGCAAGGGATATCACAGGTACGGAAACTAAAGCATCGCAACTCAGATAGCAATAGATCAACAGGAGGGGAGTAAATACTATAAAAGTAAGATAGGTAGAAAGGGGGAGGTGCTCGCCTGAAAACATTGTCGAAAGGTTCATCCGAAGGTCGGGGCGAAGCTCACATTAACTCAACGGTCCAATCCGCGAAGAAGCAAAACACTAGAAGAAACACCGGATGCGCTATTTAATAAAACGACAGAAGATCGGCATGATGCATGTATGATGGATGACATGGCAAAGGTGCGATGCAATTAGGTCAGATTAAGCGGAACCGGGGTCCCGACAATTAATCTGTGGTTCAAGTTGTCTAACTACCCCGCAATTTAATTGTTGTTTTGACAAGTCAAGATTATAGTATTGGTTCGCTACACAAGTTTAAATGAGGCCGATATGAGACTAGATTTGCCCGCATATGGGCCCCATATTTAATTATTAGGTGAATCGGCATAAGGCCCCCAAACCACAGATATGCATGCGAGATGACAGTTCAATATGCGATCAAGTTGTTATGTTGGAAATTAGGGTTCGAGGAAAAGGGGTCACACATCAGAGGGGGCTCGACGATCTTGGGTTCCAGGGTTCGGGGTTCGGGGTCGGTCTCGGGGTCCAGGGTTCGACGGATTGATCTCGGCGGAACGTTCTCGGGTTCCGGGGTCGTTCTCGGATCGGTAGAGTCTTGCGCCGGGAGCGAGGCTTGGTTGGCGTCGGGCATCGGTTTTCCGGTCGGGCGTTCTTGTCGGATGCAGATCTTGCTTCTGCATGTGTCGGTCTTAGCGTCGGTGTCGAACTTGCGTTCTCGAGGAAGTTACTTGTCGATCCGTGTCGATGAACTTGGCGTCACCGGGTTCGGTCTTCCGATTCCGTGGAGATCTTGACGGTCCGGGAGGAAAACTCGTGGCGCGGGTTCGGATTGGTCTCTGGATCGGGTTGGGGATCGGGAACTTGGTCGAGGTCGGTCTTGTGTTTGGAAGGCCCAGCAGTACCACCTAGCTTCAAGGACCAAGGAACCGCTCGATGTAACAGAGCACACACACGCATGGATCAACGCTGAACGAAAACAACACCACCACAGCATCTACAGAGGTTTGCCACGGAGAGCGAGGGCAGCCTGCGGGATGGAGCTGGTGGCGGCTGAGGCCCTTCGGGAGGCTGCGGACTCAATCTCCGGAGGCCGGCGGCGGGAAACCAGAGGAAGGCGGCTTCAGTGTGGACGGGAACAGTGGTCATGAGCCTGGGCGAGGTCCGGCTGGGACGGGTTGGTGCAGCGAGGGAGGCGAGTCGGAGGGATGAGGTCGAGGCAAAGGCGTGGAGGTCTCGTCAGGCCGGAGGAGCTTGGAAGACGGCGTCGGGCCTGGCCGGTTGAGGCTAATGGCTGGCGGGCGTCGGGCTGGCGGCTTCGAAGCGAGCGGCGAGGCAGCCGGAGGGCCAAGGGAGCGGGCCGAGGAGTGGCAGCGAGGAAGAGCCTAGGCGGCGGGCGTCGGCTCGAAGGGCTGCGGCCTGCAGGAGCGCCGGAGGAGAGAAGGGGCCAGGCGGCGGCTGCTAGGGAGAGAGAGAGGAGGGGCGTTGGGGGCTGGTTGGGGAAGAAGATGGGGAGAGGCGAGAGGGCGGGCCCACGGGTGGTTCGGCTTTGACCAGGGGAAGTGAGGGCAGCGTGGGCTGGGGATCGAGAGTGGGGGAAGGGCCGGTGTGCGTGTGTGCCGGGGGTTTTGGGGGTTGGTGGGTTGTGTGAGCTGAGAGAGAGAGAGGAGGCCACGTGGCGGTGTGGGATTGGGGAAGGGAGGGGGTGTGCTGAGTTGGCGTGCTCTGGTTGGTTGGGATGAGGTGGAGGTTGGTGTGGGTAGAATTCTGGGTAGTTTTAGGATTAGAAGGACAGGGGTAGGTGGACCGATTCAAAAACCTGGGGGTGGTCGTTCGGGTCGAACTGGCCCGTTCGACTGCCCCCACCAAAAACAATTTAATATTTATTTTATTTTCAAATATCTTTGCAACTAGTTTTAGACAAACAAAATATCCGGAACATCCGGGGGTTGGCATTTGAATAAAAGTTGGGGCGTTTTATAAACTATGCGGGTTTTGCGAATATAGTTTTGACAAACAATGCATGATGATGACGATGCAATGCACAAATTCAACGCGATTTTCTAGTAGTGGTTTTGCGGGATGCCACAGGCCACAAACTAGTTTGAGGTTTTATTTACTATCCTGTACTTATGCCATGCTTTACTGCTTTATTTACGATTGTGCGAGGAGCACGCATCGCTTAGGTAAGCGGAATGTTTTGTGTATCGACAAGCCAGTTTTGGGTTCCCGGTCGTTTGACCATTGTCGCAAACCTTGAGTCCGTCTCGAGTCACCGGCTTCGTTGGTCTACTCAATGGGGTGGCCCCCTGAAATAATTCTGAATCCTGTGATTGCTTTGTCGTGAAGGCCTCGTTGGGTTTTGATTTGGTTTTTCCGAGGTTGATCGAGCGTGTGTTGCTATTGGTGCACCCCGGCCGGGTAAAACTTTCTGAAAGCCGTGTCCGCGGTTATGGACGACTTGGAGCACAGTATCTCGATCATAGACAACTATAACTAAAGTAGTGTTATAAATTGACTTTATAATGACTAGTAATCAACTTCACTATAATGGAATGGCTAAATAAACCTGCCAACAATTGCTTGTTTGAGTTGTCGCTTGCGACCATTGTACCTGACTAGTAAGTATTGCAAATACAACGGAATGGCTAATAAAAGTACCAACAACTGCGTGGTTTTGGGATATCTCATGCTAATTGTATTTGACTAGTAAGTGTCGCAATTACAACGGAATGGTTAACTAAAAGTGCCCACTGCTTATTTTATCAGGATGACTATCTTTATTTGACTAGTAATCGCCGCAACTATAACGGAACTAATAAAACTGCCAACTGTGTGAGTTCCTCGGTTGACTTCCTCGTTTGGTCTCGAGGGGGAAACACCGGGACGGGTTTGTTTGGTGGTAGCATCAGGTTGGTTCCGAATAGGCCTTTCTTACCCCTCTCTGATAGCCGTCGGTTGTATCGAGTCTCTATAGGTTGTTTAGTGCTGCCGCGCTGATCCACCATACCTGTGGCGAGGATCGACTCTCATGATGTCTTGGCCTCGATCGACGCTCCTCTTTTCCTTTGCCCTTCGGCACCTTTTGTTTAAGCAGGTTTTGAGATCGACGTCGTTAGCAGGGTTACCCTTCCGGCTTGGCCTAGGCAGGGTTATGGACGCCATTGGTTATTCTTCAGGGCTCTTAGCCCCATTTGCATCTTGTCCGTAGCTGGACGCTCTATCATTTTCAAGGTGATTTGGATCTTTGTATATTATATCTGTATTCTTGACTCGAGTCGCCGTTGTACATATCTGTTCTATGGGTCCCATCGAGGGTTGTTGTGTAATGTTATTACTTCGTTTTCCACCCGCACGAAAGTGCCTGGTGGGCACCTTTGAATCGTTTCTATGCGGGTTTGGCGGGAAGCGCTAAAACTTGCATAGGGTCGATTCTGAGGGTGTTACATAGGGTGCCTCTACTCAGAATTTCTCATCTGAGATGGAATTCACTTGTTTGTTAGACCGGGTATGTGTCCTGGGCACTGCCGAATCGGTACGAAAACAGCCCCTGGGCCCGCTAGCGAAGCCAAAATCGAGCTTCCCTCTTCCGCCCTGCCGAATCGATCCCGAAAAAATGCCCCGCTCGTCCCGAAAACTTTCCCCGCCCATCCATCGAGCCCGCAGGGAAACCGCCCCGTGCCCCCTAGTCCCCATCCCGAGCCCGACCCCTTCACGCGTTCCCCCTGCCTGTAACACCCTCAGAATCGGACCTATGCAAGTTTTAGTGAAACCCGCCAAACCCGCATAGAAACGATTCAAAGGTGCCCACCAGGCACTTTCGTGCGGGTGGAAAACGAAGTAATACATTACACAACAGTCCTCGATGGGACCCATGAGCAGATATATATGGCGACTCCATGAGTCAAGAATACTGATATACGGTACAAAGATCCAAATCACCTTGAAAGATGGGCGTCCGACTACGGACAAGATGCAAATGGGGCTAAGAGCCCCAAGAATAACCAATGGCGCCCATAACCCCCTGTGCCAAGGAAGGGTAACCCCGCTAACGACGCCGATCTCAAAACTGCTTAAACAAAAGGTGCCAAAGGGCAAAGGAAAAGAGAGGCGTCAAGATCGAGGCCAAGACACGGCGAGGCTAGAATTGGCGGTCCTCGCCACATAGGTATGGTGGATCAAGCGCAGCGCAAAGATGCACTAAACAACCTATAGAGACTCGATACAACTGTCGGCAATCAGAGAGGGGTAAGGAGGACCTATCCGGAACTAACCTGATACTATCCTCAAACAAACCCTTCCTGGCGTTTCCCCCTCGAGACCAATCGAGGAAGTCAACCGAGGAACTCACACCGTTGGCATTTTTATTTATTCAGTTATCGTTGTAGCAATTACTAGTTAGGTTTAGATAATCATCTTGATAAAGTAAGCAGTGGGCACTTTTAGTTAACCTTTCCGTGATAGTTGCAACACTTACTAGTCAGATACAGTTAACATGAGATAACCCCAAAACCCAGCAGTTGTTGGTACTTTTATTCAGCCATTCCGTTGTAGTTGCAATACTTACTAGTCAGGTACAATGGTCGCAAGCGACACTCCAAACAAGCAATTGTGGGCAGTATTATTAGCCATTCCATTATAGTGAAGTTGATTACTAGTCATTATAAAGTCAAAATTTATAGCAATAAACTTTAGTTATGCATGTCTATGGTCGAGATACTGTGCTCCAAGTCGTCCATAATGACACACTCGTAAAGTTTTACCCGCCGGGTGCACCAATAGCAACACACGCCGCTGACACGGCTTTTAAAAACCCGGCCGGGTGCACTGCAATAAACACACACCGATCAACCTCGGAAAACCAAATCAAAACCCAACGAGGCTTTCACGACTAAGCAATCAGGATTCGAAATATTTCAGGCACCCCCATGAGTAGACCCAAGAAGTAAAGCAAGCTCGAGACGGACTCAAGGTTTGGGTAGACGGTGAGCATCGGGAACCCAAAACTGGGCTTGTCGACACCGCAGAATCGTGTCCCGATCCTAAACAAAGAAGTGCTATCTGTCGCACAATTTAAATAAAGCAAAGAGTATGGCATAAGTACAGGATCGTAAATAAAACCTCAAACTAGTTTGTGGCCCCAAGAAATAAGACTGAATCAAGCTCTGGCTCAGGGGGGTCCCATATACCTCCCGGATGTGTATAGCGCGATAAATCAAGGAACAGGTATCAAGTACTCGGGGTCCTACGGGACACAAGTGGGCGTTCGGAAACCAAATGTTATCTATCACCCACCGATGCCTTTGCTTACTTCAATTTTAATTGTTAAACAGGAATTAAAGTGAACGATAAGTAAAACTATGATCATATCCAACATCAACATGCAGCATTACTCCAACAACTGTGGCAATTGACAACACGCAACAACACTTGAGCAAGCGACTACGACGCGAAAGTCCAACTATCTACCAAACAACAGGTAATAGGATGTGTCCAAGGCAATATAGGGCTGCACGGTATAACACGGGCACGAAAACTAGAGCATCGCAACACAGATAGCAATAGATCAACAGGAGGGAATAAATACTATAAAAGTAAGATAGGTAGAAAGGGGGAGATGCTCGCCTGAAAACATTGCCGAAGGTTCAACCGAAGATCGGGGCGAAGCACACATCAACTCAACAGCCTTATCCGCGAAGAACCAAAACACTAGAAGGAACACCGGATGCACTATTTAATACA
Organism: Avena longiglumis; assembly: GCA_030063025.1. Taxonomy (NCBI): domain Eukaryota; kingdom Viridiplantae; phylum Streptophyta; class Magnoliopsida; order Poales; family Poaceae; genus Avena; species Avena longiglumis. The sequence goes on from CP125976.1 coordinate 129,795,824, forward strand.
ACGGCAGAAGATCGGCATGATGCATGTAAGATGTATGGCATGGCAAAGGTGCGATGTCATTAGGTCATATTAAGCGGAACCGGGGTCCGACAATGATTATATGGTTCAAGTTATTTAGAACCCCCGCAATTTAAATGTTGTTTTAACATGGCAGAAGATAGAACCGGGTTCGCTACACAAATTTAAATGAGGCCAATATGAGACTAGATTTGCCCGCATATGGGCCCCATATTTAATTATAAGGTGAATCGGCATAAGGCCCCCAAACCACACGACAAGGATGCATGCATGAACAGTTTAATATGCAACCATTTGTATTATATTATAAAATAGGGTTTCGGGAAGGGGTTCACACGTTGAGGGGGCTCGACGATCTTGGGGTTCCGGGTTCGGGGTTCGGTCTCAAGGTTCAGGGTTCGGCGAGGTTCTGATACAGGATGGAGAACTTGGGTCCAAGCGGTTGATCTTGCCGCATCCGAGAAGAAGAACTTGGTTGGCGTCGGGGCACATCGGATTCGCCCCGGTCGCTGCCGTTCTTGTCGTCGTGAAGACCTTGTCGGGTCCGCGGGTCGGGTAGGTCTTGACGTCCAGGGTGAAGTGCTTGACGTCCTCCGGTTCCATGTCGACGGTCTTGGCGTCCTTGATGGAGAACTCGGTGTATCCGTGAAGGCGGCCTTGGCGGTTATCGGTTCGGTCTTCAGATCCGGGTGTGGCGTCGATGGTCTTATGTGGCCCGATGGTTCCACGTAGGAGACCCCCGGGTACCGCGGCGGAGTTCTCGGGGTTTCGATGAAGATCTTGGCGGGGTTCGGGCGCCAGGATCGGTCTTCGGATACAAGATCAGGAAGAACTTGGTGCTCCGAGGGTTCGGGTTCCGTCTCGGCGGTGTCTATCTTCGGGGTTTCGATCATCGGCTCGGTGGAGGGGTCTTGTCAGACTTGTCGATCTGGACTGCTAGAAGGTGTTTGGACAGCTACAACAACACCATCTCATCTCCAACTTGCTGTAATTTGTGCAGCCGCCGCTCCATCGCCTCATCTGTTTCCACCGTGACACCACCAGCATCCTCACATCGACAACACTGGACCAGACCGCCGAGACCCAGCCTAGACATAGCAGTGCCAACCAGACGACAAGAGGAGAGATCCAGATTGGCGCGGAAGATCATGGTCACCGGATTCAAGCAGCGGTAGCAACGATGTTTGGTTCAGGGCGGGGCCACGCCGCGATGAGCGAGAGGCTGCCAGCTCGACGCGCACAAAGGTGGGGTAGATGTGCTGAGGCGGCTCGACAGAGGATGAAAGGGCGTGGGGCCGAGGAGGTTGCGTCGCGGCACGCTGGCCGAGGTCGCCGGCACGGGGAGCAAAGGGCGGAGGCGGGCGAGGAAAAGCCCGGGCGACGGGCGGAGCCACGACCTCGAGCTGGGCGGGCGCGGCAGCCTGGGAGCGACGCAGAGGAGGAGGCGGCAGAGGAGGGGAGAGGAGGAGAGGCAAGGCGGCTGGGGCGGGCCGGGAGGCGAAGCGGCGGAGGCGGGGAGAGGGAGCCTTGGCCGGAGGCGGCGAGGACGGCTTGCCGGAGGAGACCGGGCCAGGCGGACGACTGGAAGGGGCGTTGGCGGCTCGCGCTAGGGAGAGAGAGCGCCGGAGAGAGGAAGAAAGGGACGGGGCGAGCGCGCGAGAGAGAGAGGAACGCGGCGGGGAGGGAGGATCCCGTGCGGAGAAGGTGGGGTGGGTCCCGGGGAACAGGGCAGGTGGGGCCAGATGGTGAGAGGAGAGAAGGACCGGGGATGCTGCGTGGGTGGATGGGTGTGGGCTGGGAGTGCGTGGTGAGCGTGGGGAGTGGGCCAGGTGGGGCCGGGGCCACGTGGGGCGAGTGGGGGGAGCTGTGGCGCGCGGGTGGGTGTGTGGGTGGCTGTGTGGCCAGGGGTGGGGCTGTGTGGCAGGTTGAGAGAGGGTGGGTCTAGGTGGCAGCAGCCGATTGGAGGGGAGAGGGAGAGAGGTGAGGTGGCGAGAGAGGATAGGCTGGGGTGAGGTGGCCAGAGGGGTGGGTAGATAGGTTGGTAGCTAGGGATTTTTGGGTGGGCCGTTTTTAATTTCTGGGGTGGTCGTTCGGGTCGTTTCGGCCCGTTCGACTGCCCCACTAAAAATAATTTAATATTTTATTCATTTTAAACGGACCGTTTGCAACCCGTGTTTAGCCAAAACAAAATATTCCGGAGACCCGGTTTTGCGTTTGAATTAAGATGGGGTGTTTGAAAACAAATTAGGTTTTTCCGCAAATAGTTTTATGCAAACAAATGCAAGATGATGACGATGCTCAAATGCAATGTGGCATGATGACATGAGCATGCGGTCATGGCGATGCAATGCACCAAAAACAACGCGATTTTCTAGTAGTGGTTTTTGCGGGATGCCACACTGCCCTTCCTCTCTGCTCTCATCGCCAGGTTACCCGCCTCCCAGATCCCGCCGCCGGTTCGACCTTCCCCGCCGCCGTTCGACCTTCCCGCTGCCGTTCGACCTCCTCTATTCCGCGAGCTCACTCCCTGCCCTCCTCCCCGTCACGCCGCCCTGCCTTGCACGTTCGAAGCTATGCATCGCCGCCATGGACACAGTGCAGGACGGGGATCTCCGGCGCATCTGCTGTAGTTCCTGACGCCGCCCGCACCTCTGTACCGGCCGCCCGCACCTCTGTACCGGCCGCCCACACCTCTGTACCGGCCGCCGCTGCACCGGTTCTGATTTTTCTGCTCGGCTTGATCTGATCTGCTCGATTGATGCTTTCATCTCGGCTCTTCGCCTCGTGTACACCGCAACAACAACGTGAGGTACAATGCTTTGCTCCCGGTGTTTGCTCATTGTGTATAAGGCTTGTTGTGTAAAAGGCTTGCTTTGTGTACATTTGGAAGCATGATTTGCTCTTTGTGTACAATGCTATGCTCCACGATATGTCATAGTACCAACATGATTGTTTCTATTGCTTTAGATGGATGATTTGGCAAGAAACGAAGGCGCTAATTGTGAAAGCTGTCGGCCTCATTTGTATTGGGTGCTTACATGGTGTTTATCTCAAGAAAAGCTAAGAAAATTCCGACGATAACAATAGGTCGTAGGATTGATATGGATATAGCTAGAGAATCGAATCTGAGATATATCTACCATTCTACTGATATAAATTGCTCGAATCAGCTAAAATGAAAAGAGCTCCCTTTTTTCGTTTGTGCACTTTGTTTAGAGAGAGGGAATTATTGAAAGATAGTATTCATACTTCTATTGAGGAACAAGTAGCCATGTTTCTCCTAGTAGTTGGCCACAACACAAGGTTTAGAGCTCTACAACCAATTTTTAGAAGATCTATTGAAGTAATCAGCAGATATTTTAAGGCGGTGTTATATGCTGTTGGAGAGTTGCGAGCTAAGATGATCCGTCCTCCCTCTAATCACATCCATCCTAAAATTCAGGAAAACAGCCGCTTCAATCCTTGCTTCAAGGTAAATTGTTTTAGTTAAAAAGTCTACATATTGTTGGGATTTGACAAGACCAATGAATAACAGGTACTTGTATTTTCTGAATTAGGATTGTATTGGAGCAATAGATGGGACTCATGTGTCGGCAAGAGTCCCAAGAAATATATCGACCGCTGAAATATGTTATATTAGTGCTAGAATTTGTCATATTAGTGCTGGAATATGTCTTTTCTTGCTGGAATATATTGTATTGGTGCTGGAATATGTGTTTTCTTGCTGGAATATATTGTATTGGTGCTGGAATATGTGTTTTCTTGCTGGAATATATTGTATTGGTGCTGGAATATGTGTTTTCTTGCTGAAATATGTTACATTGGTGCTGGAATATATGTTTAATTGCTGGAATTTGTTATATTGGTGTAGATGGCTGAATCTATGGAGGAAGTTCCAGAAGTAGGTGCTCAAACCAAGAAGACCGCGAGGATGATGACTTGGACCCCTCCTATGTCAGCATGCATGCTCCGAGGTATCGCCGTCATAGCAGCAAAAGGTGTCAAGACAGACAAAGGATTCAAGGAGGTCCATATTACCAAAGTTGCAAAAGATTTGACCCAATTTGTCGGTTACGAAGTGACTAATACCCAGTTGACCAATCATCTCCGCAAGTGGAAGGCAAGGTATCAAAGAATCGAAAAATTGAGAATGTTAAGTGGGGCACTTTGGGATGATGATCAAAAAAAGATAGTTTTAGAAGAGCAACATTATTTGGGTCACACTCAGGTATTCCATGTTACTATTGCAATTTTTCATTACCGCTGAAAATATGTGATTATTGCTACTGATATGTATTTTCATTGATGTTATGTGTAGGAAACTCCCAAGGATGCTGAATTTCTTAACACTCCACTTGTCAACTTTGAATATATGGAAACTTGCTTTGCCGATAAATTAGCCACGGGTAAGTTTGCAATGGGATCTAATGAGCCTTTGGGGAACCCATTAAAGTAGAGCATTCGGGGAAACCAATTGATTTGGAGAGTCAAATAAATGGAGAAGGCTTTGTGGAAGGTCAAGGCGCACATGGATTTGGTGTCCATGACATTGATGCTAGTACTCCTTCACCTTCTAGCTCAACTAGGAAGAGGGCTCCTATTTTGGCTGAGGAAGATATGATCCAAGTTACAAACATGTCAGAAGCATTATGGACGTGGTGCTATCAACAACACTTGCCATACCGAAACCCACCCTGATTTGTGCAAAACTGTAATGGACCTTACCCAATTTGAGATGGACCAACGTTTGGCTGTTTTAGATTATTTGACGGAGCATAAGGGTAAAGGCCTTAATTTCATGAAAATGGAAGCTGAAGTTCGTGAGGCGTCATTCAAGCGTATCATAGCTAAAAATCCTGATCTTGTTTGATGTGTCATTGGTTGATGCAAGTTGGAAAACATCCTCTTTTGTAATGCTTAGAACTATTGCATTGTCGACTTTGCTATATGGATCTATTATTGCCCTCGTATGTACTTATTATGAATTGCAAATTTGTCACTTGGAATGTATGACGTGTTATTTTGGTGCTTATTATGTTGGTGCTCCAAATTTGCTATCAAATTTGTCACTTGGTATGTATGACGTGTTGTCACTTGGTATGTTCTTAAATTATTATATAATTGTTGGTGTTCTAAATTTGCTGCTTATTATGTATCAAAATTATTATATACTTGTTGAAATTTGCATCAGTTGAATTATTATTGGTCTCAATCACATGCAGTCTACCAAACAAAGTCTGAACTCAGCATGCTTACACAGAACTGGGCTACCAAACAACATCTCAGCTCAACATATCTTGACAGACACAGGCTACCAAACACATGAGAGAATCTCAACACAACTTGGCTAGGGTCAACATGTATGAGGAGAGAAAGACAATCTGGATGCACCCGGGCTACCAAACACACCCTCAGGAACACAGACAGAGCCAATATCCTACGAAGCACCGATACGGCCAGACGGATACGGCGATACGGAATACAGCAGTTTCAAAAAAACAACGATACGGCGATACGGTGAGTATATATATAAATTTTAATTTTAATAATATAAAGACACAATAACTGAATGGGTGAGATGAGACAAAAATACTGCCCCATTGGTGGCTTGCGAGAAAATTACAAAAAACCACCACAATTGGGGCTAGGGTTTCAAAAGACCACCAAAAACTTTAAAAATTTCAGAAAGCACCGGATTTGGGGCATGAAGTTGCAGATAGCACTGATCTGGCTTTGACGCTGCTCTAATGATGAATCTACTGGTGGGGTCCGAACGTCAGGCTGATGTGACACATGTGGACGGACGGGCGTGGATGGCCATTAACAGCGAAAATTACAAAAAACCACCACAATTGGGGCTAGAGTTTCAAAAGACCATCAAAAAATTAAAAGTTTTAAAAACACCAAATTGGAGCAAGAGGTTGCAAAGGTTCTTACCGTATAGACCGTATGCTTGAGGCCCAAGGGCTTAGCTCGAGATCAAATATCCCACTCTACGGCCTCTTGTGTCGGACACGATGCAGCTGTCTGGAGTCCTCGTCTTCTAGGTCGTGGTGGAGACTGCGGTCCCGTGTCCGACTATTTTCTCTGTGCCCTGACCAGCGATGTTGGCAGCTACATCGCCACTTCAACGACAATCTTGGTTGATTCCTGGGGCGAGTTCTCTCATCCACAAGAGAATTCTTCCAGTCCATGGTTAGGCGCGTCCAAAATTCGCCTTCACTGCAGCGTGGTGCTACAGGTTTATTTTCCTCTATCCGTTATTTTTTCAATCAGGTTGCTGCACTTATGTGAGATGTGCACCTCGTCTTGCCATGTTCATCTCCAGCCATGTTCATCTCCAATGCCCGTAATGTCTTGTGCACTTCATTTTTTGCCAGTCTTACAATTTCTGCAGCATTTCGTATCATGAACTCATGATAAAACTTCTTTGCAGGCATGATTCAACTCTAAATATCCGAGAGTAACCCTACGGCTTTCACCTTCGCTTTTGTTTTAGGTGGATTGCGTTTCCGCTGTGATACTGTTCTCTCATTTAATTTGCGTTGGATTCTTCTTCTTGTCAGGCATTCTCTTCTCTATCTGATTGAGCTGTGCATTTTTCTTCTAGATGTGAAAATCATGTTTATTCATTTGTGCATTTTCTTTTTACTACAGCCTACTCGTCATGTAGGCTGGCAGACCATCTACTACTATCTATATTATGATTCGGATCTGTCCTAAACCTTCCTATAAAGTAGAGATGACTAAATGAATGTAGACATGCAATTGGTTCACAAATGTTCCTGAACTAAGCATTTATAATGCTTAGTGTTGCTAATTAAACTTTTTTAATTAAACTTAACACCAAAATTCTAGATCTATTCAGACCTAGCAACTCTCTTCACATCCTGGGAAAATGGATATGAAGAGTATTTTTTACTAAGAAACTGGAATTTTATTCGAACAGCCTACATGCACAGAGGTTGTGGCTAAGGAGAATTTTGCAAAATTGCTATAAATGAAAATTATTAGCTCACACAAATCAATGTTGACGATTTGAATTACAATTCTCTCTGCTTATCTTTACAATGGATGATAGCCTTCGCTCATTGGTCAATATCCTCTTCGATCCAAACTATGCACACATTAATCAATACTACACACCAGATACTTAAATCTAAAAAATGCTTTGAACTTAAGGGTAGGTTCTGTTGGGGTTCGTAGCATGGAAAACAAAAAAATTCTACCGCATACAAACAAACAAGCCAAGATCTATCTACTAGATTGTAGCAACGAGTCGATAGAATAACTCACCCTCGAAGATTCCAAAGTGTTTAACGAGAGCGGATTCTCGTGGGTGATGTAGTCGTACTCTTCCCGATCTGAAGATCGCGTAGACGATCCTTCCGGCAGCGCTTCCATAGTCGGTCACACGTTCGGTACTCGACGAAGACCTTCCTCTCCCTTGTTCCAGCAGGCAGCGGAGGTTGTAGCACTCTCCTCGCGATTTCGGCAACACGACGGCGTGGTACCGGAAGTAGAGGGGAGATCTCGCAGGGCTTCGCCTTAAGCCGGAGCGAGTATGGTGGACTATGAGAGAGGCCTCTGTGATCTAGGGTTTAGACGCACCAAGGAGGAGTGGATAGGCCGGCGGCTAGGGCAAGGGGATGCCCCAACTCGGCGGCTAGGGTTTTGCCCTAGGCGGCAGGAGGTGTGGCCGTGGCTTGGGGCTAGGGTTTGAGGTGCAAGGTGTGTGCTTGGAGGGCAGCGCCTCCTTATATAGGTGGAGGGGGGCCAAGGGAGGAGTCCCTCCCAACTCGGCTTCAAGGCCGGCGGTGGAGGAGAGGACTTCCTCCCAAGTAGGTTTCATACTCTCCTCCACCAAGCAAAATAGCCGTTTGACTTTTCAAATTGGCGTTTGACTTTTCAAACTAGGATTTGATTTATCCCTTTATTTCTCAGCGATGACACCTAGTACATGATGCAACCATTCCAACTTGTTATGACACATTCATGTACCCTTCCTCCGAAGTCTTGGGACATTAAGCACCTTCTAGAACATTCGATGAAAACACGGAACCATTCTCTAACCCCGAAACAGGACTTTCCTTATATGAATCTTATTCTCCGGACCATTCCGGATCTCCTCGTGATATCCCGGATCCCATCCGAGACTCTGAACAACATTCGGTCTCTTACTCATCATTCCATAACTACTCAACAACGTCGAATCCTTAAGTGTGTCTCCCTACGGTTCGTGAATTATGCGGACATGATCGAGACACTTCTCCGAACAATAACCAATAGAGGAATCTGGAAATTCATATGGCTCCCACATATTTCTACGATTACTTTGTGATCGAATGAACCACTTACATACGATACCAATTTCCCTTTGTATCACGATAGTTTACTTATGCAAGGTTTTGATCGTCGGTATCTCTGCATACCTAGTTCAACCTCGTTACTGATAAGTACTCTTTTCTCGTTCCCGTGATATGTGATCCCTTGTGAGCCAGTCACATGCTTGCAAGCCAATTGGATGACATTCCACCGAGAGGGCCCAGAGTATATCTATCCGTCATATGGATGGACAAATCCCACTCTTGATCCATGTGTCTCAACCAATACTTTCTGAACACTCAATGCCACCTTTATAGCCACCCAGTTACAGTGTGGTGTTTGATGTCATCAAAGCATCCTTCCGGTGATGGTGATAAGCATGATCTCATGGTCGAAGGAATTAGGTTACGTGTAGGGTTCGCAACATAGAAAACAAAAAATTTCCTACGATGTGAACTATGTACCAAGATCTATCTATTAGATACAAACAACGGGCGGATGTATATCCGTAGAGAACATACCCTTGAAGACCGACAAATCTTAACGAGTTCAACTCGTGGTTGATGTAGACGATCTCTTGCCGATCTCAAGATCGAGAGGAAGTCCTAGCACCGCAAATCAGCAGCGCATCCGTTCTCGCACACACGTTCGAGGCACCGAGCAACCTCCGCCTCCTCGCTCCAGCGATGCAGCGGAAGCACAACTCTTTCTTGCCGAATAGCCACCGGGAACATGTATCTCGCTAGTCCGAGACCATGGGGAATAAATTCTAGAGGGGGAGAGAGATCCTTCACAAGGAGGTGTGAGTGAGAAGTGAGGAGAGGGGTGCCTTTTATAGGAGGAGGGGGACCCCAAGGGGGTGGCCGGCGCATGGGGATGCCCCCTTGACCTCCCCTCTTCATGTGGGTGGACAGTCCACTCACAAAATTCCTTTAAATTCCCTCCACTAAAAATCCCACTCAAACATGCCATTAAATTTCCACCAAATTTAATGCTAACTCTCATTAAATAAAACTCTTTTATTTTATTCAGAATTTTGTCAATTACTTTCATGACAAACATTCACAAATAACCCCATGCAAGAATTCTATTTCACATGCATAACCACTTTATGCAATTTCACCCGAAAACCTGTTTCGGTATCTAGTGAAATAAATTCCTGCGCTTGTTCATCCTTTCGGCATGAAACTTTTGCTCCAATTGGATGTCGGTGTCTCTTAAGTGTGTCACCCTACGGTTCGTGAATAATGCGGACATGATCGAGACCCCTCTCAGATCAATAATCAGAAGTGGGATCTGGAGACCCATACTGACTCCCACACATTCAACGATGACTTTCTTGTGATCGTCGGAACCTTTTACGCTAGTATCTTAATCCCTTTGTTTCACGATATATTACATGTCCGAGATTCGATCATCGGTATCTCCATACCTAGTTTGATCTCGTTACCGACATGCACTCTTTTCTCGTTCCCGTGATATAACATTCTAGTGATCAAATCACTTGCTTGCAAGCTAATCAATGTGATATCACCAAGAGAGCCTAGAGTATATCTATCCGTCATCGGGATGAACAAATTCCACTCTCGATCCATGAGCCTCAACATAACACTTTGTTAGTTCTGAATCCATCTTTATAATCACCCTGTTACGGTGTGACGTTTGATGTTATCAAGAAACTCTTCCGGTGTTAGTGATTGACATGATCTCATGGTCTAAGGATTAGGATCACTTCGTAAGTTGTTATAGCAATATAAACTCAATGACTTTGATCGTAATGCTATACTTCGGATGAATGTTCATCACACCATTACACTAATGTTGTGATCCCGTTATTAACAACATCCAATGTCCATGATCGTGAAACCTTGATCATCTTGTTAATCAACGAGCTAGTTTATGAGAGAGGCATAACTAGGAACTTTACATTTGTTTATTAAACACACATGTATTAATGTTTCGTATTAATACAATTATAGCATGCAAAATAAACATCTATCATATACTTGGAATACACATAATAAACACTATATTATTGCCTCTCGGGCATATTCCTTGATCTCCCACCGCACTAGAGACAATAATCTAGTTACATAGTGATAAATCTAACACCCATTGAGTTACGGTGTTGATCATGTTTTGCTCTAGGGAGAGTTTTAGTCAACGGATGCTACATTGAGATCCGTATGTACTTCTAAATCTTTATATGTCCATCCTTGACATGCTCATGGATGGAGTGAAACCGCGCTTAATATGCTTGGAATTCTTGTGAGACCTTGGTTCTTTGGCATTGGCAATGGCACCATTGTTGTCACAATATATCACCATTGGGTCCAACGTTTTGCAACCACTCCTAGTTGGATATGAACTCCTTCATCCAAACCGCTTCACAGCAAGCAAAGCGACAACATATTCGCCTCATTGTTGATCCCGCTACCACGGTTGTTTGGAGCTCCTCCAACTAACCGCTCCGCCATTCATGAGAAATACATATCCGGATTGAGATTTAGAGTCATCCGGATCGATGTCAAAGCTAAGCGTCAACATAACACTTAGCGACGAGCTCTTCTTCACCTCGTATACAAGAAACATATCCTTAGTTCTTCGTAAGTACTTAAGGATATTCTTGACCGCTATCCGATGTTACGAACTCGGATCCGATTGGTACCTACTAGTCAAACTAATAGCATGTGCCACATCCGGTCTTGTACATAGCATGGCGTACATTATAGAGCCTATGGCTGAAGCATAGGGACTTTGTCCATTATCTCTCTTTCTTCCCAAAGCGGACTTTGAGTCTTACTCAATGTCTTGCCTTGCAACATAGGTAAGAACCCTTCTTACTTAGTCCATTTTAAACTTCTTTAAAATCTTATCAAGGTATGTACTTTGCAATAGCCCTATTAGGCGCCTAGATCTATCTCTATAGATCTTTATGCCTAATATGTATGACGCTTCACCTAGGTACTTCATTGAAAATTTGCTGTTTAGATAACTTTTAACACTGTTTAAAAGATCTATGTAACACCCTCAGAATCGGCCCTATGCAAGTTTTAGCGAAACCCGCCAAACCCGCATAGAAACGATTCAAAGGTGCCCACCAGGCACTTTCGTGCGGGTGGAAAACGAAGTAATAACATTACACAAGTCAATTCTCGATGGGACCCACATAACAGATATATACAATGACTCAAAGAGTCAAGAATACAGATATAATATACAAAGATCCAAATCACCTTGAAAATGATAGGCGTCCGACTACGGACAAGATGCAAATGGGGCTAAGATCACGAAGAATAACCAATGGCGTCCATAACCTGCCGAGCCAAGCCAGGAAGGGTAACCACGCTAACGACGTCGATCTCAAAACCTGCTTAAAGAAAGGGGTGCCAACAAAGGGCAAAGGAAAAGAGAGCGGTCGATCGAGGCTAGTACACGAGACTAGAATTCGGCGGTCCTCGCCTACAGTATGGTGGATGCGGCGGCGGCAAAGATGCACTAAACAACCTATAGAGACTCGTACGGTGGCGGCTATCGAGAGAGGATAAGAAGAGCTATTCGGATCCAACCTGAATCTTACCAAACAATCCCATCTGTATTTCCCCTCGAGACCAAGCGATGAAGTCCACCGAGGAACTCACACGGTTGGATTTATTTATTCGATTATCGTTGCAGCAATTACTAGTCAGGTGTAGATAATCATCCTGAAATAATAAGCAGTGGGCAATTTTAGTTAACCATTCCGTTATAGTTGCGACGCTTACTAGTCAAATTCAATTAGCATGAGATATCCCAAAACCCAGCAGTTGTTGGCACTTTTATTTAGCCATTCCGTTGTAGTTGCAATACTTACTAGTCAGATACAATGGTCGCAAGCGACAACCCAAACAAGCAATTGTTGGCAGTTTTATTTAGCCATTCCATTATAGTGAAGCTGATTACTAGTCATTATAAATTCAAATTTATAGCACTACTTTAGTTATAGTTGTCTATGATCGAGATACTGTGCTCCAAGTCGTCCATAACCGCGGACACGGCTTTCAGAAAGTTTTACCCTGCAGGGGTGCACAAATAGCAACACACACTCGATCAACCTCGGAAAAACCAAATCAAAACCCAACGAGGCTTTCACGACAAAGCAATCACAGGATTCAGAAATATTTCAGGCCACCCATTGAGTACACCAACGAAGTTAGTGACTCGAGACGGACTCAAGGTTTGCGTCGGTGGTAAATGACTAGGAACCCGAAAATGTGGTTTGTCGATATCGCGAAAACACTCGCTTACCTAACCTAAGACAGTGCTCCTCGCACAATCGTAATAAAGCGATAAAGCATGGCATAAATGCAGGATAGTAAATAAAACCTCAAACTAGTTTGTGGCCCCAAGAAATAAGAATGAATCAAGTTCGCTCGGGGTCCCATAATCCTCCCGGATGTGGATAGCCTTGAATATTCAAGGCAGTACAAGTACTTGGGGTCCTACGGGACACAAGTGGACGGTTAACAACCAAATAACATCTATTGCCCACCTGTGCCTCTGCTTACCTACTTCAATTTTAGTTATTAAACAATAATTAAAGTTATGATCATCTCCAATAATAAACATGCGGCAAAACTCCAACAACTGTGGTACTTGACGACGCATAGACTTGAGCAAGCGACTTACCATAATTCCAACTAGCTACCAAACAACAGGTAATAGGATGTGTCCAAGGCAATATAAGGCTGCACGGGATATCACGGGTACGAAAACTAGAGCATCGCAACACAGATAGCAATAGATCAACAGGAGGGAATAAATACTATAAAAGTAAGATAGGTAGAAAGGGGGAGATGCTCGCCTGAAAAGCATTGTCGAAGGTTCATCCGAAGATCGGGTCGACACTCGAATCAACTCAACGGCCTAATCCGTGAAGAAGCAAAGCACTAGAAGAAACACCGGAGGCACTATTTAATACTATGGCAAAAGATCGGGCATGATGCATGTATGATGTATGGCATGACAAAGGTGCAATGCAATTAGGCAATATTAAACAGAACCGGGGTCCCGATATTTATTTAAACGGTTCAAGTTATTTATCTACCCCGCAAATTAAATGTTGTAATAACAGAGCAAGATAAGTTACCGGTTCGCTACACCAATTTAAATGAGGCCAATATAAGACTAGATTTGCCCGCATATGGACCCCATATTTAATTATGAGGTGAATCGGCATAAGGCCCCCAAACCACAGACAAGTATGCATGCATGAACAATTTAATATGCATCAGATATATCATTTATAAAATAGGTTTCCGGCAAAGAGGTCACACATCTGGGTTCGGCGAACATGGTTCAGGGGTTTGACGGGGTTCAGGCTTGGTCTTCGGATTCGCAGGATCGAGGCGTCGCATTCCGGGAAGAAGATCTTGGGGTACCATCCTGATCATCGGTGGCGAACTTGGGGCTCGACACCGGGGTCTTCAGGGCTCCATATCGGAGTACTTGGGTTCCCCTTTGACGGTTGGCGAAGGACATTAAACGGAGTCGGTTCCACGAGTTCTGGGCAGAAGATCTTGTCGTGCTTCACGCGATCCTAGTGTCAAAGCCACATCAGTACACCAACGATTAAATTCGTGGATAACCACTCGTGACCAAGGACACGATCAACACGCCATTTTCCCACTGCCAAAACTGCACACAACCTATACCGCAAAAAAGGTGCCCTGCTTGTGGAGGGTGTTCTTTGTCGGTTGTTGGCCTCGGAAGTGATGCACAGGGGGTTGGTGTCCTGGCGTGAAAAAAACAGGAGAAGGCACCGGCAAGGCTAGCTCTGCTCGGGGCGAGGTCGGGCCGGCCAAAGGAAGCGGACGCGAGCCGACGAGCAAGAGGGGAGAGGCGCGGCCACACGGGGAGGTCGAGGGCGGACGCGGGTCACGGAAGGTGGAGATCGAGGCGGCGTGGCGCGGTGCAGCAGAGCCGGGAGGAGGATCGGTGGGGCGGCTGAGAGGTGGGCCTCGGCAATGAAGGGAGGCCCCGGGCGCTTGAGCCGAGAGGAGGCGTCGGCGATGAAGGGCTGGGCCGGCGAGGGATGGCGAGGAAGGGGGCGTCGAGGCGGAGGAGGGTGCCGGCGGGGAGGAGGCCCTGGGCGTCGAGCGGGCTGGTGGAGGCGAGCCCGCATGCGGCGGCCGGGGAGAGGGAGCGCCACCGGAGGAGAGGTCGGGCTAAGCGGGAGGAGGTGGGCTCGAGGCGTGGAGAGGAGCGGGCGAGAAGCTTTGTAGAGGAGAGGAGGCGGGTCGGTGGGGAAGGGAAGCCGGAGGAAGGCCGGGCGCTGGGCGGGCCGAGGCCGTGGCGGTGGTTGGGTGCGGGAGGAGGGAGCGCGCGAGGGAGAGAGGAAGGAGACAGGGTGGGGGAGCGGTCGCGCGTGGGTGACGTGTGGGTCCAGGGGGGGGGGTCGGGGCCACGGGGGAAGTGGGGCCTGGGGGTGTCGGTGGGATGTGTTGGAATTATGCCCTAGAGGCAATAATAAAGATATTATTATTATAATTCTTGTTCATGATAAAGTTTATGTTCCATGCTAGAATTGTATTAAGCGGAAACTTTAATACTTGTGTGGTTTGTAAACAACACCGTGTCCCTAGTACGCCTCTATGGACTAGCTCATTGATCAATGATGGTTAAGGTTTCCTAACCATAGACATGAGTTGTCAATTGATAATGAGATCATATCATTGGGAGAATGATATGATGGACAGACCCAAACTAAGCGAAGCAATTAGATCGTTTCATCGTGTTCATCTTTGCGAAGCTTTTCCTATGTCAAATATTGTATTCCTTAGACCATGAGATAATGCAACTCCTAGTACGGAAGAAAGCTTTGAGGTCATCAAGCGTCATCCTATGAGAGGGTGATCATAAAGGTGTCTCTCGTGATCGGAAGTATCTGTTGGGTTGTATGTATCGAGATGGAATTTATCCTCCCAAGTCGGAGATATACTTGCCCACTTTCGTGTCGATATCAACACCGCTTTCAAGCATGTGGTTAAGGAGTTAATCACAAAGTGATATCGGATTACGGAACGAGTAAAGTACTTGCCGTGAGCGAGATTGAACTAGGTATGATGCCGACGATCGAATCTCGCAAGTAAAATATCGCGAGACGAAGGGAATATATATATGGGATTGATTGAATCCACGGCATCGTGGTTCATCGATATGATCATCGATGAATGTGTGGGAGTCAATATGGGTGCAGACCCATGTTGATTATTGATAGAAGATCATATGCATTTTCTCGAACCCGCAGGTCACACACTTAACGTATCTCGGCTAGGATAGATTGGATAATTGGTTTATGATTTTTGTTCGGAGTCTCGGATGGGATCCGGATATCACGAGAGGTTCGAATGGTCGAGAATAAGATTCATATAAGGCGGTGCAGTTTTTGGAGTTGAATTGTTCCGGGTTAATCGGTATTATCTGGAAGCTTCTAGAACCTTCCGGAAGGGGACCAACGTGGCCCCACCTTCCGGGAGGGGGCATGGGCCTATGAGGGAGTGTCCTGTCCGCATTGGGCCAGGGGCACAAGGCCCCATAGGGCCCAGCCGATTCTAGAGACATTTGACTCGTTTAAATCTCGGGATAGAATTTCTAGATAAGGGAGAGTTTAAATCGTTTAAACTAGAGATAGGATTTCTAGATAAGGGAGAGTTTAAATTGTTTAAACTAGAGATAGTCTTGGAGGAGGGGCAAGGGCTGGCCGCCCTCTATATAGAGGTGGTGCGCCTCCCCACACACACACCTTCCTCCAAGCCCTAGCAGCCTTGCTACCTTCCTCTCTCCCTCCCGACTGTTTGTAGGCGAAGCCTGCAGTGAAATTCTCCACCATATACACCACGTCGTGTTGTAGATCCAATCTATCTCTCCACCATACTCGCTGGTCCGAGGAAGGAGGAGGCGTCAGTGCTGCACATGTGCATCTCACGAGGCACCGCCACTTGTGGTGCTAGATCGGATCGGATCGCGAGGAGGAGAAGCGAGTGCGACTACATCACCCACGTTCGAAACGCGTTCATCTTGAATCTTCAAGGGTATGAAGATCTAATCCAATCTCTCTCATTGTTTGCATCTCGTAGATTAGATCTTGGCTTTCCCTCTGTTCGCTCCGTAGAAAATTTTGATTTACTATGTCGCGAAACCCTTCAGTGGTATCAGAGCTAGATCTATGCGTAGATGTGTTTCACGAGTAGAACGCAACATGGTTGTTGCGGGCGTTGATGTTTTCTGTTGCAAGCCTCTTGTTTGTGTTCTTCTTATGACGTGGGATAGTGAGATTGAAGCGGTCCAGGCCAACCTTACGTGACGTCGTTCGCGAGACCGGCTCCGCACTTGACGTGTGGCTTGTTCCACACATGCGGCTGGTGGATGTCAGTTTCTCTCACTATAGTTGTCATGGGATTAACACCGGAGTTTGGCAACCATAATATCACCGTTGTGGCTTTTCGTAGGTAAGAATCGTTCTTAGCATCTACTCCCATAAGCCACGTAAAACATGCAACAACAAAGTAGAGGCGTCTAACTTGTTTTTGCAGGGAGTGTTTTCTGTGATATGGTATGGCCCAAGATGTGATGTGTATATTGTATGCGATGATCATGTTTTGTAATGTTTCATGACTTGCATGTCGATGAGTACACAACCGGCGAGAATATATGGTTGTCTTTATAATTGTGTATGACTGAGTCAACTTCTTATACATGTAATAGCTTTACTTTATCGCTAAGTAGTTAGCAATAGTTGTAGTTGCTATTCGTGGTGGAGGCAATCATGGTGGAGTGATGGAGATCATCTTAACGCACAAGATGGAGATCATTGCGCGAGGATTGGCTATACCATGTCACATAAAGTTATATGCATGTGATGTTTATCCCTTTATGTATCTTATTATGCTTAGATCGCGACGGTAGCATTATAAGATGATTCCTCACTTAAAGATCAAGATAAAAACTGTGTTCTCCCCAAGTATGCACCGTTGCGAAAGTTCGTCGTTTCCAAGCATCACGTGATGATCGGGTGCTATAGACTCTACGCTCACATACAACGGGTGCAAGCCAGTTTTTGAAGGGATTCGCGGCATAGTAAATCAAAATTTTCTACGGATGCGAACAGAGGGAAAGCCAAGATCTAATCTAGGAGATGCAATCAACGAGAGAGATCGGATTAGATCTTCATACCCTTGAAGATTCGCACAGCGGAAGCGTTAAATCGAGCGTGGGTGATGTAGTCGTACTCGCTTCTCCTCCTCGCGATCCGATCCGATCTAGCACCACAAGTGGCGGTGCCTCCGTGAGATGCACACGTGCAGCACCTCGGCGTCTCCTCCTTCCTCGGACCAGTGAGTATGGTGGAGAGATAGATTGGATCTACAACACGACGGCGTGGTGTATATGGTGGAGAATTTCTGCTGCAGGGCTTCGCCTACAAGCGATCGGGAGGAGAGAGGAAGGTAGCAAGGCTGCTAGGGCTTGGAGGAAGGTGTGTGGGGAGGCGCGCACCCTCTATATATAGAGGCGCGGCCAGCCCTGCCCTCCTCCAAGCCTATCTCTAGTTTAAACAATTTAAACTCTCCTTATCTAGAAATCCTATCTCTAGTTTAAACAATCTAAACTCTCCCTTATCTAGAAATTCTATCCAGATTTAAGCAGTCAAATATCTCTAGAATCGGCTGGGCCCTATGGGGCCTTGTGCCCCTGGCCCAATGCGGC
Source organism: Avena longiglumis (assembly GCA_030063025.1). Taxonomy (NCBI): domain Eukaryota; kingdom Viridiplantae; phylum Streptophyta; class Magnoliopsida; order Poales; family Poaceae; genus Avena; species Avena longiglumis. The sequence goes on from CP125976.1 coordinate 129,813,911, forward strand.
TAGGACACTCCCTCATAGGCCCATGCCCCCTCCCGGAAGGTGGGGCCACGTTGGTCCCCTTCCGGAAGGTTCTAGAATCTTCCGGTACAATACCGATTAACCCGGAACAATTCCGAACTCCAAAAACTGCACTGCCTTATATGAATCTTATTCTTCGGACCATTCCGGAACCTCTCGTGATATCCCGGATCCCATCCGAGACTCCTAACACAAATTCATAAACCAATTATCCAATCTATCCTAGCGTCGAGACACGTTAAGTGTGTGACCCTGCGGGTTCGAGAATATGCAGACATGATCTTCTATCAATAATCAACAGGAAGTGCAGGCACCCATATTGACTCCACACATTCATCGATAATCATATCGGATGAACCACGATGCCGATTCAATCAATCCCATATATATATTCCCTTCGTCTCGCGATATTTTACTTGCGAGATTCGATCGTCGATGCGTCATACCTAGTTCAATCTCGTTCACGACAAGTACTTTACTCGATCCGTAATCCGATATCACTTTGTGATTAACTCCTTAACCACATTCTTGCAAGCGGTGTTGATATCGATTAAAGTGGGCCAAGTATATCTCTCCAACTTGGGAGGGACAAATTCCATCTCGATACATACAACCCAATGATACTTTCCGATCACGTGAGACACCTTTATGATCACCCTCTCATAGGATGACGTTTGATGACCTCAAAGCTTTCTTCGGTACCAGAGTTGCATTATCTCATGGTCTAAGGAATACAATATTTGACATAGGAAAAGCTTGCAAAGATGAACACGATGAAACGATCTAATTGCTTCGCTTAGTTTGGATGCATCCATCATATCATTCTCCCAATGATATGATCTCATTATCAATTGACAACTCATGTCTATGGTTACGAAACCTTAACCATCATTGATCAATGAGCTAGTCCTTAGAGGCGTACCAGGGACACGGTGTTGTTCACAAACCACACAAGTATTAATGTTTCCGCTTAATACAATTCTAGCATGGAATATAAACTTTATCATGAACAAGAATTATAATAATAACATCTTTATTATTGCCTCTAGGGCATAATTCCAACAGTCTCCCACTTGCACTAGAGTCAATAATCTAGTTTATATCTGGCAACAATCTCACACCCATGGCACTGAGGTGTTGATCATGTTTTACACGTGGAAGAGGTTTAGTCAATGGATCTGCGACATTCAGATCCGTATGTACTTTGCTAATCTTCAGATATCCATCTACTATATAATCTCGGATTATATGAAACTTGCGGTTGATATGCTTGGTCTTTGGATGATATCTTGGTTCCTTAGCGAGTGCTATGGCGCCAGTGTTGTCACACAATATCTCCAGTGGGTCCAATGCACTTGGAACCACGCCAAGCTCGATGATGAAGTTTCGATCCAAACTCCTTCACTTGGCCTGCGGCTGACCATGTATTCCGCTTCTCTGTAGATCCGCGATCACGCTTTGCTTGCACTTCTCCGACTCACAACTCCTCCATTCAAAATATAAGCGTATCACATGCGAGATTTAGAATCATCCTTGTCGGTGTCGAAACTAGCATCGACGTAACCTTTTACGACAAGTTGTTCATCACCCCCATAGACTAAGAACATTTCTTTAGTTCTATTTAGGTACTTTAGGATGTTCTTCACGGCTGTCCAGTGTTCCACTCCTGGATCACTTTGATATCTGCTCGTCAAACTAAGAGCATTGGACACATCCGGTCTAGTACACAGCATGGCATACATGATGGAACCTATGGTCGAGGCATAAGGCACTTTGCTCATAGCTTCCCTATCATCTACCGTAGCTGGACACTGAGCCTTGCTCAATATCTTACCTGACAACATAGGCACTGAACCTTTCTTTGCCTTATCCATTCTGAACCTTTTCAGAACTTTGTCTAGGTATGTACTCTGGCTTAAAGCTACCAGGCGTCTTTGTCTATCTCTGTAGATTTTGATGCCCAATATATAAGCAGCTTCACCTAGGTCTTTCATTGAAAAACACTTGTTCAAATAACTCTTCACATCGTTAAGCATGTTGATGTCATTACCGATAATCAATATGTCATCCACATATAGTACCAGAAACGTCACCGAGCTCCCACTCACTTTCTTGTAGATGCAAGCTTCGTAGCAATTTGGAACAAATCCAAAGCTCTTGATTACTTGATCAAAACGAAGGTTCCAACTCCGAGATGCTTGCTTCAGTCCATAAGTGGAGCAATGAAGTTTGCATACTTTACTAGCATCCTTAGGATCGACAAAACCTTCGGGTTGCATCATATACAACTCTTCATCAATGTTGCCATTGAGGAAAGCAGTCTTGACATCCATCTGCCATATTTCATAATCATGAAATGCAGCAATTGCTAATAAAATCCGAATGGACTTAAACATCGCTACGGGAGAAAAAGTCTTATCGTAGTCAACACCTTGAACTTGTCGAAAACCTTTGCGACAAAGCGTGCTATAAACGGTAACATTACCATCCGTCCGTTTTCTTCTTGAATATTCATTTGCACTCAACGGCCTTTCGGTCGCTAGGAGGTCCACCAAAGTCCATACTTGGTTTTCGCTCATGGATCCCAATTCGGTTCATGGCTTCCGCCATTTCTCGTCTGGGCTCATCATCGCTTCCTCATAGTTCGTGAGGTTCCTTCTTCTACCAACAAGACAGTCAAGGCAGGTTGCCGTACCACTCGGGAGGGCACGCGACCTTGTCGACTGCGACGTTCGATGCGACATCGTCCAAGCTTCATGATCCTTGTCATTAGCTTCCTCTATTGTTGGTGCGGTGACGGGAACAATTTCAGGTCTGCGCTACTCTCCAATTCAAGAGAAGGTTCAATAACCTCGTCTAGCTCTACTTTCCTCCCACTCACTTCTTTCGAGAGAAACTCCTTCTCAAGAAAGGAACCGTTCTTCGACAAACACTTTGCCTTGGTTACGTGATAGAAGGTATACCCAATGGTTTCCTTAGGGTATCCTATGAAGACGCATTTCTCGCTTTGGGTTCGAGCTTGTCGGCATCAACTTCTTGACGTAAGCTTAGCATCCCCAAACTTTAAGCGACAACTTAGGTTTAGCACCAAACCACAGTTCATACGGTGTCGTCTCAGCGGATTTAGATGGAGCCCTATTTAAAGTGAATGCAGCGGTTTCTAATGCATAACCCCAAAATGATAACGGCAAATCAAGAAGAGACATCATTGATCGGACCATATCTAATAGGGTTCGATTCCGCTCAGACACACCATTCTTATTGTGGTGTTCGGTGGCGTGAGTTGTGAAACGATTCCACTTGCTTTAAGATGCGTGAGAAAATCATAACTCAAATATTCGCCCCACGATCGGATCGTAGAAACTTAACCTTTACATTACGATGGTTCTCCACTTCATTCTGAAATTCCTTGAACTTTTCAAATGTTTCAGATTTATGTTTCATTAAATAGATATACCCATATCTACTTAAGTCATCGGTAAAAGTGAGAAAATAGCGATATCCACCGCGTCGAAACACTCATCGGTCCGCATACATCGGTATGTATGATTTCCAACAAGTCCGTTGCTCGCTCCATCATCTAGGAGAACGGGGTTTTGATCATCTTGCCCATGAGGCATGGTTCGCATGTGTCAAATGATTCAAAATCAAGAGACTCCAAAAGTCCATCGAATGGAGTTTCTTCATGCGCTTTACACCAATATGACCTAGGCACGATTGCCACAAATAAGTAGTATTATCACTATCTACTTTGCATCTCTTAGCCTCAATGTTATGGATGTGTGTTTCATCCCTTCGAGATTTAGAAGAAATAAACCATTCACAAGAGGTGCATGACCATAAAAGATGTTACTCATATAAATAGAACAACCATTATTCTCCGATTTAAATGAATAACCGTCTTGCAATAAACATGATCCGAAATAATGTTCATGCTCAGCAGGCACATAATAACATTTATTAAGGTTTAAAACTAATCGAAGGTAAAACTAAGGAGGCGTGCGGCGACCATCACATCAACTCTTGATCCGTTGCCAGCGCGCATCGTCACCTCATCCCTCGCAAGTCGTCTATTCCGTAGCTCTGTTTGAGTTACAAATATTAGCAACCGAACCGGTATCAAATACCCGGGCACTACAACGAGGGATAGTAAGGAAAACATCAATAACATGTATATCAAATATACCTTTGATGGTGCCACCTTCTTGTCCGCTAAGTACTTGGACGATTAAGCTTCGATGACCCCTGTCCTTGCAATAGAATCACTCGATGTCCGTCTTGGGACGGACACGAGCTTCTTCTCAGGAGGCATTGCACTTGCCGCCCTTCTTGAAGGGCTTCTTTGCTCCTTACCTTTCTTAAAGGAGGGCTTGTTGACCATCAACACATGATTATCCTTCTTGATGTCCACCTCGCAGCCTTGACTGCGAAGAGCTCGGTGATCGTATCGATGGAACCAATCGATTATGAGTCACTACAAAACTTTTGTAGCTGGGGAGTGATTGCGAGAACCTGTCAATCTTGAGCTCCTCGGAATCGTGCATTCCGGTTGCTCAAGCGTTGAGTGTAGCCCGACATCTTTATGGCGTGCTCACTAACGGAACTCCCTTCCTCCATCTTGCGTTAAAGAACTTCTCGGAGATCTCATATCTCTCGAGCGGCTTGAGTGCGAAACATGGTTTCGGCTCCTCGAGAATCTCAAAGGGCCGGGATAGGTTTCAAAGCGATTTTGAAGCTCGGTTCCATAGCAAACAACATGGTGCTCTTAATCACACCATAATCATCTTTCTTGTGATAGACAGCTTTCTCATCAGTAGCGATTGCGAGGGTCACCTAACGCTTTACCAAGGACATAGTCCTTTTGTCATGACGAATGATTCTTAGATTGCGGAACCAATTGGTGAAGTTAGACCCATTGTTTCTAAGCTTTTCCTTCTCAGCAAAAACATTGAAGTTGAAGTTGGATTTGGCCATGTGATCTACAGTATTTGCAAGTACAATTTAGACTATGTTCATGATAAATAGTTCAACTTAATCAAATTACTAGATGAACTCCCACTAAATTCAACATCCCTCAAGTTGTTTAGTGAACACGATCCAAATTCACCACACCTAATCCGATCATCACGAGAAGAGATGTGGTTTCAATGGTGGACAACAAAGTGTCGATCATATCATTCATATGACTCATGCTTAACCTTTCGGTTCTTGTGTTCGAGGCCATATGCATACATGCTAGGCTCGTCAAGCTAGACCCAAGTATTTCAGCGTGTGCAAAAAGCTTGCACCCGTTGTATGTGGCGTAGAGTCTATAGCACCCGATCATCACGTGATGCTTGGACACACGAACTTTCGCGGTGCATACTTGGGAGAACACAATTTTTATCTTGATCTTTAAGTGAGGAATCATCTTATAATGCTACTCGCGATCTAAGCATAATAAGATACATAAAGGATAAACATCACATGCATATAACTTTATGTGACATGGTATAGCCAATCTTGGCGCAATGATCTCCATCTTGTGCGTTCGGCATGATCTCCATCACTCCACCATGATTGCCTCCACCACGAATAGCAACTACAACTATTGCTAACTACTTAGCGATAAAGTAAAGCTATTACATGGCGTATAAGAAGTTGACTCATGGTCATACACAATTATAAAGACAACCATATGGCTCCTGCCGGTTGTGTACTCATCGACATGCAAGTCGTGAAACATTACAAAACATGATCATCGCATACAATATACACATCACATCTTGGGCCATACCATATCACGAAAACACTCCTGGAAAAACAAGTTAGGCGCCTCTACTTTGTTGTTGCATGTTTTACGTGGCTTATGGGAGTAGATGCTAAACGATTCTTACCTACGAAAGCCACAGCGGTGATATTATGGTTTCCAAACTCGGTGTTAATCCCATGACAACTATAGTGAGAAAGCGGCATCCACCACGCATGTGTGGAACAAGCCACCGTCAAGTGCGGGCGGTCTCATGACGACGTCGCGTAAGGTTGGCCTGGACCGCTTCAATCTCACTATCCCGCGTCATAAGAAGAACACAAACAAGAGGCTTGCAACAGAAAACATCAACGCCCGCAACAACCATGTTGCGTTCTACCCGTGAAACACATCTATGCATAGATCTAGCTCTGATACGACTGAAGGGATTCGCGACATAGTAAATCAAAATTTTCTACGGATGCGGACAGAGGGAAAGCCAAGATCTAATCTAGGAGATGAAATCAATGAGAGAGATTGGATTAGATCTTAATACCCTTGAAGATTCGCATAGCGGAACGTTCGTCAGAACGTGGGTGATGTATTCGTACTCGCTTCTCCTCCTCGCGATCCGATCCGATCTAGCACCACAAGTGGCGGTGCCTCCGTGAGATACTGCGTGCGGCACCTCGGCGTCTCCTCCTTCCTCGGACCAGCGAGTATGGTGGAGAGCTAGATTGGATCTACAACACGGCGTGGTGTATATGGTGGAGAATTTCTCTGCAGGGGGCTTCGCCTACAAGCAGTCGGGAGGGAGAGAGGAAGGTAGCAAGGCTACTAGGGCTTGGAGGAAGGTGTGTAGGGGAGGCGCACCACCCCTCTATATATAGAGGGGGGGCGGCCAGCCCTTGCCCCTCCTCCAAGCCTATCTCTAGTTTAAACAATTTAAACTCTCCCTTATCTAGAAATCATATCTCTAGTTTAAACAATTTAAACTCTCCCTTATCTAGAAATTCTATCCCAAGATTTAAACGAGTCAAATCTCTCTAGAATCGGCTGGGCCCTATGGGGCCTTGTGCCCCTGGCCCAATGCGGCCAGGACACTCCCTCATAGGCCCATGCCCCCTCCCGGAAGGTGGGGCCACGTTGGTCCCCTTCCGGAAGGTTCTAGAAGCTTCCGGTATAATACCGATTAACCCGGAACAATTCCGAACTCCAAAAACTGCACTGCCTTATATGAATCTTATTCTCCGGACCATTCCGGAACCTCTCGTGATATCCCGGATCCCATCCGAGACTCCGAACAAAAATTCATAAACCAATTATCCAATCTATCCTAGCGTCGAGACACGTTAAGTGTGTGACCCTGCGGGTTCGAGAATATGCAGACATGATCTTCTATCAATAATCAACAATGAGTGCAGGCACCCATATTGACTCCACACATTCATCGATGATCATATCGGATGAACCACGATGCCGAGATTCAATCAATCCCATATATATATTCCCTTCGTCTCGCGATATTTTACTTGCGAGATTCGATCGTCGATGCCGTCATACCTAGTTCAATCTCGTTCACGCAAGTACTTTACTCGATCCGTAATCCGATATCACTTTGTGATTAACTCCTTAACCACATGCTTGCAAGCGGTGTTGATATCGATTACGAGTGGGCCAGTATATCTCTCCGACTTGGGAGGGACAAATTCCATCTCGATACATACCAATGAGATACTTTCCAATCACGAGAGACACCTTTATGATCACCCTCTCATAGGATGACGTTTGATGACCTCAAAGCTTTCTTCGGTACAGGGAGTTGCATTATCTCATGGTCTAAGGAATACAATATTTGACATAGGAAAAGCTTCGCAAAGATGAACACGATGAAACGATCTAATTGCTTCGCTTAGTTTGGGTCTGTCCATCATATCATTCTCCCAATGATATGATCTCATTATCAATTGACAACTCATGTCTATGGTTAGGAAACCTTAACCATCATTGATCAATGAGCTAGTCCTTAGAGGCGTACCAGGGACACGGTGTTGTTCACAAACCACACAAGTATTAATGTTTCCGCTTAATACAATTCTAGCATGGAATATAAACTTTATCATGAACAAGAATTATAATAATAACATCTTTATTATTGCCTCTAGGGCATAATTCCAACAGTTTTTGCACACGCGGAAATACTTGGGTCTAGCTTGACGAGCCTAGCATGTACAGACATGGCCTCGGAACACAAGAACCAAAAGGTTAAGCATGAGTCATATGAATGATATGATCGACACTTGGTTGTCCACCATTGAAACTACATCTCTTCTCGTGATGATCGGATTAGGTGTGGTGAATTTGGATCGTGTTCACTAAACAACTTGAGGGATGTTGAATTTAGTGGGAGTTCATCTAGTAATTTGATTAAGTTGAACTATTTATCATGAACATAGTCTAAATTGTACTTGCAAAATCTGTAGATCCAATGGCCAAGTCCAACTTCAACTTCAGCGTTTTCTTTGAGAAAGAAAAGCTTAGAAACAATGGGTCTAACTTCACCAAGGGTTCATAATCTAAGAATCATTACATGCGGCGGACAAAGGACTATGTCCTTGGTAAGCGTTAGGTGACCCCCTGCTGCATCTGCGTGAGGTGATGAGAAAGTCTGTCGATCGTGCAAAGATGATTATGGTGTGATTAAGAGCACCATGTTGTTTTCTATGGAAGCAGCTTCAAAATCGTTTTGAAACCTATCCGGGCCCTTTGAGATTCTCGAGGAGCTGAAAACCATGTTTGGACTCAAGCCCGTTCGAGAGATATGAGATCTGAGAAGTTCTTTAAGCGCAAGATGGAGGAAGGAGTTACGTTAGTGAGCACGCCATAAAGATGTCGGGCTACACTCAGCGCCTTGAGCAAGCTGGACGCAAGATTCGGAGGAGCTCAAGATTGACACTCCTAGCTACAAAAGTTTTGTAGTTGATCACAATCATATTGGTTCCTTGATATGATCACTAAGCTCTTTGCTAAGATGAAAGTAGCGGAGGTGAACATCAAAAGAATAATCATGTGTTGATGGTCAACAATCCCCCACCTTTAAGAAAGGTAAGGGAGCAAGGGCCCTTCAAGAAAGGCGGCGGCGTTGCCCTATTGAGAAGAAGCTCAAGTCGGTCCCAAGCCGGACCTTTGAGTGCTTCTATTGCAAGGACAAGGGTCCTTTGGGCGTAAGCTGTCAAGTACTTGGCGGACAAGAAGGATGGCACCATCAAAGGTATATTTGATATACATGTTATTGATGTTTTCCTTACTAGCCCTCGTTGTAGTGCCTAGGTATTTGATACGGTTCGGTTGCTAATATTTGTAACTCGAAGCAGAGCTACGGAATGAGCGGCTGCGAGGTATGAGGTGACGATGCGCGTTGTAGCGGATCAAGAGTTGATGTGATGGCCGTCGACGCTCTCCTTAGTTTTACCTTGGGATTAGTTTTAAACCTTAATAAATGTTATTATGTACTGCGTTGAGCATGAACATTATTTCGGATCATGTTTATTGCAAGGCGGTTATTCATTTAAATCGGAGAATAATGGTTGTTCTATTTATATGAGTAACATATTTTATGGTCATGCACCTCTTGTGAATGGTTTATTTCTTCTAAATCTCGAAAGGGATGAAACACACATCCATAACATTGAGGCTAAGAGATGCAAAGTAGATAGTGATAATACTACTTATTTGTGGCCTTGTCGTCTAGGTCATATTGGTGTAAAGCGCATGAAGAAACTCCATTCGATGGACTTTTGGAGTCTCTTGATTTTGAATCATTTGACACATGCGAACCATGCCTCATGGGCAAGATGATCAAAACCCGTTCTCCGGTATGATGGGCGAAAGCGGACTTGTTGGAAATCATACATACCGATGTATGCGGACCGATGAGTGTGTTTAGCGGTGGATATCGCTATTTTCTCACTTTTACCGATGACTTAAGTAGATATGGGTATATCTATTTAATGAAACATAAATCTGAAACGTTTGAAAAGTTCAAAGAATTTCAGAATGAAGTGGAGAACCATCGTAACAGAAAGATTAAGTTTCTACGATCCGATCGTGGAGGTGAATATTTGAGTTATGATTTTCTCACGCATCTCAAAGCAAGTGGAATCGTTTCACAACTCACGCCACCCGGAACATTGGGTATACCTTCTATCACAGAACCGAAGGCAAAGTGTTTGTCGCAAAGAACAGTTCCTTTCTTGAGAAGGAGTTTCTCTCGAAAGAAGTGAGTGGGAGGAAAGTAGAGCTAGACGAGGTTATTGAACCTTCACTTGAATTGGAGAGTAGCGCAGCACCTGAAATTGTTCCAGTGCCTCCTGCACCAACAATAGAGGAAGCTAATGAAAAGGATCATAAAGCTTCGGACGATGCTGCTACTGAACGTCGCAGGTCGACAAGGTCGCGTGCCCCTCCTGAGTGGTACGGCAACCCTGTCTTGACTGTCTTGTTAGTAGAAGACAGTGAACCTACGAACTATGAGGAAGCGATGATGAGCCCGGACTCTGAGAAATGGCTGGAAGCCATGAAATCCGAATTGGGATCCATGAGCGAAAACCAAGTATGGACTTTGGTGGATCCTCCTAGCGACCGAAAGGCCATTGAGTGCAAATGGATATTCAAGAAGAAAACGGACGTGAGATGGTAATGTTACCGTCTATAAAGCGACTTGTGCAAAAGGTTTCGACAAGTTCAAGGTGTTGACTACGATGGGACTTTCTCTCCGTAGCGATGTTTAAGTCCATTCGGATTTTATTAGCAATTGCTGCGTTTCATGATTATGAAATATGGCGGATGGATGTCAAGACTGCTTTCCTCAATGGGAACATTGATGAAGAGTTGTATATGATGCAACGAAGGTTTTGTCGATCCTAAGGATGCTAGTAAAGTATGCAAACTTCAGCGTTCCATTTATGGTGAAGCAAGCATCTCGGAGTTGGAACCGTTTTGATCAAGTGATCAAGAGCTTTGGATTTGTTCCAAATTGCTCTGAAGCTTGTATCTACAAGAAAGTGAGTGGGAGCTCGGTGGCGTTTATGGTACTATATGTGGATGACATATTGATTATTGGACATGACATCAACATGCTTAACGATGTGAAGAGTTATTTGAACAAGTGTTTTCAATGAAAGACCTAGGTGAAGCTGCTTATATATTGGGCATCAAAATCTACAGAGATAGACAAAGGCGCTGATAGCTTTAAGCGGTACATACCTAGACAAAGTTACGAAAAGGTTCGAATGGATAAGGCAAAGAAAGGTTCGTGCCTATGTTGTCGGTAAGATATTGAGCAAGGCTCGGTGTCCGACTGATGAAATGATAGGAAGCTATGAGCAAAGTGCCTTATGCCTCGGCCATAGGTTCTATCATGTATGCCATCTTGTGTACTAGACGGATGTGTCCAATGCTCTTAGTTTGGCAGTAGATATCAAAGTGATCCGAGTGGAACCTTTGGACAGCCGTGAAGAACATCCTAAAGTACCTAAATAGAACTAAAGAAATGTTCTTAGTCTATGGGGTGATGAGCGACTTGTCGTAAAGGTTACATCGATGCTAGTTTGACACCGACAAGGATGATTCCAAATCTCGACGGGATCGTTTATATTTTGAATGGAGGAGCTGTGGTGGAGAAGCTGCAAGCAAAGCGTGGTCATGGATCTGATGAAGCGGAATACATGAGCTTTGCGAAGCGTCAAGTGAAGGAGTTTGGATCAGAAACTTCATCACTGAGCTTGGCGTGTGTGGCATCCCGCAAAACCACTACTAGAAAATCGCGTTGAATTTGTGCATTGCATCGTCATCATCATACGTTGTTTGCCTAAAACTAATTTCGTAACGCCCGATTTGTTTTCCAAACACCCCATCTTAATTCAACTGCAAAGCCCGGTCCCCGGAATATTTTGTTTTAATTAAAAATGTTGTGCAAACGGTCTGTTAAAATAAATAAAGTATTTTATTATTTTAAGCGAGGCGGGGCGATCGAGCAGGCGTGTCGACGACGACCACCCCCATAATTCAGATCGGCCCACCCCTTATTCCTAGTCCCACCTAAAATTCTACCCACCCAATCCCAGCCACATCACCCCACCCAATCGGATCCCGCCACCTCACCTCCCCAACTCCCTCAACCAACCACACCCTGCCATGTCACCCCTCACCCTCTCTCTCACCCTCGGCCACGCACACCGCCACACACACTTGCCCACGCCTGTCCCGGCCCCACCGGACCCACCACCTACCCCTTGCAGCAGCGTCCACATGCATCTTCTTCCTCCTCCCATGGCCCTGACCTCTCTCCCTTGGCAGCTCCTCCCTCCCTCTCCATTGTTCCCTCCTCCCTCGCCGAGCAACACCCTCCTGGCGCTAGCTCCTCCGCCCTTTGCTGCCGCCCCTTCCCGCTCAAGCTCGCCTTGCCCCGCCGCAACCACCGCACCCGCCTCTCCCTCGGCCTTGTGACCATCCCTCTCTCTCTGGCCTTGCATGCCTTCTCGCCACCCGCCTTGTCTCCTGTGCCGCCATGGCCGTCTGACCCCCAACCCAACCCAGCGTCACCGCCCGGCCAGCCACCGCGCCCCTCGCCTCCCAAGCTCACCGCGGCGCGTTCTCCCAGCCCGGCCCAGCCTCCCGGCCAGCGTGGAGCCCGCCTCCGAGCCCCGTCGCCGTGCGCCTGCAACCTCACCCCCGACCCCTGCTCGCCGCTCCACCCTGCTGCCGCGTCCGCCAACCACCCTCGCCGCCGGGCCCCGCCTCACCACCAAGCTCCACCCCACTGGCGGTGGCGGCTAGCAAGCCCGGCGACCCAGCGCGATGAAACCTGCCAGCGGCCCGCAAAGACCACATCACCTCGCCCAGGTCTCCTAGTGTCGCCGTCGCTCGCCGCCTCTGTGTCGAGGGAGGCCGGTCTGAGCTTCGCCAACCGCCGAGCCCGCGGTCTGCCACGAAGCAGGCCGCGATCACCGTGCTCACCGTCGTCGCTCCGTTCGCCGTCGCCCACGCTTACCGTCAAGACCTCCGAAGCCGCCATCCGTTTGGCGAAGATGTTTCACCGAGACCGTCACCAACCCGATGGGCCCGATGAACCACGGCGCTGAAATACCAGCTGCTCCATCGATGCCAAGCTCGTCAAGTGAAGGAAACCTCAAGATCTCCAAGCGATGCCACTCGGGGTGCTCAACATGGAAACCGGGCGATGATGTCGGATGCGACCAGTCCTTCTTCTCGGTCCGAAGCCGTGGGCGCCAAGTCCCGGGTTCAAAAGCGACAAGAACCCCGTCCGGGCGCCAAGATCTTCCTCACGGAACATCGGAATTCCCCGGACGACAAGACCGACACAATGGCGTGGACCCGACAAGACTCTCGCAACGGCAAGATCGACCCCGTGTGCCCGGCAAGATCTGCCCGACGCCAAGACCTACCCCTGAGTCCGAGAACGACTCCGTCGAACCCTGGACCCCGAGACCGGACCCTGGACCCTGTCGAACCCCGAACCCCGGAACCCAAGATCGTCGAGCCCCCTCTGATGTGTGACCCCTTTTCCTCGAACCCTATTTTATAACATATCAACTTGTTGCATACTTAAATGACATCTCGCATGCATGTCTGTGGTTTGGGGCCTTATGCCGATTCACCTAATAATCTAATATGGGGCCCATATGCGAGCAAATCTAGCCTTATATTGGCCTCATTTAAACTTGTGTAGCGAACCGGTATCTTATCTTGCCTTGTTATAACAACATTTAATTTGCGGGGTATCTAAACAACTTGAAACATCTAAATAATTGTCGGGACCCCGGTTCCGCTTAATTTGACCTAATTGCATCGCATCTTTGCCATGTCATTCATCATACATGCATCATGCCGATCTTCTGCCGTTGTATTAAATATTGCATCCGGTGTTTCTTCTAGTGTTTTGGTTCTTCGCGGATAAGGCCGTTGAGTTGATGTGAGCTTCGCCCCGATCTTTGGATGAACCCTTCGACAATGTTTTCAGGCGAGCATCTCCCCCTTTCTACCCATCTTACTTTTATAGTATTTACTTCCCTCCTGTTGATCTATTGCTAACTGTGTTGCGATGCTCTAGTTTCGTACCCGTGATATCCCTTGCAGCCATATATAGCCCTGGACACATCCTATTACCTGATGTTTGGTAGATAGTGGGCCCGCGTGTTGTAGTCACTTGCTCTAGTGTTTCGCTTGTCGTCAAGTAACATCTTTGTTGGAGAATGGCCGCATGTTGACGTTGGAGATGATCATGGCTTTAATTATTGTTCACTTTAATTCCTGTTTAACAACTAAAATTGAATTAAGCAGAGGCATCGGTGGGTGACAGGTAATATTTGGTTTCCGACCGCCCACTTGTGTCCCGTAGGACCCGAGTTCTTGACACTTGTCCCGAGATCGAGCGCGCTAACCACAGGTGGGGAGATATGGGCCCCCCATTGATAATTACCTGATTTCAAAGTATTGTACTGGGGGCCACAACTAGTTTGAGGTGTTTTACTATTCTGTACTTATGCCATGTTCTTTGCTTTATTTACGTTTGTGCGGCACGTGTCTTGTTAGGAAGCGGAGTGATTCAGCGGTATGGGCGGTCCCGTTTGGGGACTGCTTGTTGCATCTTGCCAGCGCGCAAACCACGAGTCCGTCTCGGAGACCGACTCCGTTCTTGGTGTCGACTCGGTGGGGTGGCCCCGTGCTTGCTTTGGAGTGCAGGAGCGTCGTGACTTAGGCCCGCCGACATCTGGATGGGTGTATGTTAGCGATCGGCAAAAGGGTGAAGTGCTGTGGATACTTTGGTGCACCCTGCGGTTAAATCTTTAGAGAAGCCGTGTCATGCGGTTATGGGCGACTTGGAGCCGATGTGCGATCATACACAACTATAACTAAAGTTTCTTGTTTTAAAATGACTTGTTTCCGATATGATTAGCAATCGGCTTCACTACAGCGGAATGGCTAAGTAAAAGTACCAACAAGCTTTGGGTTTTGGGTTATCTCATGCTAATTGAATCGACTAGTAAGTGATGCCACTATAGCGGAATGACTAACTAAAAGTGCCTGCGCTTACTTTATCGGGCGATTATCTAAACGACTAGTAATTGCTGCAGCGATAAGAATAAGTAAAGCGCCAGCGTATGCGTTCCTCGGTTGACTTCCTCGTTTGGTCTCGAGAAGCGCCGAGGATGTTTGTTTGATGATAGTATCGAGGTTGGATCGGATAGGTCTTCCTTACCCCTCTCGATAGCCTTGATTGTATCGAGTCGCTATAGGTTGTTAGTGCTGGCTGCTTTAGCTCGATCCACCATACCTATGTGGCGAGGACTTGAATTCTAGCCTCGCCGTGTCTTGGCCTCGATCTTGGCAGCTCCTTCTTTTCCTTTGCCCTTTGCCGGCACCCTTTTGTTTAAGCAGGTTTTGAGATCGGCGCCGTTAGCGGGGTTACCCTTAAACCGGCTTTGGGCACAGGGTTATGGGCGCCATTGGTTATTCTTGAGGGCTCTTAGCCCCATTTGCATCTTGTCGTGGTCGGACGCCCCATCGTTTTCAAGGTGAATTGGATCTACATGCGAATATTTGTAATCTTGACTCTTTGAGTCATACTCTCATTACGTATGGGTCCCATCGAGGATTGTTGTGTAATGTTATTACTTTGTTTTCCACCATACGAAAGTGCTGGTGAGCACCTTGAATCGTTTCTATGCGGGTTTGGCGAGTTTATTGAAACTTGCATAGGGCGATCGAGGTGTTCTGGCGTGGTTCAAGTGCATTGGTGTAACACCCGAATCGACTCTATGCAAGTTTGGCGAAACATAAACCCGCAAAGCGATTCAAAGGTGCCCTTGAGCACTTGCGGGTGGAAAGCAGTAATCGTTGCAACATCTCATAGACTGGCTGATATACAGCGACTCCATGAGTCAGAATACAATAGCAGAACAAACATCAAATCACCTTGAAAAGCGTCGACTACGGACAAATGATGCAAAACAACGAGCCAAAGTAACGTGAAATAAAGAGGACTCGATGATTGCGATGATTTAGTCAAATTGGCATGAGATATCCCAAAGCGGATTGTTTGCTATATTAGCCATTCGTTGGTGAAGCGATTACTAATCATATCGGATACAAAGCCACCCAAATAAACTAAATTGTCAGTTGTCTATGATCAAGCATGTGCTCATCATAACCGGCGGTTAAGATGGCGCTCGGCGGTGCGTGCGAAATATGTACCGCACAACAAATCCCATGGGCGACTCGCGGCGAGAAAACACTCGCGGTTCCTGTAAACGACGCGTGCTCCCCCACTGGAAGTAATGCGACCAAAATTCCGCGCAGTCGTACCTGCGCGATGCAAACGGCGATGGCATCCCAAAGCTGGGAGGCGCCGTTACCGCATGACACTCCGGTAGTAAAAACGACCTCATACGATGCTGAGCTCAGTACATGGGAGCAGTGTCAAAACTAGAGGGCAAAACCTCAAAGAACTTTAAGGTGAATGGTGATACTGTCGGTACCTATATCTATCGCCCGGTTACCTACTTCAATTTTGGTTGTTAAACGTGAATTAAAGTGAGCGGAAAAGTAAGCCATGATCATCTCCAACAATAAACATCTTGGCAATACTAAAAGGGAGATGAGGTATGAGACAATCGCATGGACGCATGAAACATGCCAATAAACACGGATGCAATATTTTACTACGGTGAAAATCGGGCATGATGCATGTATGATAGTGGGGTCCGATATTTTAATTAGGTGACTTAAGTTGTTTTACTACCCATAATTTAAATTAAATGTTGTTTTAACATGGCAAAGATAACACGGTTATACACAAATTTAAATGAGGCCAATATGAGACTAGATTTGCCGCATATGGGCCCCATATTTTATTATAAGGTGAATCGCGTAAAGGCCCCCAAACCACATGACAAGGATGCATGCATGAACAATTAATATGCGACAAGTTGTATTATATTATAAAATAGGGTTTGGAAGGGGTTCACATTAGAGGCCTCTCGGCGAACTTGAGGTTCGGGGTTCGATCGTCTCGAGGTCCGGGGTCTCGGGGTTCGACGGATCGTTCTCGGATAACTGAGGTAGGTCTTGTCGCATCCGGGAGGAGGACTTGGTTCGGTGTCGGGGGCGCATCGGACTCGCCCCGGTCGGTGTCGATCTTGTAAATCACGAAGATCTTGTCGTGTCCCGTGTCGTCGGTCTTGGCGTCAGGGTGAAGCACTCGGCGTCCTCGAGGAATTACTTGTCGCACATGTGGTCTTGGGTTCTATGGCGATGACCTTGTCGTTTCGATGTCGGTCTCGAAAACCGTGAAGAGAGCCTTGTCGCCTTGGGTGAAGAACATGTCATCCGTGGGTCCGTGTAGAAGTGCTCGATGATGATCCATGACGGAGGTCTCGGGTTCGACTTGAGGCCATGAAAGGGATCTTGGGGTTTTCTATGTCGGCGACCTTGGGTACCATCTTGCTCACGGTGGCGAGCTTGGGATCTGCGTCGGGCCTTCGCTTTCCACCTAGTACATTCTTCTAATCCATGACATCGAGCGATCTTGTCGACAAGGGAACTTGGCGCCTTATCCTTGCCCTCCATGTTCGATTGTTTGTCCTGGTATAGGCGCCACCGAGAAGCGTGGCGGTGCACAGCATCCACGCGAGGGCGCCCGAGCTCCGCCGAGGAGGGACAACGGGCTCCGAGTGGCGAGGTGGTTGCGGCGTCGGCTGGCTGCGAGCAGCACGGGGCTTGGGCGCGAGGCAGACGGCCAGCAGGCGCCCAGCGAGTCGGCAGCGTCGACACGCCGCGGCAAGGAGGCGGGCGAGGTGTCGCGGACGGCCGCTTCGAAGCTTCTGCGAGGGCGGATGCGGCAGGCGTCGCGGGTTGGAAGCGGAAGCGACGGCCGCTTCGGCGGGCGCCTTGAGCGCCGGAGGCGGCAAAA
The DNA here is from genome assembly GCA_030063025.1 of Avena longiglumis. Lineage (NCBI taxonomy): Eukaryota > Viridiplantae > Streptophyta > Magnoliopsida > Poales > Poaceae > Avena > Avena longiglumis. Next base: position 129,831,649 of record CP125976.1, read on the forward strand.
GGCGGCGGGCCAGGACTGTGGCGAGGCTCGGCGGACAAGCGGCAGCGGCTCGGCAGAGGCGAGGCAGTAGAGGGCGAGTGGGGAGAAAGCGGCAGGGAGGCGGCCTCCCGGGGTGAGGCCGGCGGGCGGCCTGGCGCTAGAGGGGAGGCAGCAGCCCATTGGGTGGCAAGCCGAGCCGGCAGAGGAGGCAGCGTCGGCTGCGAGAGAGGAGGGAAGAAGGAGGTCGGGGAGGACGGTGGGGCGGTGGATCTTTGGGGAGGAAGGAGCAGTCGTGGGCGGTGGGAGGCGTGGGAGGCAGAGGAGGTGCGGGAGGAAGGAGAGAGGAGGAGGCGGGGTGGGGAGAGAGGTGGGGAGGGGAGAGGTGGGGGACGGGAGAGGCAGGAGGTGGGGGGCTGCTGGGCCTTGCAGTGGGACCAGGCGGTGAGAGGAGAGAGAGAGTGGGTAGGGAGAGGGTTTGACCAGGGGAGGCAGGTGGGGAGGGAGTGGGGCTGTGGGGTGGAAGTAGTGACATGGCAGCTAGGGAGTGGTGGAGGGAGTGAGAGAGGTGAGGTGGCGAGAGCGGATTGGGTGGGGTGAGGTGGCTGGAGGGGTGGGTAGATTAGGACTGGTAGAAATAGGTTTTTGGGTGGACCGTTTGTAGGTAGTTTGGACCGATTTTATTCTGGGGGTGGTCGTTCGGGTCGAATCGGCCCGTTCGACTGCCCCACTAAAAATAATTAACTATTTTATTTATTTCAAACCGGGCTTTTGCAAACCGATAGCAGACAAAACAAAATATTCCGGCGACCCGGGTTTTGCGTTTGAACAAAGACGGGGCGTTTAGAAAACAAGAACAGGTTTTTCCGCAAATAATTTTATGCAAGCAAATGCAAGATGACGACGATGTTCAAATGCAATGTGGCATGATGACATGAGCATGCGGTCATGACGATGCAATGCACAAAAACAACGCGATTTTCTAGTAGTGGTTTTGCGGGATGCCACAATTGGACCCACTGGAGATATTGCGTGACAACACTGGCGCCATAACACTCGCTAAGGAACCAAGATATCATCCAAATACCAAGCATATCAACCGCAAGTTTCATATAATCCGAGATTATATAGCAGATGGAGATCTAAAGATTAGCAAAGTACATACGGATCTGAATGTCGCAGATCCATTGACTAAACCTCTTCCACGTGTAAAACATGATCAACACCTCAGTGCCATGGGTGTGAGATTGTTGCCAGATGTAAACTAGATTATTGACTCTAGTGCAAGTGGGAGACTGTTGGAATTATGCCCTAGAGGCAATAATAAAGATGTTATTATTATAATTCTTGTTCATGATAAAGTTTATGTTCCATGCTAGAATTGTATTAAGCGGAAACTTTAATACTTGTGTGGTTTGTAAACAACACCGTGTCCCTAGTACGCCTCTATGGACTAGATCATTGATCAATGATGGTTAAGGTTTCCTAACCATAGACATGAGTTGTCAATTGATAATGAGATCATATCATTGGGAGAATGATATGATGGACAGACCCAAATTAAGCGAAGCAATTAGATCGTTTCATCGTGTTCATCTTTGCGAGGCTTTTCCTATGTCAAATATTGTATTCCTTAGACCATGAGATAATGCAACTCCCTGGTACCGGAAGAAAGCTTTGAGGTCATCAAACGTCATCCTATGAGAGGGTGATCATAAAGGTGTCTCTCAGGTGATCGAAAAGTATCTGTTGGGTTGTATGTATCGAGATGGAATTTATCCCTCCCAAGTCGGAGAGATGTACTTTGGGCCCACTCGGTAATCGATATCAACACCGCTTGCAAGCATGTGGTTAAGGAGTTAATCACAAAGTGATATCGGATTACGGAACGAGTAAAGTACTTGCTGTGAACGAGATTGAACTAGGTATGATGCAAGACGATCGAATCTCGGGCAAGTAAAATATCGCGAGCAGAAGGGAATATATATATGGGATTGATTGAATCCGGCATCGTGGTTCATCGATATGATCATCGATGAATGTGTGGGAGTCAATATGGGTGCGGACCCATTTGTTGATTATTGATAGAAGATCATGTACGCATATTCTCGAACCCGCAGGTCACACATAACGTATCTCGGCTAGGATAGATTGGATAATTGGTTTATGAATTTTTGTTCGGTCTCGGATGGGATCCGGGATATCACGAGGTTCGAATGGTCGGAGAATAAGATTCATATAAGCGATGCAGTTTTGGAGTTGAATTGTTAGGGTTAATCGGTATTGTCTGAAGCTTCTAGAACCTTCGGAAGGGACCAACGTGGCCCCACCTTCCGGGAGGGGCATGGGCCTATGAGGGAGTGTCTGGCCGCATTGGGCAGGGCACAAGGCCCCATAGGGCCCAGCCGATTCTAGAGAGATTTGACTCGTTTAAATCTCGGGATATAATTTCTAGATAAGGGAGAGTTTAAATCGTTTAAACTAGAGATAGGATTTATAGATAAGGAGAGTTTAAATTGTTTAAACTAGAGATAGGCTTGGAGGAGGGCAGGGTGGCCCCCCCTCTATATAGAGGGGTGGTGCGCCTCCCCCACACACCTTCCTCCAAGCCCTAGCAGCCTTGCTACCTTCCTCTCTCCCTCCCATTTTGTAGTGAAGCCTGCAGTAAATTCTCCACCATATACACCGCCGTCGTGTTGTAGATCCAATCTATCTCTCCACCATACTCTGGTCCGAGGAAGGAGGAGGCGTCAGTCTGCTGCGTGTGCATCTCACGGAGGCACCGCCACTTGTGGTGCTAGATCGGATCGGATCGCGAGGAGGAGAAGCGAGTAAGACTACATCACCCACGTTAGGCGAGCGTTCACTGTCTGAATCTTCAAGGGTATGAAGATCTAATCCAATCTCTCTCGTTGTTTGCATCTCCTAGATTAGATCTTGGCTTTCCCTCTGTTCGCTCCGTAGAAAATTTTGATTTACTATGTCGCGAAACCCTTCAGGATGTGGCTGCTGTGTGGGTTGGGTGCGTGTGTGGGGTTGGGGTGGGGCCAGGAGGAGAGAGGGAGTGGGGGCTGCGGGGTGGGACCGGTGCAGGAGGTGGGGCCGGGGTGTAAGGGAGAGGGGTGGAGCAGGGATTGGTGAGGTGGCTGTGGGTGTGATGAGGTGGAGGGAAAGATGATGTGGCAAGCTATGGTTGTTCGGGGTGAGGTGGAGGGGGTTGGGTAGACTAGGTTTGGGTAGAAAAGATTTAGGTGGGTTTTAGGATTAGATATTTTAGAATAGGGTTTTCTTTTATTTAAAATAAATTTTGTAAATAGTTTTAGATGAATAAAAGATCCGGCTGGACCGACGGTTTGGTTTGAACAAAGGGGGAGGATATTAATATAGAAAACAAAGTAGGTCTTTTAGCAAAATAGTTTAAATCCATTAGATGCATGCTGATGTCATGATGATGCAATGCACAAAATCAACGCCATTTTCTAGTAGTGGTTTTGCGGGATGCCACAATCTATATCATTTCCGATCAATAATATGTCATCCACATATAATATCAGAAATGCCACATTGCTCCCACTCACTTTCTTGGAAATACAAGCTTCTCCATAAGTTTGGACAAATCCAAACTCTTTGATCACCTCATCAAAGCGGAGATTCCAACTTCGTGATGCTTGCTTCAATCCATAGATGGATCGCTGAAGCTTGCACACCTTGTTAGCATCCTTAGGATCGACAAAACCCTTTGGTTGTATCATATAAAAATCTTCTTCAATATTACCATTGAGAAACACGGTTTTGACATCCATCTGCCATATCTCATAATCTAAATATGCAACAATTGCTAACATAATCCTAACTGACTTTAGCATCGCTACGGGATAGAATGTCTCATCGTAGTCAACTCCTTGAATTTTTCGAAACCCCTTTGCGACAAGTTGAGATTTATAGACGGTCACATTACCATCAGCATCAATTTTTCTTTTGAAAATCCATTTGTTCTCCACAGCCTTTCGGTCGTGAGGTAATTCCACCAAGTTCCAAACTTGATTTTCATACATGGATTCCATCTCGGATTTCATGGCTTATAACCATTTGTTGGAATCCGGGCTCATCATCGCTTCTTCATACGTCGCAGGGTCATCATTTTCATCAACCATGAAATTCATGACATGATTTCCGTACAGCTCGGGAGCTGCACGCGTCCTGCTTGACCTGCGAAGTTCGGTAGTACTCTCTTTCGGAGTTTCCTCTTCAACAGGTGGAGCCAACTCCGGAACAACTTCCGGCGCTGCGCTACTCGCCATACTTTGAAGAGAAGGTTCAATAACCTCTTCGAGTTCTACCTTCCGACTACACACACCTTTCGCAAGAAACTCTTTCTCTAGAAAGGATCCATTCTTGGCAACAAAAACCTTGCCCTCGGATCTGTGATAGAAGGAATACCCAATAATTTCCTTAGGGTATCCTATGAAGACGCATTTTTCCGCTTTGGGTTCGAGTTTATCCGGTTGAAGTTTCTTCACATAAACATCGCATCCCCAGACTTTAAGAAATGACAGCTTAGGTTTGTTTCCAAACCACAATTCATACGGTGTCTTTTCAACGGATTTAGATGGTGCCCGATTTAAAGTGAATGCAACAGTTTCTAGTGCATAACCCCAAAATGACAACGGCAAGTCCGTCAGAGACATCATAGATCGAACCATATCTAATAAAGTACGATTACGACGTTCCGACACACAATTTATTTGTGGTGTTCAAGCAGCGTGAGTTGTGAAACAATTCCACACTCTTTCATGTGAGTGCTAAACTCGTAACTTAGATACTCACCTCCACGGTCGGACCGTAGAAATTTGATCTTTCTATTACGATGATTTTCCACTTCATTCTGAAATTCCTTGAACTTTTCAAAGGTTTCAGACTTGTGTTTCATCAAGTAGATATAACCGTATCTACTCAAATCATCTGTGAAAGTAACAAAATAACGATATCCACCTCGCGCCGACACACTCATTGGACCACATACATCAGAATGTATGATTTTCAATAAATCTGTCGCCCGTTCCATTGAACCGGAAAACGGCGTTCTAGTCATCTTGCCCATAAGGCATGGCTCACATGTATCAAATGATTCAAAATCAAGTGATTCCAAAAGTCCATCCGAATGGAGCTTCTTCATGCATTTAACGCCAATATGACCTAGACGGCAGTGCCACATATATGCGGATATATCATCATTAAGTTTAATCCTTTTAGCATCAACATTATGAATATGTGTAACATTATCATCGAGATCTAATAGAAATAAACCATTCATCATCGGTGCATGACTATAAAAGATTTCATTCATATAAATGGAACAACCATTGTTCTCGGATTTAAATGAATAACCACTTCGCATTAAACACGATCCAGATACAATGTTCATGCTCGGTCGGGCACCGGATAACAATTATTCAAGTTTATAACTAATCGGCGGCAAGTGGAGAGGCAGCATTCGCGGCGATCACATCAACGCTTGATCCATTGCCGACGCATCTTGACCTCACCCTTGCTAGCGATCGCTTGTTCCGCATTACGATTCGAGTTACAAATATTAGCCGTGAACCGGTATCAAATACCGGGTGCTCTGCGAGCACTAGTCAAGTACACATCAATAACATGTATATCATATATACCTTTGTTTGCCTTCGGCCTTCTTGTCTCGCCAAATACTTGGGGCGATTATGCTTCGATGGCGATCCCTTACAATAGTAGCACTCGGTATCAGACTTAGGTCCAACTCGGAATTTATTTTCAGGCACGGCAACAGGCTTGCCGCCCTTACTACCCTTCCGTTTTCCCTTCTTGTATTTCTTGAAACCAGTGTTCCTATTGATCATCAACACTTGATGTTCCTTTTTGATCTCCACTTCTGCAGTTTTAAGCATTGACAGAAGCTCGGGGAGAGACTTCTTCATGCCTTGCATATTATAGTTCATCACAAAATTCTTATAGATAGGTGGTAGAGACTGCAGAACACGATGGATGCCTAAGTCAATGGGAATCGTTATTCCCAAGGACACAAGCTTATCGGCGTAACCCGACATCTTGAGTACATGCTCACTAACGTAGTTGTGCTCTTCCATCATGTAGCTAAAGAACTTTTCTGAAGCATTGTAGCTCTCTACAGTAGCATGTGTGTCGAAAATTATTTTCAACTCACCCATTGTATCAAATGCATTGCCGTTTTCGAAACGCTTTCAAAGTTCCGGCTCTAGCCCATACAATATGCCGCAATGAACTAAGTTGTGGTCCTCCTGACGAGTCTGATAGACATTCTTCTCCTCGTCAGGGGCATTCTCTAAAGGTGGGGGGCCTAGTGGCGCTTCTAGCACGTATTGCTTTTGTGCAGCAGAGAGGAGAATCCTCAAATTCATGGCCCATTCGCTAAAGTTGCTACCGTTCGTTGCTAGTTTCTCTTTCTCCATGAACACATTGAAATTAAAAGCAGGTGGTGCCATCTACAACAGAATTTGTAAAGTTTAGACTAAGTGTATGATAGATTGAGTTCAACTAATCCATATTACGAATGAACTCCCACTAAAAAACGACATCCCTCGTGCCTTTTTGGTGATTACATGAACCAAATCCACTATACCAAGTCCGATCATCACGTGAGTAGGTATATCTTCAAAGGCGAGCATCAAATGGGCATCATATCAACTATATGACTCATGCTTAACCTTTCGGTGCGTGTTCCGAGGCCATGTCTGTACATGCTAGTCTCGCCAAGTTAGAACCTTAGTATTCGCGTGTGTAACTGTTTTACACCCGAAATATGGTCGTGGATCCAAGAACACCCGATCATCACGTGATGTCTTGGAGCGACGAAAACATAATCGGTGCATACTAAAGGAAGAACACATTCTTATCTTTATATTTAAATGAGGGGTCATCTTATTATGCTAACAAAGCGCTAAACAAGCAATATAAGATGCTATCAAACATCACATGTTTATTAGTGAAATGTTATGGTTCCCGCAGATGATCTCTATCATGTGCATCGTGGTATGATCACTATCATACCTATATGTGTAAATCCAAAGTTTATGGAGTTTACACGCTATGTGTGTTGTAAGAGTATCATCTCATACTTCTACTTACAACACTACCATATCATAACACTAGCCCAGCAACAATCTAAACTAGACACCTCTAATTTATCCATTGCAAGTTTTACGTGGCTTAGGGCTTTCGAGATAGAACCGTTCTTACCTACGAACATGAACCACAACGAGGATAACCAAATTGTTGACAACTCATTTGCAAAATAGATATTGACTATAGTAGGAGAGGCGGACACCGCTAGCCACTTATGCAAACTAGTTGCATGCCAAGCGTGGAACAGGTCTCATGTGAGGACATGTAAAGTTTGTCGCGCTTCATCCCACTATGCCACCAATATCCAAAATTACAACAAAGGAGCAACAACATGATCATCATCGCCACATACTCATATGTGTACTACGTGTAAAGCATCTACGCATAGATCCGCTCGATACCCTTTGTAGGGTTATGACATAGAAAACAAAAAAATTCCTACAATGTGAACTATGTACCAAGATCTATCTATTAGATACAAACAACGGGCGGATGTATATCCGTAGAGAACATACCCTTGAAGACCGACAAAGCTTAACGAGTTCAACTCGTGGTTGATGTAGACAATCTCTTGCCGATCTCAAGATCGAGAGGAAGTCCTAGCGCCGCAAATCAGCAGCGCATCCGTGCTCGCACACACGTTCGAGGCACCGAGCAACCTCCGCCTCCTCGCTCCAGCGATACAGCGGAAGCACAACTCTTTCTTGCCGAATGCCACCGGGAACATGTATCTCGCTAGTCCGAGACCATGGGGAATAAATTCTAGAGGGGGAGAGAGATCCTTCACGAGGAGGTGTGAGTGAGAAGTGAGGAGAGGGGTGCCTTTTATAGGAGGAGGGGGGAACCCCAAGGGGGTGGCCGGTGCATGGGGGCTGCCACCTTGCCCTCCCCTCTTCATGTGGGTGGACACTCCACTCACAAAATTCCTTTAAATTCCCTCCACTCAAAATCCCACTCAAACATGCCATTAAATTTCCACCAAATTTAATGCTAACTCTCATTAAATAAAACTCTTTTATTTTATTCAGAATTTTGTCAATTACTTTAATGACAAACATTCACAAATAACCCCTTGCTAGAATTCTATTTCACATGCATAACCACTTTATGCAATTTCACCCGAAAACACATTTGGTATCTAGTGAAATAAATTCCTGCGCTTGTTCATTCTTTCAGCATGAAACTTTTGCTCCAATTGGATGTCGGTGTCTCTTAAGTGTGTCACCCTATGGTTCGTGAATAATGCGGACATGATTGAGACCCCTCTCGGATCAATAATCAGAAGCGGTATCTAGAGACCCATACCGACTCCCACACATTCAACGATGACTTTCTTGTGATCGTCGGAACCTTTTACGCTAGTATCTTAATCCCTTTGTTTCACGATATATTACATGTCCGAGATTCGATCATCAGTATCTCCATACCTAGTTTGATCTCATTACCAACATGCACTCTCTTCTCGTTCCCGTGATATAACATTCTAGTGATCAAATCACTTGCTTGCAATCTAATCAATGTGATATCACCGAGAGGGCCCATATTATATCTATCCATCATCAGGATGAACAAATTCCACTCTCGATCCATGAGCCTCAATATAAAACTTTGTTAGTTCTGAATCCATCTTTATAATCACCCTGTTACGGTGTGACGTTTGATGTTATCAAGAAACTCTTCCGGTGTTAGTGATTGACATGATCTCATGGTGTAAGGATTAGGATCACTTCGTAAGTTGTTATAGCAATATGAACTCAATGACTTTGATCATAATGCTATACTTCGGATGAATGTTCATCACACCATTACACTAATGTTGTGATCCCGTTATTAACAACATCCAATGTCCATGATCAGGAAACCTTGATCATCTTGTTAATCAACGAGCTAGTTTATGAGAGAGGCATAACTATGAAATTTCTGTTTGTTTATTAAACACACATGTATTAATGTTTCCGTATTAATACAATTATAGCATGCAAAATAAACATCTATCATATACTTGGAATACACATAATAAACACTTTATTATTGCCTCTCAGGGCATATTCCCTTCATTATTATGTATCAGAAAGCATATAGCAATTGAACTATTAAAATGACTTGATATTTATGCCACGCTTATCTATAGGAGTATGTCCATCATATCATTCTCCTAACGATATGATCTTGTTGTTAATAACATCTCAATGTTCATGATAGGGAAACCACAATCATTTATTAACCAACAAGCTAGTATTATGAAGAGGCTTTACTAGGGACTTCAATTTAAGTTTACAAATCACACAAGTATTAATGTTTCCTTATTAATACTATTATAGCATGAATGTAAACATTTATCATAAACACAAAGATATAATAATAACTACATTTATTATTGCCTCTAGGGCATATCTCCAACAGTCACCCACTTGCACTAGAGTCAACTAATCTAGATTACATGGTAATATACCGAACACCCATGGCAGTTTGGTGTTGGTCATGTTTTGCCCTCGGGAGAGGTTTAGTCAACGGATCCGCCACATTTAGATCTGTGTGTACTTTGCAAATCTTTATGTCACCATCTTGGACATGTTCTCGAATAGCGTGAAAACGTAGCTTGATGTGCTTCAGCTTCTTGTGTGACCTTGGTTCTTGCGCATTGGCTATGGCGCCCATGTTATCACAGTGGATAGACATTGGGTCCAGCGCACTTGGAACCACACCGAGCTCTGTAATGAACTCTTTCATCCATATCGCTTCTTGTGAAGCCTCCGAAGCAGCCATGTATTCCGATTCAGTTGAAGATCTCACCACAACGCTTTTCTTTGCACTCCTCCAGCTAACTGCTGCACCATTAAAAGTAAATACGTATCCAGATTGTGATTTAGAATCATCCGGATTGGTGTTCCAACTAGCATCGGTGTAACCATTAACAACGAGTTGTTCATCACCTCCATAAGAAAGAATCATATCCTTAGTTCTTCTCAAGTATTTAAGGATGTTTTTGACCGCTGTCCAATGATCCACTCCTAGATCACTTTGATATCTGCTAGTCAAACTAACAGCATATGCAATGTCGGGTCTAGTACATAGCATGGTATACATTAGAGATCCTATGGCTGAGGCATAGCGAGTTTTACTCATCCTTTCTCTATCTTCTGCCGTTGTTGTACTTTGAGTTTTACTCAACGTCGTATTAGGCAACATGGGCAAGAACCCTTTCTTGCTATTTCCATTCCAAACCTCTTTAGAACTTTGTCCAAATATGTACTTTGTGACAATGATATTAGGCGTCTCGATCTATCTCTATAAATCTTTATGCCTAATATGTAAGCTACTTTGCCAAGATCCTTCATTGAAAAACTATTATTCAAATATTCCTTGACACTATTAAAAAGGTCTACATCATTCCCAATCAACAATGTGTTATCTACATATAGTATTAAGAATGCTACAGAGCTCCCACTCACTTTCTTGTAAATACAAGCTTCTCCATAAGTTTGTATAAAACCAAAACTTTTGATCACCTTATCAAAACGTTGATTCCAACTTCGGGATGCTTGCTTCAATCCATAAATGGACCGTTGAAGTTTGCATACCTTGTTAGCATCTTTAGGATCGAAAAAACCTTTGGGTTGCATCATATACAACTCTTCATCAATGTCTCCATTGAGGAATGCTGTTTTGACATCCATATACCATATATCATAATCATAATATGCAGCGATTGCTAACATAATCCTCACAGACTTTAGCTTCGCTACTGGTGAGAAGGTCTCATCGTAGTTAACTCCTTGAATTTGTCAAAACCCTTTTGCGACAAGTCGAGCTTTATAGACGGTAACATTACCATCAGCATCTGTTTTCTTCTTGAAAATCCATTTGTTCTCGACAGCCTTCCGGCCATCTGGTAAGTCCACCAAAGTCCATACTTGGTTTTTGTACATGGATCCAATCTCAGATTTCATGGCTTCTTGCCATTTATTGGAATTTGGGCTCATCATCGCTTCTTCATACGTCGCAGGGTCATCGGTGTTGTCCACCAACATGACACTCATAACGGGATCATACCAATCAGGAGTGGTACGAGTTATCGTTGACCTGCGAGGTTCTGTAGCAACTACAACCGAAGTTTCATGATCATCATCATTAGCTTCCTCTCTTATTGGTGCAGGCACCACAGGAACTTCTTCCGGTGCTGCGCTACTCGCAAGTTCGAGAGAAGGTTCGACAACCTCGTCGAGTTATACTTTCCTTCCAGTCACTTCTTTCGAGAGAAATTCCTTCTCTAGAAAGGATCCATTCTTGGCAACGAAGATTTTGCCTTCGGATCTATTATAGAAGGTATACCCAATAGTTTCCTTTGGGTATCCTATGAAGACGCATTTTTCCGCTTTGGGTTCAAGCTTGTCCGGCTGTAACTTGTTTACATAGGCTTCGCAACCCCAAACTTTAAGGAACGACAATTAAGGTTTATTCCCAAACCATAATTCATACGGTGTCGTTTCAACGGATTTAGATGGTGCGTTATTTAAAGTTAATGCGGTTGTTTCTAATGCATAACCCCAAAATGATAGCGGTAAATCTGTAAGTGACATCATAGAACGAACCATATCAAAGAGAGTTCGATTACGACGTTCAGACACACCATTACGCTGTGGTGTTCCCGACGGTGTCAATTGTGAAAGTATTCCGCATTTCTTCAAATGCTCGCCAAACTCGTAACTTAGATATTCACCTCCACGATCAGAACGTAGAAATTTAATCTTCTTGTTACGTTGATTCTCAACCTCATTTTGAAATTCCTTAAACTTCTCGAAAGTTTCGGACTTATGTTTCATGAAATAGATATACCCATATCTACTCAAGTCATCCGTGAAGGTAAGAACATAACGATAACCACCGCGCGATGCTACACTCATTGGACCACACACATCGGTATGTATGATTTCCAATATGTCCGTAGCTCGCTCCATCATGCCAGAAAATAGAGTCTTAGTCATTTTACCCATCAGACATGCTTCGCATCTTTCAAGTGATTCGAAATCAAGTGATTCAAGAAGTCCATCAGAATGGAGTTTCTTCATACGCTTCACTCCAATGTGACCAAGGCAGCGATTGCCACATATAGGTCGAGTTATCGCTCGATTTCAAACATTTAGCTTCAATGTTATTAATATGTGTATTTCCACTATCGAGATTCAATAAGAATAGACCATCTATCAAAGGTGCATGTGCATAAAACATATTACTCATATAAATCGAACAACCATTATTCTCGGACTTAAACAAGTAACCGTCTCGCAATAAACAAGATCCCGATATAATGTTCATGCTTAACGCATGCACCAAATAACAATTATTTAAGTATAAAACTAATCCTGATGGTAGATGAAGAGGTAGCATGCCGACCGCGATCACATCAACCTTTGATCCGTTTCCCACACGCATCGTCACCTCGTTCTTTGCTAGCTTCCGTTTATTCTCAAAGACTTTTGAGTTACAAATATGAGCAACCGACGATATCAAATACCCAGGCACTACTACGAGTACTAGTGAGATACACATCAATAACATGTATATCGGATATACCTTTCTTCTTGATGTTGTCGTTCTTCAAATCCGCCAAGTACTTTGGGCAATTCCGCTTCCAGTGACCTTCTCCCTTGCAGTAAAAGCACTCAGTATCAGGCTTAGGTCCAGCCTTGGTCTTCTTCGTCGGTGCGGTAACTTTCTTACCACCCTTCTTGAAGTGTCCCTTTTGCTTAGACTTGCCTTTCTTGAATTTGGTGGTCTTATTGACCATCAACACTTGGTGCTCTTTCTTGATCTCCACTTCTGCAGATTTTAACATGGAGAAGAGTTCTGGCAACTGCTTGTTCATGCTTTGCATATTGTAGTTCATCACAAAGTTCTTGTAACTTGGTGGTAGTGATTGGAGGACATGGTAAATCCCCAAAGCATTAGGAATAAATATACCCAAGCTTTGAAGTTTGTTTGCGTGCCCAGACATCTTAAGCACATGCTCACTGACGGAGCTGCCCTCTTCCATCTTGTAGTTAAAGAACTTTTCAGAAGCCTCATAGCTCTCAACTGCCGCGTGAGTCTGAAAGATCAATTTGAGTTCACGGACAATATCATGTGGGTCTGAATTCTCAAACCTTTTCTGAAGCTCCGATTCTAAACCATACAAGATACAAGATGGCACACTGAACTGTGGAGTACTGAGTCTTCCGAGCGAGGTAAACATTCTTTACTTCATCGGTAGCAGTAGCTGCAGGTGGGTCACCCAGTGGTGCATCCAACACATAGGTCAAATTACCAGTATTGAGGACAATCCTCAAATTGCAGAACCAATCCGCGAAGTTGCTTCCATTGTTTTTTAACTTTTCTTTCTCTAGGAACGCATTAAAATTGATGGTAGGGGCCGCCATTGATCTACAACATATTTGCAATAGTTTAGACTAAGTTTATGACAAATTGAGTTCTAATTAATAGTTAAATTAATCTAGGTGAACTCCCACTCAAAACAATATCCCTCACATTGTTTTAGTGATCACACGAACCAAATCCACCACATCAACACCGATCATCACGAGAGTTGATGTAGCTTCAATGGCGAACAATCAACATGTTCATCATATCTACTATATGATTCATGCTTTACCTTTCGGTGATCCGTGTTCCGAGACCATGTCTGTACATGCTAGGCTCGTCAAGATCAAACCTTAGCTTCCGCATGAGAAAATCTGGCTTGCTCACGTTGTATACACTTGCAGAATCTAACACACCCGATCATCACATGGTGCTTCGAAACAACAAGCTTTAGCAACGGTGCTCACTAAGGATGAACACTTTAGAACTTGAGATTTATGTGCATGAGGGATCATCTTATAATGCTACTGTCGTTAACTAAGCAATACAAGATGCATAAAGGATTAACATCACATGCAATTCATAATATGTGATATGATATGGCCTTTCTTCTTTGTGCTTCCGATCTCCATCTTCAAGCACGAACATGATCTCCATCATCACCGGCATTGCATCAAGGTCAATGACGCTGCTTCATGGTTATCGTCCACCAGCTTCAACTATTACAACTACTTTAAATAGACACGCGGGTCTTAACAAAAATTAAAGACAACCATATGGCTCCTACTGGTTGCCAACTTACAATAAGGAACCTTGCATACATCAAATAATCACAATCATGGCCATATCACATCACAGCACACCCCTGCAAAACAAAGTTAGACGCCTCTAATTTCTTTGCATGTTTTACGTGGTTTGGGGCTTTCAATAAGTGTCGATCTATCTTACGAACAAGAACCACAACGTTGATGTTTGAACTATCAAGTGCCCGTTGTAAATTGGATCTATACTATAATGGGAGAGACAGACACCCGCAAAGACACTTATGCAATACAAGTTGCATGTTGAGCATGGAGCAAGTCTCATGAACGATGTCATGTAAGGTTAGCCCGGGCCGCTTCATCCCATCATACCGCAAGATGCAAAGTACACAAGAAGCAATTGATAATAAAAGCACCACCGCCCACAATGACCATTGTGTTCTACTCGTGCAACAAATCTACATATAGACACGGCTCTGATACCACTGTTGGGGTTCGTAGCATGGAAAACAAAAAATTTCTACCGCATACAAACAAACAAGCCAAGATCTATATACTAGATTGTAGCAACGAGTCGATAGAATAACTCACTCTTGAAGATTCCAAAGTGTTTAACGAGAGCGGATTCTCGTGGGTGATGTAGTCGTACTCTTCCCGATCTCAAGATCGCGTAGACGATCCTTCCAAGGCTGCGTTCGGCGCTTCATGATCGGTCACATTCGGTACTCGACGAAGACCTTCCTCTCCCTTGTTCCAGCAAGCAGCAGAGGTTGTAGCACTCTCCTCGCGATTCCGGCAGCACGACGGCGTGGTACCAGAAGTAGAGGGGAGATCTCGTAGGGCTTCGCCTTAAGCCGGAGCGAGTATGGTGGACTATGAGAGAGGCCTCGGTGATCTAGGGTTTAGACGCACCAAGGAGGAGTGACTAGGCCGGCGGCTAGGGCAAGGGGATGTGCTAACTCGGCGGCTAGGGCTTTGCCCTAGGCGGCGGCAGCAGGAGGTGGCGGCGCCGACGGCTTGGGGCTAGGGTTTGCAGGGTGCAAGGTGTGTGCTTGGAGGGGCAGCCCTGCCCCTCCTTATATAGGTGGAGGGGGCCGGCCAAGGGGAGGGGAGTCCCTCCCCAACTCGGCTTCCAAGGCCGGCGGTGGAGGGAGAGGGACTTCCTCCCCAAGTAGGTTTCCTACTCTCCCTCCACCAAGCAAAATAGCCGTTTGACTTTTCAAATTGGCGTTTGACTTTTCAAACTAGGATTTGATTTATCCCTTTATTTCGCTCAGCGATGACACCTAGTACATGATGCAACCATTCCAACTTGTTATGACACATTCATGTACCCTTCCCCTCCAGAGTGCCGGACATTCCGGAACCTTCTAGAACATTCCCGATGAAAACACCGGAACCATTCTCCAACCTCGAAACAGGACTTTCCTTATATGAATCTTATTCTCCGGACCATTCCGGATCTCCTCGTGATATCCTGGATCCCATCTGAGACTCCGAACAACATTCGGTCTCTTACTCATCATTCCATAACTACTCAACAACATTGAATCCTTAAGTGTGTCTCCCTACGGTTCGTGAATTATGTGGACATGATCGAGACACTTCTCCGAACAATAACCAATAGAGGAATCTGGAAATTCATATGGCTCCCACATATTTCTACGATTACTTTGCGATCGAATGAACCACTTACATACGATACCAATTTCTCTTTGTCTCACGATAGTTTACTTATCCGAGGTTTTGATCGTCGGTATCTCTGCATACCTAGTTCAACCTCGTTACTGATAAGTACTCTTTTCTCGTTCCCGTGATATGTGATCCCTTGTGAGCCATTCACATGCTTGCAAGCCAATTGGATGACATTCCACCGAGAGGGCCCAGAGTATATCTATCCGTCATATGGATGGACAAATCTCACTCTTGATCCATGTGTCTCAACCAATACTTTCTGAACACTCATGCCACCTTTATAGCCACCCAGTTACGATGTGGTGTTTGATGTCATCAAAGCATCCTTCCAGTGATGGTGATAAGTATGATCTCATGGTCGAAGGAATTAGGTTACTATGTATCAGAAAGCATATAGCAATTGAACTATTAAAATGACTTGATCTTTATGCCACGCTTATCTATAGGAGTATGTCCATCATATCATTCTCCTAACGATATGATCTTGTTGTTAATAACATCTCAATGTTCATGATAGGGAAATCACAATCATTTATTAACCAACAAGCTAGTATTATGAAGAGGCTTTACTAGGGACTTCAATTTAAGTTTACAAATCACACAAGTATTAATGTTTCCTTGTTAATACTATTATAGCATGAATGTAAATATTTATCATAAACACAAAGATATAATAAAAACTACATTTATTATTGCCTCTAGGGCATATATTCAACAGGTTCAATACCATACATTGGATAGACTCACTTCTAATGCTGCTTTTATAAGCTATGACTGAAGCTACTCTTGTGTATTTCTATGAACGGATGGATAATCGAGTTGTTGTATATCATGTTATTACGGGTGCAGACAAGGAGGGGGCCTCACATGTGGCTCGGATCCTGGGAGAGGAGCTAGACGAGATTTATTTGATTTTAATTTAAAAACAAGAAAAGGAAGAAAAAGGATGTATACAACCCTAGAATAATTAGAAAAAAAATACTTTTACGGTTTGTGTTTTTAAAATATTGTCAAAAAATTGTGCAATATTTATCTAAAAACAATCTAATTCATGATTGCATGATAGTAGCATAAAAAGAATCTCTACAACCTCTTGCTCCAAATTTGGTGTTTTTAAATTTTTTAATTTTTTGGTGGTTTTTTGAAACTCTAGCCCCAATTGTGGTGGTTTTTTGTAATTTTCGCTGTTAACGGTCATCCATGCCCGTCCGTCCACATGTGTCACGTGAACCTGACGTTCAGGCCCCACCATTCAGATTCATCATTAGAGCAACGTTAAAGCTAGATCAGTGCTATCTGCAACTTCATGCTCGAAATCCGATGCTTTCTGAAATTTTTAAAGTTTTTGGTGGTCTTTTGAAACCATAGCCCCAATTATGGTGGTTTTTTGTAATTTTCTCGTGGCTTGCAGATACCATGCCGGTATCTAAATCCCCGGTCAGCCCCAACAATCAAAACATCAGCACACATTGCACAATCCAGCAGCACGCAGAGGTAGCAGGTTAGCACTTAGCACAGCAGCACATGAAATTGGAATATTTTTATCCTGGATCAATTAATTGTTCATGCGTCCAGCGTATCAGCAAGCAAGCAGCCAAGCATGCAATATCAGCGTAGTCAGCAAGACAGGAGCAAGCACCAAGCAGGGCGGAAACAGTAACCTGCTGCTGGCGACAGTCAGCTGTAGAGAGAGGGGAATTCAGGCCGGGGTGAGGGGAATCCAGGGAACAGCGGCGCGATTCCGGCCGGCGGCAACACGATTCGGGCC
The DNA here is from genome assembly GCA_030063025.1 of Avena longiglumis. NCBI lineage: Eukaryota > Viridiplantae > Streptophyta > Magnoliopsida > Poales > Poaceae > Avena > Avena longiglumis. The sequence continues at coordinate 129,849,346 of CP125976.1, forward strand.
GGCAGCAGCGATTCCAGGCGGCCGAGCGTGCGACTCCAGGAGGCGGCGGCGGCTGCCCACTCTATCCAATTTCTTTGCCAATAGAACGAACAGAGAGCGCTGAGGACATAATAGCATAAAACTATCACATTTCGGCCGAAAGTTCGAATAACCACCACTTTACAAAAAAAAACAAAAAAATCACCACTTTATTGTAGATTTGTTGTAAATCGTGTTAAAACGGAATTGATAGTCAATTGACACCAAAACTGACAGTAGGACCTACCTGTCGGGCTGACGTGACAACGCGGGTCAATCGCGCTGACTACTATTTTGCATGCAGGTCATTGAGTTCCGCAAAAAAATTATTAAGGGTCCCTGGAACATCACGTTTTTTTAACCTGTTTATTTGAAACGTTGATAACTTTTGAATACGGATTCAAATGGAAAAACTTTTAATATGAAAATTGCTTAGAAATGTTTGAATATTTTGAATATAAAATTGGTTCACTATTTTTAGATACCTAAAATATGCAAACAATTAAAAATGCTTCTATTAATAATGCAGAATTTAAAAATTCATAACTTTAGTTATATGACTCCGAATAATATAAATAATATGTATAAATTTATTATAAAAATTCAACCAATCCATTTATGACATCCTTCATGCATGTATCAGATTAGTTTCTTGTTGATGTTATAATTGGATTGATATATATATATATATATATGTACGTACAAAACAGTCTACCATTATAAACTTTTCATATTTATAACTTTTGTTATATAACTCGAAATAATATAAATAATATGTCTAAATTTATTAGAAAAAATCATCCAATCCATTTCTGATATCCATTATGCATGAATCACATCTGTTTATTTTAGATGTTATGATCCATTGATATCAATCCATTGATATACATATATATATCAATCCGATTATAACATCAACAAGAAACGGATCTGATACATGCATGAAGGATGTCATAAATGGATTGGTTGGATTTTTATAATAAATTTAGACATATTATTTATATTATTCGGAGTCATATAACTAAAGTTATGAATTTTTAAAGTTTGCATTATTAATAGAAGCATTTTTAATTGTTTGCATATTTTAGGTATCTAAAAATAGTGAACCAATTTTACATTCAAAATATTCAAACATTTTCGAGCACTTTTCGTATTAAAAGTTTTTCCATTTGAATCCGTATTCAAAAGTTATAAACGTTTCAAATAAATAGGTTTTTATAAAAAAAACTGCGAGGCGCCAGGGACCCGTGTATAATTTTTTTGCGGAACTCGAGGACCTGCATGCAAAATAGTAGTCAGCGCGGTTGACCCGCGTCGCCACGTCAGCCCGACGGGTGGATCCTACTGTTAGTTTTGGTGTCAATTGGATCTTAATCCCTTTTAGCGTGAATTGCAAAAAATGTGCCGAAAAGTGGTGTTTTTTTGGGATTTTTTTGTAAAGTGGTGGTTATTCGAACATTCGGCCGAAATGTGGTAGTTTTATGCTATTAACTCAGCGCTGAGGGTTAGAGCATCTCCACTCGCCTACCAGGAGGCCGATCCGGACGCCGAATTTTGGCCTAGACGCCAAAAATCGGTCCAGTCGCGTACGTAATGACCTGTTTTCGGCCGGATTTGGGCTAATTTTGGTCCGGACTACATAGTCCGAACTCAGATTTCCGGGTATGCCTTGGAAACGCCGGACTCAGCGAGTTCGGCGAAAAAAACGAAGCGGCGCGTGGACCCGCCGAGTCAGCGGTAGAAGCCGAGTCATCATCATCCTCGAAACCACGAGGCGACCGCCGAACATTAACTGTCAGTCGTGTCGGCCATGCGTCGCCGATTTACGGCGCCACCGCCGCCGCATCGGCTCCCGCGACGGACCGACGGGCATTAACTTCCCGCTGTTTCCCCTTTTCCCGCCCTCGCCGCTACACCCCTCCCACCCACCTCGGCCTTTATAAGCCTTACCCCCTTGCCGAAGATCTCCACACCCTCTCACAGCTCCCCCACCCACAAACTTCTCCGAACCCTCTCTCACAGCTTTCCCCTTCCCAACCATGGCCTCATGGTACCCCGGTGATGGAGTTGCGGTGAACGGCTTCGGCCGGCGCACTCTGCAGGCCTGGGAGGCACGCCTTCTGCATGATGCCGGCTATATGGCGCCACCAGACATGCGGATGACTCTCGGCTAGAAGCTGAGTGTCGGCGGCATCCCTGTCCCGCCGTTGCCGACGCCGGACGAGTTGCCGGACGATGTACAGGAGTACATCAACGGCATGGACGACCTCACCGAGGCCGAGAGCGCCGACAACCTGCTCCACTGGGAGCAATTTTCGACGAACGCCGCGAGCAGGAGCTCGCCCACCACGAAGGGCCGCCGAACGAGTCGCCGCCAAAGCGCAACAACTCGGCGGGTGTGGAGCGCGCCAGGGCGGACCCTCGAGGCGGTGATAGAGCACATCAACAGCGGGAACACGCCGCGGCTCGGCTTCCTGCGCACACCGATGTCGGCGGCCAGGTCCTGTTGGAGATATGCCCAAGAGGCAATAATAAAGTGGTTTTTATCATATCTTCATACTTATGATAAATGTTTACATACCATGCTATAATTGTATTAATAGGAAACATTAATATTTGTGTGATTTGTAAACATAAAAGAGTCCCTAGTAAAGCCTCTTGTTAAACTAGCTTGTTGGTTAATATATATGATCATGGTTTCCTGATCATGAACATAGAGATGTTATTAATAACAGGGTCATATCATTAGGAGAATGATGTGATGGACATACTCCTATAGATAAGCGTAGCATAAAGATCAAGTCATTTAATATAGTTCATTTGCTATATGCTTTCTGATACATAGTAACCTAATTCCTTCGACCATGAGATCATGTTAATCACCATCACCAGAAGGATGCTTTGATGACATCAAACACCACACCGTAACTGGGTGGCTATAAAGGTGGCATTGAGTGTTCGAAAAGTATGTGTTGAGGCACATGGATCAAGAGTGGAATTTGTCCATCCATATGACGGATAGATATACTCTGGGCCCTCTCGGTGGAATGTCATCCAATTAGCTTGCAAGCATGTGACTGGCTCACAAGGGATCACATACCACGGGAACGAGAAAAGAGTACTTATCGGTAATGAGGTTGAACTAGGTATGCAGAGATACCGACGATCAAAACCTCGGATAAGTAAACTATCGTGAGACAAAGGGAAATTGGTATCGTATGTAAGTGGTTCATTCGATCGCAAAGTAATAGTAGAAATATGTGGGAGCCATATGAATTTCCAGATTCCCCTATTGGTTATTGATCGGAGAAGTGTCTCGATCATGTCCGCATAATTCACGAACCGTAGGGAGACACACTTAAGGATTCGATGTTGTTGAGTAGTTATGGAATGATGAGTAAGATACTGAATGTTGTTCGGAGTCTCGGATGGGATCCGGGATATCACGAGGAGATCCGGAATGGTCCGGAGAATAAGATTCATATAAGGAAAGTCCTGTTTCGGAGTTGGGGAATGATTCCGGTGTTTTCATCGGGAATGTTCTAGAAGGTTCCGGAATGTCCGGCACTCCGGAGGGGAAGGGTACATGAATGTGTTATATCAAGTTGGTATGATTGCATTATGTACTTGGTGTCATCGCTGTACCAAATAGAGGGTTTATTCAAATCCTAGTTTGAAAAGTCAAACGGCTAGTTTGAAAGTCAAACGGCTAGTTTTGGGAAAGAGGAGAAGGAGGTTTGAAATCGACTTGGGGGAGGAGTTCCTTGTTGGAGATATGCCCAAGAGGCAATAATAAAGTGGTTATTATCATATCTTCACACTTATGATAAATGTTTACATACCATGCTATAATTGTATTAACCGGAAACATTAATACTTGTGTGACCTGTAAACTAAAATAAGAGTCCCTAGTAAAGCCTCTTGTTAAACTAGCTTGTTGGTTAATATATGATCATGGTTTCCTGATCATGAACATAGAGATGTTATTAACAACAGGGTCATATCATTAGGAGAATGATGTGATGGACATACTCCTATAGATAAGCGTAGCATAAAGATCAAGTCATTTCATTAGTTCAATTGCTATATGCTTTCTGATACATAGTAACCTAATTCCTTCGACCATGAGATCATGCATATCAACTTTACCGGATGGATGCTTTGATGACATCAAACACCACACCGTGGCGGGTGGCTATAAAGGTGGCATTGAGTGTTGGAAAGTATTGGTTGAAACACATGGATCAAGAGTGGGATTTGTCCATCCATATGACGGATAGATATACTCTGGGCCCTCTCGGTGAAATGTCATCCAATTAGCTTGCAAGCATGTGACTGGCTCACAAGGGATCACATATCACGGGAACGAGAAAAGAGTACTTATCGGTAACGAGGTTGAACTAGGTATGCACAGATACCGACGATCATAACCTCGGATAAGTAAACTATCATGAGACAAAGGGAAATTGGTATCGTATGTAAGTGGTTCATTCGATCGCAAAGTAATCGTAGAAATATGTGGGAGCCATATGAATTTCCAGATTCCTATATTGGTTATTGTTCGGAGAAGTGTCTCGATCATGTCCGCATAATTCACGAACCGTGGAGACACACTTAAGGATTGACGTTGTTTGAGTAGTTATGGTATTATGAGAAAGAGACCGAATGTTGTTCGGAGCCTCGGATGGGATCCGGGATATCACGAGGTGATCCGAACTGGTCCGGAGAATAAGATTCATATAAGGAAAGTCCCGTTTCGGAGTTCGGGAATGATTCCGGTGTTTTCATCGGGAATGTTCTAGAAGGTTCCGGATTGTCCGACACTCCGGGGGGGAGGGTACATGAATGTGTCATTACATATTGAATGATTGCATTATCTACTAAGTGTTCTTGATGTTCCAAAACTGAAAAGTCAAACTGCCAGTTTGAAAGTCAAACGGCTAAAACAGGAAACTGTGGAAAACAGGAAACTATGGGAAACAAGCAAGAGGTGGTTGGAACCGACTTGGGGGAGGAGTCCCTCCAAGCCGGCGCACCAACCAAGGCCGACTTGGGGAGGGACTCCCCTCCCCTTGGCCTCCCCTCCCACCTATAAAAGGAGGGGCAGGGCCTCCTCCTCTAGACACAAGTTCCAATCCTCTAATCTCCGGTTTAGAGCCGTTTTGGTTTAGAGCTTCTAATTGCTCTAGCCTGTGGTTTAGAGCCTTCTAATTGGTGTGTCTAATCCCTAGACCACCAATAGCTCTCTCTCATACTCCACCATACTCGCTCCGGCTTAAGGCAAAGCCCTGCGGGATCTCCCCTCTACTTCCGGTACCACGCCGTTGTCTTTAGGAATCGCGAGGAGAGTGCTACAACCTCCATTTTCTTTGGAACAAGGGAGAGGAAGGTCTTCGTCGAGTACCGAACATGTGACCGACTGCGGAAGCGCTGCCGGAACGTAGCGCAGGAAGGATCGTCTACGCGATATTGAGATCGGAAAGAGTACGACTACATCACCCACGAGAATCTGCTCTCGTTAACCGCTTTGGAATCTTCGAGGGTAAGTTACTCCATCGACTCGTTGCTACAATCTAGTAGATAGATCTTAGCTTATTTGTTTGTATGCGATAGAAAATTTTTGTTTTCCATGCTACGAACCCCTACAGTGGTATCAGAGCCGTGTCTATATGTAGATCTGTTGCACGAGTAGAACACAATGATCATTGTGGGCGTTGTTGCTTTTATTGTCGATTGCTTCTTGTGTACTTTGCATCTTGCGGTATGTTGGGATGAAGCGGCCCGGGCTAACCTTACATGACATCGTTCATGAGACTTGCTCCACGCTTGACATGCAACTTGTATTGCATAAGTGGCTTTCTTGGTGCTGTTTCTCCTAGCATGGTTAAGATCCAATTTACAACGGGTGATCAACAATGCTAGTATCAATGTTGTGGTTCTTGTTCGTAAGTTAGAACGACACTTATTAACAGCCCCAAACCACGTAAAACATGCAAATAAAGTAGAGGCGTCTAACTTTGTTTTGTAGGGGTGTGCAGTGATGTGATATGGCCATGATTGTGATAATATTTGATGTATGCAATGTTCCTTATTGTAAGTCGGCAGCGGCGAAATATGGTTGTCTTTAATTTCTGTTAAGACCCGCGTGTCTATTCAAAGTAGTTGTAATAGTTGAAGCCGGTGGACGACAACCATGGAGCAACGTCATTGACCTTGATGCAATGCCGGTAATGATGGAGATCATGTTCGTGCTAGAAGATGGAGATCGGAAGCACAAAGAAGAAAGGCCATATCATATCACATATTATGAATTGCATGTGATGTTAATCCTTTATGCATCTTGTATTGCTTAGTAGACGACGGTAGCATTATAAGATGATCCCTCATGCACATGAATTTCAAGTCACAAAGTGTTCACCCTTAGTTAGCACCGTTGCTAAAGCTTGTTGTTTCGAAGCACCACGTGATGATCGGGTGTGTTAGATTCTACAAGTGTATACAACGTGAGCAAGCCATATTTGCTCATGCGGAAACTAAGGTTTGATCTTGACGAGCCTAGCATGCACAGACATGGCCTCAGGAACACGGATTACCGAAAGGTAGAGCATGAGTCATATAGTAGATATGATGAACGTGTTGATTGTTCGCCATTGAAGCTATATCAACTCTCGTGATGATCAGTTTTGATGTGGTGGATTTGGTTCGTGTGATCACTAAAAGAATGTGAGGGATATTGTTTTGAGTGGGAGTTCACCTAGATTAATTTAATTATTAATTAGAACTCAATTTATCATAAACTAAATCAAAGTGAATTTGCATAGTTGTTGTAGTCATTGGCATCCGTTTACCACCTTGCGCTTAGTTATAATTGAGATGATAGAACTATAGAATTCTAGTTAGTTACTTTACGAACTGGTATCGTATTGTTTTGAAGTGCTAATCTAAAGTTTAAAAGTCCTATTGCAAACTTTCAGTAAGTTCCGGTTACTCCATGAAGTTTAATAATTAGTATTAAATCAAGAGTAACAATTCCAAGTGTTAGTATATTAGTATCATGTTTGTCTCCATGATTCTTGATATTCAAAGGATTCTCTTAATATCAAGGTTATCTAGGATCTGAAAGAGTTGTTTCAGAAACCATGATGTGTGGAAGATATTGTGATATCTGAAACGAAGTTTTGGTTACAACATGATAGAGTATAATATGGCAAAGTTCATGTTCTCATATTTTGATGAGAATTTGCAAAAGGTTGGAGACACTAGTTGTCCTAAACCTCCAAAAGTTTTTGGGAGAGCAACATTATACTCACGATTCACCGTTACAAGCTAATAGTAGCTTGATCATGGATAATTCCATGATAAGGGTGAATATTTGATGTAGGTAAAATATTTGCTACACCAAGAGATTACTAAAGAAAGGAATTTGAAAGAACACCAAACATTTGATGATGGTGATCTACTTCAAAGTGCAAGTCCAAAGACATTGGTATTTAACTATACACGCTTTCGACTATGTGTCATATGAATGACTCCACTAATTGATGTTGATAGATTCTTTCAAACAGAAAAGGAAATACTGAAAGAGAATCTCATAAGTATATGGCAGAAAAGAAAAGACTAGAATTGTTCAGTTTAAGTATATAGATGATATACATGTTATGGCTATATTCTTTGCTTATTAAACAATGTGGTTCTTAAGTATTTGATACTGAATTTGTTGGTGTGAATCGTCATACGAAACAACACAATTCATGAACTACAATGGCCTAAGTAACTAGCAAAAGAATATGTGATGATGTTCATCGAGAACAAAATAAAGGGTTATTGTGTTGCTCGTTAAACATCAAAGCTTGCCTTCAAGATTTGTTTTATCAGGTATTATGAGAACAAAAGGGTTGTTCAAATAATTGTCGTAATCTATAAAAGATGGATGATTTGCAAATCTCGTTGGAGATATCACATCCATAAAACTAGTGCTAAAGATGTCGAAAGACAAATTGATTGAAAGATCACTTAGGAAGTGACATCGCCGTTTAAATTATATTGGAAAGAAAACATGAAGAAAATCCATATGGATGGAATTTTGGAGTCTAGTCTATTTGATTTTGATCAAATGACGCTTGTGAAACTTTCCTAGAGATAATTAAAACTTCGTTCATAGGCCAAAAGGGAAGAATAGACTAGCTTATTGGAACTTGTACATATTGTTGTATGAAGTCCATTATGTATAGTCAAGAGCGATGGATTTCAACTTCATGTGCTTTCTCCGAAAATTTGAGTGAATATATGAATATTTACTTAATACGGATGAAGTGTGAAACATTTGAAAAGTTCAAGGACTTTCAAGATGAAGTGCAAAATCATTGTAACAAGAATATAAATAGTTTATGATAAGATCATAAAGGAAGATATTTGAGTTACAAGTTTAGCATAATACCTAAGATTTAAGGAATCGTTCCGTGGATTTGCATTTTCCCGAAACACCATAAGAGTATGGAGTGTTCGAGATATGTAATTAAACCTTGTTTGACATGGTAAGATCGAAGGTGTAATTCATAAAACTGCCATTATATTTTAAAGATTAAAAGCTTTAGAGATTACCGTTTTTCCACTGAAAAGATCTCCATCATAATCCGTTGAAATGACACCATATAAAGTTATGGTTTGGGATAAAACCCAAGTAGTCCTTTCTTAAAACATTGGTATGCTATGCATAAGAAAGATGCGTGCAACCAAAGTCGGATGAACCTGTCTTTGTATAACTGTTAAGTATTCCTCATAAACACCGGGGACAAAAGTGTTTGTTGCTTAGAACGTCAAGTTTCTTTGAGAAGGAATTTTTCATGAAAAGTTAAGTGGGAGGACAATAGAACTTTGATAAGGTTAAAAGAACCTTAGCTATATGTGCAAAGTTGCGCAGCGCCGAAAAGTGTTCCGGAGTTAGCAAACAATGCTCATGGCTTGCGTACTTCAAAGGTTGTGGTCACGGAGATCTAAGTTCCTATTGAAACAAGTAGGTCGGATGAACAATCAAATACCAAGATTTGAGAGTTAAATCATTATTTGACAATAATGATCCGACTACATGCAAAGAAGCGATGATGAGCCCTGACTCCGTCAAATGGCTTGAAGACATAAAATCCGTGATAGTTCCATACACGAGAAATCAAGTTTTGAACTTGAAGGACCCTCGAAAAAGGTGTAAGACCTTATAGTTGTGTTTGGATCTATAAATAAATAGACATGGATGTTGCACATCTATGAAATAGTCGACATGTTGGGAAAGAGTTCACAACAATGTTCAAAGGTTGACTATGACAAGATCTGATCTTTCATAGCGATATTTAGTCTAGACGGATTAATGTAGCAACCACTACATATAATTTGTTATATGGTAGTTGAATAAACAAAACAAGTTCTTCTAATAGAATCGTTACCTAGGACGTGTGCATGACACGGTCCATAGGGTTTTGTTAATTCAAAGGATGCTAAAAGCATATGCAAACTTCAATGGTTGAAGTGAGCATCGCGGAGTTGGAATCTTCACTATGATGAAACTGTTAAAAGAGTTTAATTTCATCAGAGACAATGAAGATGCTTGCGTTTGCAAGAAATTAAGTGGGAGCGCTAAGACATGTTTCTAATACATTATGTGGAAGACATATTGTTGATTGGAAATAATGTATCTTTTATTAACACATATTAAGAATTTCATCCCGATGAAAGACTTAAGAAAAACCCAAATATTTGGCATCTATAGACGCTAATATGGTTGTGCCAGAAGTACATAGACAAGATATTGAATGAGTTCAATATAGAAACTACAAGAGAGGTTCTTGTCGCACAGAAAGGATTGAATGAGTTCAATGTTGATGATATATTCAAGTGTATTGACATTTGGTAAAGTGAAACAAATAATCAAGTATAGATTGATACTTGATGTATGAAATCACAAAGGGTATTTATATCAATCATACTGTGATATGTACAAATCCAGATATGTCCTATGCTCTAAAAGTTGTGAGCATATACCAGAATGATTCGTAAGATGATCATTGGACAATAGTAAGGATATTCTTATGATCTTTTGGAAGAACTAAGAGTATAATATTTGTAGAAGTGACAAATAGATGGTTAGTTCATTGTAAAAGTACTACATTGATACTAGCTTTGTCACAAAGTACAAATTAAGTTTATCTCAATCTAAACTAAGGGTGGCACAATATAATGGAAAGTAAGTTCCATAATGGATTTGGATGAGTTCCAAAGTTAAGACATTGTGACAGATACTACAACAAAAGACTAAGTATATGACTGCTATTTTAGCAGCAAAAGAGGGCATTTGTGTCAAGTAGTTTGTTATCAAACTAGGTGTAGTTCACACTGGGATGATACTATGAAGATATATTGTGCGACAATATTATCAAGATGTTTTAAACCCAAAAATCTAAAGGTCACACCGAAAGACCAAATTTATACAAAGCCATCTCATTAGAGAATGAGTGATGCGTAGAGACGCAAAGACATGCAATTACACACGGACCTGGAAGTGTCAGATCTGGAGATCAGTTGACCACTAGCAATCGTGTACATACAACACCGGAAAGCCATAGGTGTTGAATACACAAAGGTTTGAAACTAGATTATTGACTCTAGTGCAAGTGGGAGACTGTTGGAGATATGCCCAAGAGGCAATAATAAAGTGGTTATTATCATATCTTCACACTTATGATAGAAGTTTACATACCATGCTATAATTGTATTAACCGGAAACATTAATACTTGTGTGATTTGTAAACTAAAATAAGAGTCCCTAGTAAAGCCTCTTGTTAAACTAGCTTGTTGGTTAATATATGATCATGGTTTCCTGATCATGAACATAGAGATGTTATTAACAATGGGTCATATCATTAGGAGAATGATGTGACGGACATACTCCTATAGATAAGCGTAGCATAAAGATCAAGTCATTTCATTAGTTCAATTGCTATATGCTTTCTGATACATAGTAACCTAATTCCTTCGACCATGAGATCATGCATATCACCTTTACTGGATGGATGCTTTGATGACATCAAACACCACACCGTAACTGGGTGGCTATAAAGGTGGCATTGAGTGTTCGGAAAGTATTGGTTGAAACACATGGATCAAGAGTGGGATTTGTCCATCCATATGACGGATAGATATACTCTAGGCCCTCTCGGTGAAATGTCATCCAATTAGCTTGCAAGCATGTGACTGGCTCACAAGGGATCACATATCACGGGAACGAGAAAAGAGTACTTATCGGTAACGAGGTTGAACTAGGTATGCAGAGATACCGACGATCATAACCTCGGATAAGTAAACTATCGTGAGACAAAGGGAAATTGGTATCGTATGTAAGTGGTTCATTCGATCGCAAAGTAATCGTAGAAATATGTGGGAGCCATATGAATTTCCAGATTCCTCTATTGGTTATTGTTCGGAGAAGTGTCTCGATCATGTCCGCATAATTCACGGACCGTAGGGAGACACACTTAAGGATTCGACGTTGTTTGAGTAGTTATGGTATTATGAGAAAGAGACCGAATGTTGTTCGGAGCCTCGGATGGGATCCGGGATATCACGAGGTGATCCGGAATGGTCCGAAGAATAAGATTCATATAAGGAAAGTCCCGTTTCGGAGTTCGGGAATGATTCCGGTGTTTTCATCGGGAATGTTCTAGAAGGTTCCGGATTGTCCGACACTCCGTGGGGGGGGGAGGGTACATGAATGTGTCATTACATATTGAATGATTGCATCATGTACTAAGTGTTCTTGCTGTTCCAAAACTGAAAAGTCAAACTGCCAGTTTGAAAGTCAAACGGCTAAAACAGGAAACTGTGGAAAACAGGAAACTGTGGGAAACATGAAACTGTGGGAAACAAGCAAGAGGTGGTTGGAACCGACTTGGGGGAGGAGTCCCTCCAAGCCGGAGCGCCAACCAAGGCCGACTTGGGGAGGGACTCCCCTCCCCTTGGCCGCCCCTCCCACCTATAAAAGGAGGGGCAGGGCCTCCTCCTCTAGACACAAGTTCCAATCCTCTAATCTCCGGTTTAGAGCCGTTTTGGTTTAGAGCTTCTAATTGCTCTAGCCTGCGGTTTAGAGCCTTCTAATTGGTGTGTCTAATCCCTAGACCACTAATAGCTCTCTCTCATACTCCACCATACTCGCTCCGTCTCTCCCCTCTACTTCCGGTACCACGCCGTTGTGCTGCCGGAATCGCGAGGAGAGTGCTACAACCTCCGCTGCCTGCTGGAACAAGGGAGAGGAAGGTCTTCGTCGAGTACCGAACATGTGACCGACTGCGGAAGCGCTGCCGGAACGCAGCGCCGGAAGGATCGTCTACGCGATCTTGAGATCGGAAAGAGTACGACTACATCACCCACGAGAATCTGCTCTCGTTAACCGCTTTGGAATCTTCGAGGGTAAGTTATTCCATCGACTCGTTGCTACAATCTAGTAGATAGATCTTGGCTTGTTTGTTTGTATGCGATAGAAATTTTTTGTTTTCCATGCTATGAACCCCTACATTCCTCCTCCCACCGTCGGCCCACCTTGGGTCCAAGTTGGGGAGGGACTCCCCTCCCCAGGCGCGCCTCCCTCTACCTATAAGAGGAGGGGCAGGGCTCCCCTCCTAGACACAAGTTGCCTCCCTCTAAACCTAAACCCTAGCCACAGCCTAGGGATTTCTCCCAAGCCGCCGAGTTAGAGCTTCTAATTGCCCTAGCCGCCGGTTATCCCCTTCTAATTGGTGTGTCTAAACCCTAGATCACCAAGGCTCTCTCATAGTCCACCATACTCGCTCCGGCTTAAGGCGAAGCCCTGCAAGATCTCCCCTCTACTTCCGGTACCACGCCGTTGTGCTGCCGGAATCGCGAGGAGAGTGCTACAACCTCCATTTCTTTGGAACAAGGGAGAGGAAGGTCTTCGCCGAAAACCGAACGTGTGACCGATTGGGAGCGCTGCGGAACCTTGTTGGAAGGAGGATCGTCTACGCGATCTTGAGATCGGCAAGTGTACGATTACATCACCCACGAGAATCTACTCTCGTTAAACGCTTTGGAATCTTCGAGGGTAAGTTCCTCTATCGACTCGTTGCTACAATCTAGTAGATAGATCTTGGCTTGTTTGTGTGCATGCGGTAGAAATTTTTGTTTTCCATGCTACGAACCCCTACAGTGGTATCAGAGCCGTGTCTATATGTAGATCTGTTGCACGAGTAGAACACAATGGTCATTATGGGCATTGATGCTTTTGTTGTCGATTGCTTATTGTGTACTTTGCATCTTGCGGGATGGTGGGATGAAGCGGCCCGGGCTAACCTTACATGACATCGTTCATGAGACTTGCTCCACGCTTGAAATGCAACTTGTATTGCATAAGTGGCTTTGCGGGTGCCTGTTTCTCCCAACATAGTTAAGATTCAATTTACAACGGGTGATTGACAATACTAGTATCAATGTTGTGGTTCTTGTTCGTAAGTTAGAGCGACACTTATTGAAAGCCCCAAACCACGTAAAATATGCAAAGAAAATTAGAGGCGTCTAACTTTGTTTTGCAGGGGTGTGCTGTGATGTGATATGGCCAAGATTGTAATTATATATGATGTATGCAATGTTCCTTATTGTAAGTTGGCAACCGGCAGGAGCCATATGATTGTCTTTAAATTCTGTTAAGACCCGCGTGTCTATTCAAAATAGTTGTAATAGTTGAAGCTGGTGGACGACAACCATGGAGCAGCATCATTGACCTTGATGCAATGCCGGTGATGATGGAGATCATGTTTGTTCTAGAAGATGGAGATCGGAAGCACAAAGAAGAAAGGCCATATCATATCACATATTATGAATTGCATGTGATGTTAATCCTTTATGCATCTTGTATTGCTTAGTAGACGACGGTAGCATTATAAGATGACCCCTCATGCACATGAATTTTAAGTCATAAAGTGTTCACCCTTAGTTAGCACCGTTGCTAAAGCTTGTTGTTTCGAAGCACCACATGATGATCGGGTGTGTTAGATTCCGCAAGTGTATACAACGCGGGCAAGCCATATTTTCTCATGCGGAAGCTAAGGTTAATCTTGATGAGCCTAGCATGTACAGACATGGTCTCGGAACACGGATCACCGAAAGGTAAAGCATGAGTCATATATTAGATATGATGAACATGATGATTGTTCGCCATTGAAGCTACATCAACTCTCGTGATGATCGGTTTTGATGTGGTGGATTTGGTTCGTGTGATCACTAAAACAATGTGAGGGATATTGTTTTGAGTGGGAGTTCAACGGCAATATGATTAAAAGTTGAACACTATTTATTATAAATTAAATCAAAGTGAATTTGCATAATTGTTGTAGTCATTGGCATCCATTTACCACCTTGCGCTTAGTTTTAATTGAGATGATAGAACTATAGAATTCTGGTTAGTTACTTTACGAACTGGTATCGTATTGTTTTGAAGTGTTAATCTAAAGTTTAAAAGTCCTATTGCAAACTTTCAGTAAGTTCCGATCACTCCATGAAGTTTAATAATTGGTATTAAAACGAGAGTGACAATTCCAAGTGTTAGTGTGTGAGTATCATGTTTGTCTCCATGATTCTTGATATTCAAAGGATTGTCTTAATATCAAGGTTATCTAGGATCTGAAAGAGTTGTTTCAGAAACCATGATCTGTGGAAGATATTGTGATATCTGAAAGGAAGTTTTGGTTGCAACATGATAGAGTATAATATGGCAAAAGTCATGTTCTCATATTTGATGAGAATTTGCAAAAGGTTGGAGACACTAGTTGTCCAAAATTCTCCAAAGTTTTTGAAGAGAAACATTATACTCGTGATTCACCGGTATAAGCTAAAAGTAGCTTGATTATGGATGATTCCATGATAAGGGTGAATATTTGATGTAGGTAAAATTTTTACTACACCAAGAGATTACTAAAGAAAGGAATTTGAAAGAACACCAAACATTTGATGATGGTAATCTACTTCAAAGTGCAAGTCCAAAGACATTGGTATTTAACTATACACGCTTTGGACTATGTGTCATATGTATGACTCCACTATTGATGTTGATAGATTCTTTCAAACAGAAAATAAATACTGAAAGAGAATCTCATAAATATATGGCAGAAAAGAAAAGACTAGAATTGTTCAGTTTAAGTATATAGATGATATACATGTTATGGCTATATTCTTTGCTTATTAAACAATGTGGTTCTTAAGTATTTGATACTGAATTTGTTGGTGTGAATCGTCATACGAAACAACACAATTCATGAACTACAATGGCCTAAGTAACTAGCAAAAGAATATGTGATGATGTTCATCGAGAACAAATAAAAGGTTATTGTGTTGCTCGTTAAACGTCAAAGCTTGCCTTTAAGATTTGTTTTATCAGGTATTATGAGAACAAAAGGATTGTTCAAATAATTGCCGTAATCCATAAAAGATGGATGATTCACAAATCTCGTTGGAGAAATCACACCCATAAAACTAGTGTTAAAAATGTCGAAAGACAAATTGATTGAAAGATCACTTAGGAAGTGACATCGCCGTTTAAATTATACTGGAAAGAAAACATGAAGAAACTCCATGTGGATGGAATTTTGGAGTCTTTTGATTTTTGACCAAATGACGCTTGTGAAACTTTCCTAGAAATAATTAAAAACTTCGTTCATAGGCCAAAAGGGAACAAATGACTAGCTTATTGGAACTTGTACATATTGTTGTACGAAGTCCATTATGTGTAGTCAAGAGCGATGGATTTCAACTTCATATGCTTTCTCCGAAAATTTGAGTGAATATATGAATATTTACTTAATAAGGATGAAGTGTGAAATATTTGAAAAGTTCAAAGACTTTCAACATGAAGTGCAAAATCATTTAACAAGAATATAAATAGTTTATGATAAGATCATAAAGGAAGATATTTGAGTTACAAGTTTAGCATAATACCTAAGATTTAAGGAATCGTTCCGTGGATTTGCATTTTCCGAAACACCATAAGAGTATGGAGCGTTCGAGATATGTAATTAAACCTTGTTTGACATGGTAAGATCAAAGGTATAATTCATAAAACTGCCATTATATTTTAAAGATTAAAAGCTTTAGAGACTACCGTTTTTCCACTGAAAAGAGATCCATCATAATCCGTTGAAATGACACCATATAAAGTTATGGTTTGGGATAAAACCCAAGTAGTCCTTTCTTAAAACATTGGTATGCTATGCATAAGAAAGATGTGTGCAACCAAAGTCGGATGAACCTGTCTTTGTATAACTGTTAAGTATTCCTTCATAAACACCGGAGACAAAAGTGTTTGTTGCTTAGAACGTCAAGTTTCTTTGAGAAGGAATTTTTCGTGAAAAGTTAAGTGGGAGGACAATAGAACTTTGATAAGGTTAAAAGAACCTTAGCTATATGTGCAAAGTTGTGCAGCACCGAAAAGTGTTCCGGAGGTAGCAACAATGCTCATGGCTCACGTACCTCAAAGGTTGTGGTCACAGAGATCCAAGTTTCTATTGAAACAAGTAGGTCGGATGAACAATCGAATACCAAGATTTGAGAGTTAAATCATTATTTGACAATAATGATCCGACTACATGCAAAGAAGCGATGATGATCCCTGACTCCGTCAAATGGTTGAAGCCATAAAATCCGTGATAGTTCCATACACGAGAAATCAAGTTTTGAACTTGAAGGACCCTCGAGAAAGGTGTAAGACCTTACAGTTGTGTTTGGATTTATAAATAAATAGACATGGATGTTGCACATCTATGAAATAGTCGACATGTTGGGAAAGTATTCACAACAATGTTCAAAGGTTGTATGTGACAAGATTTGATCTTTCATAGCGATATTTAGTCTAGACGGATTAATGTAGCAACCACTACATGTAATTTTGTTATATGGTAGTTGAATAAACAAAACAAGTTCTTCTAATAGAATTGTTACCTAGGACATGTGCATAACACGGTCCATAGGGTTTTGTTAATTCAAAGGATGCTAAATGCATATGCAAACTTCAATGGTTGAAGTAAGCATCACGGAGTTGGAATCTTCACTATGATGAAACTGTTAAAAGAGTTTAATTACATCAGAGACAATGAAGATGCTTGAATTTGCAAGAAATTAAGTGGGAGCGCTAAGACATGTTTCTAATACATTATGTGGAAGACATATTGTTGATTGGAAATGATGTATCTTTTATTAACACATATTAAGAATTTCATCCCGATGAAAGACTTAGGCAAAACCCAAATATTTGGCATCAATAGACGCTAATATGGTTGTGCCGAAAGTACATAGATGATGTATTGAATGATTTCAATATAGAAACTACAAGAAAGGTTCTTGTCACACAGAAAAGATTGAATGAGCTCAATATTGATGATATATTCAAGTGTAATGACACTGGGTAAGTGAAACAAAGATTCAAGTATAGATTGATACTTGATGTATGAAATCACAAAGAGTATTTATATCAATCATGTTGTGATGTGTACAAATCCAGATATGTCCTATGCTCTAAATGTTATGAGCATATACCAGAATGATTCATAAGATGATCATTGGACAATAGTAAGGATATTCTTATGATCTTTTGGAAGAACTAAGAGTATATTATTTGTAGAAGTGACAAATAGATGGTTAGTTCATTGTAAAAGTACTACATTGATACTAGTTTTGTCACAAAGTACAAATTAAGTTTATCTCAATCTAAACTAAGGGTGGCACAATATAATGGAAAGAAAGTTCCATAATGGATTTGGATGAGTTCCAAAGTTGAGACATTGTGACAGATACTACAACAAAAGGCTAAGTATATGACTGCAATTATAGCAACAAAAGAGGGCATTTGTGTCAAGTAGTTTGTTATCAAACTAGGTGTAGTTCACAGTGGGATAGTACTATGAAGATATATTGTACGACAATATTATCAACATGTTTTAACCCCAAAGAACTAAAGGTCACAACAAAGGACCAAATTAGTACGAAGCCATCTCATTAGAGCATGAGTGATGCGTAGAGACGCAAAGACATGCAATTACACACGGACCTGAAAGTGTCAGATCCGGAGATCAGTTGACCACTAGCAATCGTGTACATACGACACCAGAAAGCCATAGGCGTTGAATACACAAAGGTTTGAAACTAGATTATTGACTCTAGTGCAAGTGGGAGACTGTTGGAGATATGCCCAAGAGGCAATAATAAAGTGGTTTTTATCATATCTTCATACTTATGATAAATGTTTACATACCATGCTATAATTGTATTAATAGGAAACATTAATACTTGTGTGATTTGTAAACATAAAAGAGTCCCAAGTAAAGCCTCTTGTTAAACTAGCTTGTTGGTTAATATATATGATCATGGTTTCCTGATCATGAACATAGAGATGTTATTAACAACAGGGTCATATCATTAGGAGAATGATGTGATGGACATACTCCTATAGATAAGCGTAGCATAAAGATCAAGTCATTTAATATAGTTCATTTGCTATATGCTTTCTGATACATAGTAACCTAATTCCTTCGACCATGAGATCATGTTAATCACCATCACCAGAAGGATGCTTTGATGACATCAAACACCACACCGTAACTGGGTGGCTATAAAGGTGGCATTGAGTGTTCGGAAAGTATGTGTTGAGGCACATGGATCAAGAGTGGAATTTGTCCATCCATATGACGGATAGATATACTCTGGGCCCTCTCGGTGGAATGTCATCCAATTAGCTTGCAAGCATGTGACTGGCTCACAAGGGATCACATACCACGGGAACGAGAAAAGAGTACTTATCGGTAACGAGGTTGAACTAGGTATGCAGAGATACCGACGATCAAAACCTCGGATAAGTAAACTATCGTGAGACAAAGGGAAATTGGTATCGTATGTAAGTGGTTCATTCGATCGCAAAGTAATCGTAGAAATATGTGGGAGCCATATGAATTTCCAGATTCCTCTATTGGTTATTGATCGGAGAAGTGTCTCGATCATGTCCGCATAATTCACGAACCGTAGGGAGACACACTTAAGGATTCGATGTTGTTGAGTAGTTATGGAATGATGAGTAAGAGACCGAATGTTGTTCGGAGTCTCGGATGGGATCCGGGATATCATGAGGAGATCCGGAGAATAAGATTCATATAAGGAAAGTCCTGTTTCGGAGTTGGGAATGATTTCAGTGTTTTCATCGGGAATGTTTTAGAAGGTTCCGGAATGTCCGACACTCCGGAGGGGAAGGGTACATGAATGTGTTATATCAAGTTGGTATGATTGCATTATGTACTTGGTGTCATTGCTGTACCAAATAGAGGGTTTATTCAAATCCTAGCTTGAAAAGTCAAACGGCTAGTTTGAAAGTCAAACGACTAGTTTTGGGAAAGAGGAGAAGGAGGTTTGAAACCGACTTGGGGGAGGAGTTCCTCCTCCCACCGTCGTCCTACCTTGGGTCCGAGTTGGGGAGGGACTCCCCTCCCCAGGCGCGCCTCCCTCTACCTATAGGAGGAGGGGCAGGGCTCCCCTCCTAGACACAAGTTGCCTCCCTCTAAACCTAAACCCTAGCCACAGCCTAGGGATTTCTCCCAAGCCGCCGAGTTAGAGCTTCTAATTGTCCTAGCCGCCGGTTTAGTCCCTTCTAATTGGTGTGTCTAAACCCTATATCACCAAGGCTCTCTCATAGTCTACCATACTCGCTCCGGTTTAAGGCGAAGCCCTGCGAGATCTCCCCTCTACTTCCGGTACCACGCCGTTGTGCTGCCGGAATCGCGAGGAGAGTGCTACAACCTCCGCTGCCTGCTGGAACAAGGGAGAGGAAGGTCTTCGTCGAGTACCGAACGTGTGACCGACTGCCGGAGCGCTGCCGGAACGCAGCGCCGGAAGGATCGTCTACGCGATCTTGAGATCGGGAAGTGTACGACTACATCACCCACGAGAATCTGCTCTCGTTAAACGCTTTGGAATCTTCGAGGGTAAGTTCCTCTATCGACTTGTTGTTACAATCTAGTAGATAGATCTTGGCTTGTTTGTGTGCATGCGGTAGAATTTTTTTGTTTTCCATGCTACGAACCCCTACAGGTCTGTCCGACGTCCTCCGTCGAACTGGATGCCGAGGAGGATGGCGAGCTTGAGCTCGTCCTCCTCCGCGTCGGCGTCCCACTCCTCCGGCTCGGCGCCGCTGCACGCGCCGACTGCAGTCAAGCGCGAGGCGGAGTCGCCTGTGCGCTCGCCGCCGCGGACGCGCTCGCGCGGCATCGTCATCCGCGAGCCGCGGGCGACGCCATCTCCAACCGGCCACCTACGCCTCCGCCGCCCCAAGACAGATGGCTCGGCGCCGGCCGAAGACGCCGCATTGAAGATGGCGCTGGAGCAGTCGCTCCGCGACACGGCGCCGCTGCTTCCGCCGGTGGATCCCTCCTCGCCGGACATCCTGGAGTGGTCCAGGAAGGACTGGGAGTTGGCGGAACGGCAGTGCATCCTCGGCCTGCAGCAGCAGGCCGAGGAACAGGTCGCCCGTCGTCGGGCGTTGTCTGGGCGTGAGCTCGCCTACCAGGGCGCCCCGCTCTACGTCCTGGACGACGACGAGGACGTAGGGCCGTCCTACCAGCCCTGGAGGTGCGGCGACCCGGGCCAGGGGAGCTCCCGCCAGAACCAACCGCCGAGCGACGACGACGACGGCGGCGAGGATGACAGCCGCGCCGACCTCGAATACACGGCGTTCTATGGCAACTTCGGCATGTAGGACGGCGAGGGTTCGGTGGCGGCGGCTTTTTTTAAGTTTATTATGTATTAATTTAGATTAAATTTGATGTAATCCACCTATATTCGTCCAAATTAATGAAATTCGCCTATCTTTGATGAATTTTAGCCAAACTTGAAAATTCGGCCTGGGTACGCGAGTGGGAAAATGCGTATCCAAACCGAAAACTAGTTTCGTCCAGCCGAAAAACGGACCACTTTTCGGCCTGAATTCGGCCAATGAATGAAGATGCTCTTAGGGTTAGTACTCGACGTTTGGCTCGACCGAGGTCGCCCTTCCCTTGTCCCCGACATATCGCTGCAGCAGCGTATCTTGATTATTTTCTTTCTTTTAAAATCGGGAAAACGGGAAACGCCAACGATACGTGTATCGGAGCCGTATCGGTTGTATCGCCGTATCGGAGACGTACGGTACGCGGACACGCCACACTTTGACGTAGCAGTGCTTTGGAGCCAATATCAGGAACTTAGACGAACAGAGAGGAATGGACGACGGGTTATTCGTGTGAGAAACGAAGGCAACGTACGAGGTTGTGGTAGTCGGCGAGCTTGGCCATGGTGGTGGTAGTCGGCGAGGTTGTGGTAGTCGGCGAGCTTGGCCATGGTGGTGGTAGTCGGCGAGGTTGTGCTGAATCTAAATCCGAGGCTCCCAGTCCCATCCCAAACTCCAAGATAACCCCCGACGGGCAGGCCAATCCCAAGCCGAAACTCGCCCCTGTCGTAGTAACCTTCTTCCTCATGTAGTCCAGAACATAATACAAATCAATGGGGGCGATGAGATCCAACAAGATCAGATGCTACCACCATCTCAACATCTTCTATCTCGGATTGCAAGAAAACGAGCATGATCCCTAATTTTACCAGAAGAGGGGATGGGGAGGAGATGGAGGAGGGGAGCCTACCTTCTAGCGGCCGGCGTCGGGATGGAGAAGGGGGATATGACGGGGATCTGTAGCTTCCGGGTTGGGAGTAGCCGTCGTCGCCTTCCCTTAGCCGCCACCGCCCCTGTCGCGAGAAGGAGCTCGCGTTTCTTCGTTCGTTCGGGATTGTTTCCACAGGTGAGAGCTCGATTTTTTTAACCCCGTGGTATGGGGAGGTTTCGGTGAAAACCGCCGTCTGAAACCACCTGGCCAACGGCCGCCCGACGCAGACAGCCCGCCCGCCTAAACATGCCTGCCCGCACGTCATGTCGCTGTCTTGCTCACGTGCCATTCCGGGCCGGTACGAGGGCCTGGTTTCGAGGCCCGGGCATGGCACCGACGCCTGGCGGGCCGGCCCGCGGCACGCGAAGCACGTGGTCTGGTTGGTCGTTTTCAGCAGGCCCAGTCAATTTAGCCCTTAAAAACTGCGGAACTCCTATTCTGACACCAAATTTGGTTGGTTTGTTGGTCATGCGGGTGCGGATGACGCAAGAGGTCCCGAGTTCAAACCCCAAGTGTTGAACATTTTGCCTACCGAACGCGCTATAGAAGCGGGCCTGGATTAAACCCCGACGGTCTAGATCCCGGATGATCCGCGGGGTTATGGCCCAATACCGGCGTGGTTGGCGCAAAACGAACAGAGCCTTAATCATCAACTCTCCATCCGATCTTCTGGCAGAGGGGTGTGCATATCTGAATATATTGAGTTGCCAGTCAAACTCGAAAGCATTATCCAAATGCAGTCAGCATACGCAAACCTGACAAAGCCCCGAGATGCTAGCATGTTGTATGTCGATTCCGTAGAGTAGTGTCCAGACCGAGACAATGGCCAAGAGAAGGAGTCGGTCAATGGTATGAATGGTAGTCCAAATCCTGACACGCTGGATCATGCTCTGAAGATCGATGACCTATCCTACTCTCTTTACGAGTCAATGTCTTACTACCGTATGTTGTCAAATACGACAGGCTCCGAGTTCGTGGCTCGATCCTAGTGGCAGCTCCCTTTCTTCCCACGAGCACCTCACCTTGGAAGGACATCATCATCAATGACCTCTGAGGCACCGTACTCGTACTCATCTTCCTCTATAACACTTCATTATTCAATTTAGGAAACAGAGTTGGATCTAGGTTTGGGAGCAGAGTGAAGGAAGGTAGGAACGGATAGAAATGGTGACCGGAATCCGGCAACGGTGCTCGTCAGCGGAGTTAGGCGGCAGAGCTAAGGTGGTAGAAGGTGGAGGGGCACATCGGAGCCGGCAGCTTGGAGGTCCCAGGATCGAGCAGTTCGCCGGAGTCGAACTAGCTTGACAAGGAACAAGGACTAGCTTGACAAGGAACAAGAACAAGCCGGAGTCCTCCTTCCGCATACGCGTGTCAATGGTATGATCTATGACCTTTGACCTTTGCTGGATCTTGGAGTGGTGTGCCGGAGTCTATCTGGAGAGAAAAAAATTTATTTTCCGGCGTGCCTCTATGTGGCTCCCAATAGTGTGTCCTTCACCTTATACACCCACTCCAGGCCTGATCACGCGGTGGCCAGGTGGTGAGGTATCAGGTTGAGTTCTCCTCGATGGCCCTTATCTCTTCCTCCATCGCACGCCTCTAGCTAGCGTGCGACTTTGCATCCCTGAACGATCTGGGCTCTTTCGCGGCGAGGAAGTGAAGTTCCTCGTTCGGCTCCATAGTTAGACTTGCTCGAGTACGTTCCACAAGCTATGAAATTGGTGCTCCAACTTGGAGTTGTCTTCTTCATCAAGCGTACTTGCTGTCGTGGTGGTGGCACGGCAGATGCCATGGGTAGGCTAAAGGATGGGGCCAATGGATGCTAGTGGGATCTGGGGAGGGAAGATGCAACTGTCTCTACACTCAAGCTGCCAAAGTGATGATCTTTATTTCTCTCTTGATGGGTTACAAATGCTCCTTGAGCTGTATACAGGGGGACAAGATGAATCTCCCAGCCTAACGGTGCACAAAGAGTCGATCCTCCTCGTGGTCCAAGCCTCCCTTATAAAGGAGTGCCTTGGGTGCCCTTAGGTCGATGAGGCAAGCATATTCGTGGAATATGCTTGTCCCAAATTAGTAGTTCGGCCTCCTTTCCTGTCGCCTTCTAATGACGGCAAGGCTCCAAGGGTTCTCCTCCTGCGTGCCTCGGGCTCAGGACTGTCACCTCCGTGACCTCCTTCGCCCCTCCGACTTGTGCATCCTTGTCTCTTGTGCTTGGCTCTGCTCTGATTCCTTCTAGCCTGCAGCTATAGTTTGACCTTGGGCTTCTCCTTCTCCTGCAAGCTTCGTATCACTCGGCCTTACCTTGTGTTACTCGGCTCGTTCTTCACCTGCATCAAGATCACTTGGGCTAACCCGGCCGATCCTCTTAGTAACTCGGCCGGGTAACTACTTGATTCATATACATGGGCTTCTTGCCTCCGTTCATCGGCCGACATATCCATGATTCGTCCGACTAGGACCGTAACTCGGAAACTAGACGGGGATAGTACCTCCGTCTTTCCCCGTCTCTGACCTACCCGAGGTCAACCCCCCGACATTAGTCCCCGAAGCTGGTGTGGCCCTGTCAATAGCTTTGGCCGGGTCATATCAGCTTCATTATATTCTTTAGTCTTGTTTCCGAGTTATGTCCTCGTCCGAGGTTTCCTCGTTCCTCGACGCCATGTCCTACGTGTCATCCCCATCATTGTTCTTCTAGTTTTTAGGTCCCTCTGCTGCTTCTTGACAAGCTAAAGTGAACTTTGTACTGCTGCGCCGCTGACGCCGGTGCCGCTCCCTTGGGGATTGTAACGATCTTTCTTCGTGTGTGGCCGTTGGTGTGGCTCCGCCACCGTATGCTCGTGCTGCACCCACGATCTACACGGACAACCGCCACACCCACGATCCCACTTTCCTGTTCATGGCTCGATTATAAAGAGGGGAACTGCGTTCGTGGGATTCACTTTTCCCTTATCGCCGCCTCCGCTTCTCCTCCTTCCTTTCGCTTGCGTTCTCTTGCAGTTCCCGCCGCCAGCCTGTGAGCCTCCGCGGTGAAGATTCCGCCGTTGCTCGCTTTCTTGCCCGCGCTCCACGGCTTTGGCTCCGTCGCGGTGAGTCCTCTGTCGCCCCGCCTGATCTTTCCCTAGATTCATCTGCTCCGATTTCGTGCTCAGGCGACGGTTCCTCTGTTTCTTCGCCATTGTTTTCGTGCAAAGTTCCGACGGGGCCTTGCAGCTCTAAACTCCCCTCCGCCGCCAGTCTCTCCGGCGATCTTTCCGGCGCACATATGTCTAGTTCGTTTAGCGGCGCTCTTGTTGAGGACGACGACGCTGGCTCTGGGCCCGAGTGAGGCTCGTGGCAGGGTTCTTCAGTCACACGCCGTGAGATTGAATGGCTCATCCGGACTCAAAGAATTCCTGCCGAGGTTTCTTGCCGTTTACCCGGTAGCGAATCCTCTCCAGATATCAGAGAGGGCGAGTATGTGGTTTTCATGTCTCACTTCGCCCGCGGCTTCGGTCTCCCTCTTAGTGATTTCGCTAGAGAATTCCTCGATTACTTCGGCCTTCAGCCGCATCATCTTCCTGCGAACGCCATAGCTTCTCTTTCTGCTTTCATCTCCGCTTCGGAGGGATACATCGACATGTGGCCGTCAGTGCATGTCTGGTCGAAGTTCTTCCAGATCCGCTCCAACGTTGTCCCTGACAAATCTCTGCACCCTTCCGAGAAGTTGCTCACCCAATGTGGGGCGGCGTCTATCACACCTCGGAGGAAATCCGTGTTCCCTCGTGTCACCGGGGTTGAGTCGCAAGAAGTGGCACAAGTCATTCTTCTCGCCAAGAACAGAGGGGCTAAGACAAGATTCGGCTCCTCCATTCTCAATTGGCCCACCTTCTAAAGTGAACTGCTCTATAATCCGAGGAAAACTCACGCCTTGGCCGAGGCCTTCGAGATTCGCTTAAAGAGTTGATCCGGCCGGGTTATGCGGCGAAGACCGATGGCAACTTTCATTAGTCGGATCGCCCTTCGAAGCGGACCCACAAGCTGTGCTACATGAGTGGTCCCCTTGACCCTAATCGAGTCTCGACCGTGGAGCTGGATAACTACCTTATTTATAAGTGTGTCCGAGCTATCTTCAAGACAGAGATGCCTGAGGATTGGTCTTGGGGATTAAAACCATTCACCCGCGATCATCCGCCTCCCGAGGTGAGCTTAATCAACATTGCTCTGTTATTCCACTGTTTTTAGAAACTGATTTATCTAATTCTCTTTCTCCTCGTCTTGCAGAGATTCGCAGAGCAGAAAAACAAGGACGCCAAGTTCTAGCTCCTTGGCCCGCGGACAGGAGTACCCGGATCTTGGTGAGCCGGACTCGAGGAGTTCGTCCTAAGTCGGATCCTGCCCGGCTCGAGCTCGTGGCAAGACTTCACAAGACGAGGAGGAAGGTGATTGGACGAGGTCCAAATTCTTGAGGTAGTTGCCTCCATGCCTATTTCTTATGCATTTCCGGCTTCTACTTTCCCGGCTAATCCGCCGGTCAGGTTCACGACGCCGAGCCTATTGCTTCCCGACCTCCGTTACCTGGGAAACGCGGGCTCCTGCTAGTGCCTCGGAGGCGGTTCCTAAGAAACGGATGAAGAAATCTGCTCCGAACCCTCCCAGGCGCAAGACTATGCCTGGGGTCGCCGGGTAAGTTCCATTTGCCTATATTTCTTGTTTCTCTCTTTCTGTTTCTCATACTGACGAATCTTCTTTCTTATTTTTGAAGTGCTCCTCTTTCTGTTAAACCCGGCGGTCCTAGTATGACTAGCCGTCCGATTCAGCCGCCATCTCCTCCTCCCGCTGATGATACCAGGATTCCTAGTCCTATTCGTCCTGCTTCTCCTCCAGCTCCGGATACGTCGCCTGTTCGTCGCGACATCCCTGAGAGCCCTTCCATTGACCTGGATTCGAACCGGCCCTCCGAAGTTTTCGTCGAACCATCCGCCCATTCTATGGGCCTGCCATCTTGAGCCTCCATCTACCGGCCGTTTCTGACCATCCATTCTCGGCCGAAAAGGTTGTTATCACGGCGCCCTCTGCGACCTTAACCTCCGCCCCTCCTAAGGACGCCGTCCCCACTTCCGCGGCGTCATTTCCTGCTGATGCCTCTTCTAAGGCAAAAAAAGCTATTGCCGCCAAGACTTCTTCTTCTCAGAAAGGTCTTGCCGGCTCTTCTCAGTCGAGTATTGCTGACGTGCTGCGTAAGGGAGCTGCGCCTACCAAAGTCCCCGTTACCTCGACGGCGCACCCATTTTGCTCTACATAAAGCCACGACTGCCGTGGTGAAACAGCCTGCCCGTGGTAAAGTTTTAACTTTCGGACGACTAGTGGGAACAACCTTGGAGCCTTTGGTTGAGTACACCAATAATTGGAATGTCACGATCAGTTTGAGGGTAATCCTATGAACCAGCACTTTCAGCTTTCTGACATCAGCGGCCGTTTTGATCATGCTGCCAAGTTCATCGTTGATACCAACAAGATGAATGAGGTAATTATTGTTTCTCTGAGTCTTAAATTATTCCTCAGATGTTACCATATGCTCTAGTCCCCGAAACTTGCAAGGAAATAACTTGTTGTATACTTGGAAGTTTGACTTAAATTTATTTCTAAGGTTCGTTAATCCGGCCATCTAGATCCGAGTTTAGTTATGTGTGATTCAGACTTGGTTTAGCTTTGAATATCCAGCCACCTAGATCCGAGTTAAGTCCTGCTTGACTCGGATCTGGTTTAGCTTTGAACATCCAGCCACCTAGAGCCGAATTAAGCTTTGATTGATTCAGATCTAATTTAGCTTTGAATATCCAGCCACCTAGATCTGAGTTAAGTCCTGCTTGACTCGGATCTGGTTTAGCTTTTAATATCCAGCCACCGAGAGTCGAATTAAGCTTTGCTTGATTCGGATCTAGTTTAGCTTTGAATATCCAGCCATCTAGAACCGAGTTAAGTCCTGCTTGACTCGGGTCTTGTTTAGCTTTGAATATCCAGCCACCTAGAGCCGAGTTAAGTCCTGCTTGACTCGGGTCTTGTTTAGCTTTGAATATCCAGCCACCTAGAGCCGAATCAAGCTTTGCTTGATTCGGATCTAATTTAGCTTTGAATATCCACACCTAGAGCGAATCAAGCTTTGCTTGATTCGGATCTAATTTATTCTTGTCGCTTTTATCATTTTGCCTTGTTGCTCGGGTTGCACATGACGCGGACCGCCGAGTTCAGGTTGCTTTTTCGCACCGCAAGCTGGAAGAGAAGTACGAAAGTTCTTCCGTGGCGAAGAAGGCTGGTATGTCTATAGCTCCTTTTCCTTATTCCCAACGTTCTCATGTATTTGTCTCGGAATGCCGCTTACTTCTTGTTAAATAGGTAACATTAATAACCTCAATATTCGCCTTGAGAAGAAGATCAAGAACGGAAGGTTAGTTTCCTTTCTATTTTACTCCTTCTTCCTTTTAATTTATATGCTAAGCTTCCTTGCGTTTGGCTGTGGTAAAAAAGTTGCAAGACTTTGATGTCACATCAAGATTGCATGCCCATGCCTGACGTGATGCTGCATTTTTTAGAACAAAACGCAGTTCATTCGGCGCAACTTCAAGAAAAAGATGATGAGATAGCTCGCCTGCGATCCGAGGTGGATACCCTCAAGCTCTCTCAGAAATCCGAACTAGAAAAGGTCGACCAAGAATTTTTCGAGGAAAAGAATCGGCTGACTTTGGATCTGCAGAAGAACAAAGAACTCCTTGAAGATGCCGAACTTAAAACCCGGGGTTTGAGCGAGGAAATTGCTCGTTTTGAGAAGAGCAAGGCTGATTGGGCCAAAGATCTTCAGATAATGATGAGCTACATTCATCGTAAGCTACTTGGCATGGCCGAATTATATTTTTCTTTTTTTTGTCCCTGCTACCCTTTGACACGTTCATGCTTTGCGCAGATCATTTCCCCGAGGCCAAGCCCGTGAGTTCTAAAGCGGTTCTTGCAGCTCAATGCGCCGAGGTGAACCTGTACCGTTGATTCAGAATATTCAATGGAGGATTACTTGGTTGCCGTTGGTGCCGCAGTTGGTCCGATCAAAATTATGGGCCGGGACTTGGTGCAGGCCGCTATCCGAGCTTACCATGTACTCTGGCCGAATACCTCGGGGACTCCTGATATCAACGAAGTCAAGTTATTGGTCACAAGGCTAATGGCATCTGAGAGGCAGTTGAGTCTTTGGAGAATCATGGGCGTGCTGGTGCCGACATGGCCCTTACTGTAATCATGTCATGGTATGAATACATCTCTCTTGACATCCTGAGAAATTTGCGCACTGGCTCCCGCTGGGTTGAAGATCCCACTTTTGTTGCTCTTAGGCAAGCTCGGCGTTCAACTCGTCGAGTACCGACGTGCACACTTGGAATGAAGGGCGAGTTTTCTCCCGGACCGGATCGGAGGTTGTGGTGAGGGTGCCTCGGATGATGATTCAACTAAGCGGGGAAGGTGAAAATGATTCGGCATCGATAGCTCTAGCTCAAGCTCGGACAGCAGCGATGCGGTCCTCTTCCAAAGGTACCGGGCATTCGACCGCGGACGACGCTCTGAACCTCGGACTTCCGCGGTTGCACTGGGTCGGCGGAGGGTGAGGCAACCTCAGTCGAGGTTCCTCCTACCTCGGAGTGCCCCGCACCTGAGCAAGTAGCTGCCTCTCCAACGAACAACGCCTAAGTTATTTCCGATCCCTGGTATGCCGGGCGTATGATGTAGGCGAAAAATTTGTCACCTCTCTGTATGATTTGAATTTCTTTTGCCATGTACTGTTGTGACATTTGGTTAAGTGGATGCTCATCCGAATTCTTGCTTCGCTGGCCCTTAATTTCTTGACCTTTTAGGGCTTAACTTTGCCGTTATTTTTTATGGTCTTATCCAGGCATGAGCGCTGAACACCTATGATATTGATCTGTTCTGAACATAAGTTAACTACTTCGTTGTGGAAGTATGTAGCAATCTGGATCGTTGTTTATTGTCAAAACTTCCATATGTAAATCAAATTTCAGAGGTAGTATAAAACTGATATGAGTCGTTAAGATAAGTTTGAGGTAGCATACGGTAGTCCCAGTCGCTGCTTTAGATGCCGAGGTTTAGGTATCAATGAAAAATTGATATATCATATGATAGTCCCCAGCCACCGCTTCTGGCACCGAGGTTCATATTCGTAACATGAAATAAATACAACATATGGCGGTCCCAGTCCGCTTTCCGGGCGCCAAGGTTCAACATAACGCGAAATAAATATAACATATGGCAGTCCCCGAGTCATTGCTCGGGTGCCGAGGTCCAAACACATAACACGAAATAATATAACATATGGCGGTCCCGTAATGCCTGCGGTGCCGAGGTCCAAACATATAACACGAAATAATATAACATATGGCAGTCCCAGTAATTGCTGCGGGTGCCGAGGTTGAATACATAATATGAAATAAATATAACCTAAGGCGGTCCCAGTCACTTTGCAGGTGCCGAGGTTCAAATACATCATTGGATTTTGACTTTGAGATATAATGCTACGAGTAGAATGGCCAAGTAAAGCCACATTCCGTGGTAACCGTTTCTTCGCCGTTTATGCCTTGTTCTCTCGGGACTGAGGCCGATTAGATAATATGCATCGTTGTGCAATGCTTTGCTCACAATAAACGGTCCTTCCCATGGGGGTGACAATTTGTGCATGCCGCGTGCGTTGCACTAGGAGGACCAAATCTCCTTCTTTGAATACTCTTGGATTCACTTTCTTGCTGTGATACGCCGCAAGTTCTGTTGATAAATAGCTGATCGTGATAATGTCAACTCTCCGCTTCTTCCAACGGTCTCTGACATCTTGCCGAGCTATCTCATTTGTCTACGAGGTTGTGTCTTGAGCAACTCTTGGCGAGTCATATATTATGTCGGCTGAGTACGGCCTCTGCCCGTACACGTAAAGAATGGAGTGTAACTGTTGATCTATTCGGAGTAGTCCGGAGGCTCCATAACACGGCTGGGATTTCTTGATCCAACACCTGCCGACCTTTGCAAAGGTTCAACAAGTCGTGGTTTTATTCTGATAGCACCAGTCCATTAGACCTTTCCACTTGTCCATTAGATCTTGGGTGAGCCACGAGGCAATATCTAGTCTTATGTGCTTCTCTCGGCAAAATCTAGCGAGCTCATACGCAAAGTTTGTGCCATTATCCGTAATAATACTATGCGGGTTCCCGTATCTCAAGATGATATCCTTGAGAAATTTCACTGCTGTGTGCCCATCACACTTCTTAATCGGTTTTACTTCAATCCATTTTGTGAACTTGTCTACCATAACCAATATGTGGGTCATTCCTCCTCGCGCCGGCTTGAACGGTCCCACCATATCTAAACCCCATACAGAAAATGGCCAAGTGATGGGTATTGTTTTTAACTCGGCCGACGGCATATGTATTCTGGTTGCGTATCTCTGACACCCATTGCATTTATTAACTAATTCTTTTGCCTATTTTAACGCCGTTGGCCAGTAAAATCCATGCCTAAATGCCTTGGCTACTAAAGCGCGAGATGAGGCATGGTTCCCACATTCTCCTTGGTGTATGTCTAGAAGGATTTCCTGACCTTCTGTGGAACTCATGCACTTCTGCAATACGTTTGTGACGCTTCTCTTATATAACTCATTGTTTATGATTGTATAGGCTTTTTCTCTTCTTATGGTTTGTCTAGCTAATACCTCATTACTCGGCAACATCGCGTCTTTTAGGTAAGAAAATATGGGTTGCGCCCATATCGGTGTTAATTTTTCTGAAGTGATCTCACTGTCTATCTCCATGTTTTCTGTCGACGTATATACCTCGGCTCTCTCCATGATTGTGATTACCTCGGCTGTCCCCCTCTTTAGGGGTTCCGAGTCTTTCTGCGGATCTACCTCCATTGGCGTGTGATCTTCTGCAGAACTTGCTGGGATAAAGATTGATTCGGATTCTGGTGATGGGATTATTGATGGTTTCCTGAGGTGCTCCAGGGCAATACGGCGGAATTGATCACGGGTTGATCCTAATTTCGACAATGTGTCAGCGTCATTTTCTTTTCGTGTGGTATGTGGTGGAATTCACATCCTTCAAATTATCCGATTTTTTGCACATGGAATCAGTAAAGCCATATTAGCATCTAATGCGTCCCAACTGCCCGATACTTGCTGTACTACTAGATCCGAGTCACCATAGCATAGGATTCGGCGTATACCAATTTCTTTTGCCACTTTTAATCCATGGACTAGCGCTTCATATTCAGCTACATTGTTGGACGCAGCAAAATGTATTTGCAGTACATATTTCAATTGGTCTTTTTTAGGCGAGGTTAGCACTATTCCTGCTCCCAAACCATTCCTTAGTTTGGAACCATCGAAATGCATTGTCCAGTAATTTGGATCTGGCAATGGTGGCTCATACTGCACCTCGGCCCAGTCTACGAGAAAGTCGGCGACAGCCTGAGATTTGATTGCATCTCTTCTATCAAATTGTGGATCATACGGCGATAACTCGATCGCCCATTTTGCTATTCGGCCACTTGCATCTTTGTTGTTCAATATGTCGGCTATGGGTGCCTCACAGATTACTTTGATGGGGTGCTCTTCAAAGTAATGCTTAAGCTTTTTTGCCGACATATATACTCCATAAGCCATCTTCTGATAGTGCGGATAATTCTGCTTTGAAGTGGATAATACTTCACTTAGATAATAGACCGGCCTCTGAATTGACTTACCATCTTCAAGTCGTTCCACTACGACCACAGTACTAACTACTCGATTGGTAGCCGCTACATAGAGTAGCATAGGTTCTTTCGATAATGGAGAAGCTAAAATGGGTGCCAGAACTAGCATCTTTTCAACTCATGAAATGCAAGGTCCGCTCATGGAGTCCAATGAATTTGTCCGACTTTCTCATCAGCTGATAAAGTGGCAGTGCCTTTTCTCCTAGCCGACATACAAATCGACTAAGCGAGGCCAGGCAGCCCGTGAATTTTTTTACATCGTTCAAACATCTCGGAAATTCCATTCTTTCTACTGCTCTTATCTTTGTTGGATTAGCCTCGATACCTCGGCTGGACACAAGGAAACCGAGTAATTTTCCTGCCGGCACGCCGAATGTGCATTTCTCTGGATTAAGCTTCATTCGGAACCTTCTCAGGTTCGCGAAAGTTTTCCGTATATCTTCTAGCAAGGTTTTGCTCTCTTTAGTTTTGATGACCACGTCATCCACATACACTTGTACATTTTTCCCTATCTGATCATGTAGGCATTTTTGCATGCATCTTTGATATGTTGCTCCTGCATTTCGCAGGCCAAATGGCATTGTGCGATAACAATAAGCCCGTGCGGGTAATAAATGCAGTCTTTATTTGATCGGCGGATTTAATTGTCTGGTGGAAACGAATCTGGCGTCTACAAATGATAACAGCTCACAACCAGCGATCGAGTCAATGACTTGGTCTATTCTAGGCAATGGGAAAGGATCTTTCGGACACGCTTTGTTCAGGTTGGTGTAGTCGATACACATTCGCCACACAATGGCTACATTGGGGTCATCTTTTTTCTTTTCTACTAGCACCGGATTTGATAACCAATCCGGATATAGCACCTCCATGATGAACCCGGCTGCGAGCGAGCTATTTCATCCCTATTACTTTTCTCCTGTCTTCGTGAAGCGGAGAGGTTGCTTCACCGGCCTTGCTCCTGGCCTGACGTTTAAAGAGTGCTCAGCCAACTCCCTCGGAACACCTTGCAGATCTTGAGTTGACCATGCAAATATGTCCCGATTCTCACGGAGGAAGTTGGTGAGCTCGCCTTCCTATTTAGCGTCAAGGCCTGCACCAATAGTAACAGTACGCTCTGGGAATTGCTCATCGATCTGAAATTTCTTCGTCTCTTTAGTTGGCTGAAAAGAGACACTGCCATGAGGGTTGGCCAGTGCCGGCATGTTCAACTGTGCTGACTGAGCGAGGGCTGCTACCTCTTGAATCCTTTTCTTTTCTCTTGCTATAACCAATGACTCGGCCAAATTTGACCCGGCTGAAGCACACTCCATTGACTTCTTGTAATCCCCTGCAACTGTTATCACCCCCTGTGGTCCGGGTAACTTCATCTTTAGATAACTTATATGACTCAATGCCATGAATTTGGCGATGCCGGCCATCCGAGTAGAGCATGATAACAACTTTCCAGATCCACCACTTCAAATTCTAAGTTTTCGCTCTGATTATCTCTTATGCGAATAACACGTCCACTCGGACATTACCGATGGGCTCACATGAAAGCCCTGGCACTATCCCATGGAAAGTTGTCCTCGTGGACTGTAGCATATTCTGCGATATTCCGAGTTTATGCATGGTATCTTTGTACATGATGTTGATACCGCTCCCATTGTCGATGAGTACTTTTGAAAATTTCACATTGATGCTTGGTCCAACAAATGTCGGATCCAACACAAGTGCATATGATCCTGGACTCGGCATTATTCTGGGGTGGTCTTTCATGCTCCAGGTCACCTCTTGATCAGACCATGGCTGGTATCTTGGTACTGGCGGCATAACTGCATTTACTTCCATATGCCGGCGCTGCACACTTTGCTTGTCCTGCTGTTCTGTTGTGAACACACAATAACACTGGTGATGTTCCCTGTAATCATTACGTCCGGTATTTGCCGGATTCATCCTTCCGTCCTGGACCTGGTTCATTACTTGATGCATTTGATCCTCCGATCCGAGTTATCGTACCTAGGGGAGGCGGTAGCATCGATTGCTGTATTTGCTCCGATTAATTGCGGCGTCTGCTTTGCACGATGGGGACGAACTCATGCTGGGTTCCCCATCGCATTTTTCATCCGCACATTGGCGGGTTGTATGATTGGCTGATGGATGGGTTTGATGTGAAATTTGCGGCTGATCTAACATGGATTCGAACGTATATTTCGCCTCTCTTGCCATTGCTTCTTTTGCTCGGGGTCCATTGCCTTTTCCTCTCATTTCTTGATGTCCACTTGAGGTCCATTTTACGTCGTTGAGTTGCTCGTGACTCGGTGATCTTGTGCTTCTGCCGCCACTGGGCGAATTATATCTATAATCCGGCCTCTCTCTCTTCTTCTTCCTCGAAATCACGCTGGATGACCCGCCAATTCTCTAGCGTAATGGTCCTGTTGCTCACGATGATCCGCCGACATTAATTCCGGTTGGGTTGGGTCGCCCAATGCATAGGAGTCTGCTATTACGATAGTTTACGCGATGTGGTTGGCATATCTCTTTGCAGCGTTGCCACACGCGGCATAACGCAGCCTTGCGCGAACCAAGCGATTGCTTGCGATTCGATAACTCCCTCACATGAGTTTCTCGGGTTGCACCATCGAGTTAAAAACTCTCTATCCGTTTCATTCGCCTCTGCTTGCACATGGCTATTGTTGTGGTCTATTTGGCCTCTTGTATGTCTTTGGTAAAGTTGGCGAACATTTCTTGAAATCTAACCAGCGGTTGATCTCGCCGGATGGTTGATTATTCAACCATACCGCTGGTCCTTCCAACATCTGTGGGACATACCGCACTGCCCATCTTAGGTTGCCACCCGCTATCTTCACAGCGGTGGCA
Source organism: Avena longiglumis (assembly GCA_030063025.1). Taxonomy (NCBI): domain Eukaryota; kingdom Viridiplantae; phylum Streptophyta; class Magnoliopsida; order Poales; family Poaceae; genus Avena; species Avena longiglumis. The sequence goes on from CP125976.1 coordinate 129,884,721, forward strand.
TAATCAATCAACCAGTCTTGTGGCTTGGTACTTCCATTGTACGTTTTTGTGCCTCTTGCCAACTGAAAGTTCGGCACTGGTGGTTCGCCCATGATCCGTGGTCCAAAACATGTCGGACCTGGTGGACCTTGCTCTTCCAACAACTCGGACCGGTATAGCCGATCCAACTTTACTCTTGCATCACTTGCTGGAAAATCTCTGTACAGGATTCTGTCATGTATCCCATAGTGATTGTTTCCACCCTGGTTTGCGTATTCCACCTCGGAATATCCATCATTGTACCTTTCATTCATCTGATTATGGCGAGCTGGCCTCACTTATCTTTCCTGCCGAGGCTCATGTCTTGGTTGCGGGTTGGGCGGCACTTCTCTCCTTACTTCGGCCGGGGTCTGATTTTCATGATTATCTCTCGCGGGTTCTCTCCTGCCGAGATCCCCATTGCCTCGGCCCCCGCCATCCTTTTCCATACGGCCGTGGTTTCTCTCCCCACTGTTACCTCGGCTTGCATTGCCTCTGTTCTCATTTGCCTTTCCAGCTATTGCCGGGTCATATGGAACAATTTGCTTGTTCCTCTTCCCTGAGGTTACTGCTTTCTCTTTTCGAGCGTTGTTTCCGGGTGAAGATGCCACTGCCGCGGATAAGGCAGGTGCTGCCGAATGAACCATCCGTGAAGCCCTGGTCTTGCCGGTTAGTTCGAGTATTTCCTCATTTTGCTTTGGTTCGCGATGCGCCAGCTCATTCACTCTTTCTTGTTGTTTCTGCCGAGCTTCCCGGTTAACCCTCTAACTCCAATGCTGCGGATTTGCCGCCTCGGAGTTCTTCGGCAGTCTTGTACCTCGGCAAACCCAAATCACTGATTCGCTGTGAGCTTCATGCTCTTTGTTAATGTCATTCATGAGGTTCTTCCTCTTAATCTTAGTTCGTCCACCCTCGGGTGCGATATCAAGCTTATTAGCTTTTGCATATTCTCTCGGGGTCTGTTCAAGGATTCCAGGTTGATACTTTTTGGCCTCTACCGGCACCTTTTGCTGGTTTCTTCTAACTCACGAGCATTTTCCGGATCAAGTATCGGCGCTACAGTGTGGTTAAGTTTTCTATAGTCTTTGCCTCAAGAATGTTCTCTGGTCTTTCCAGGTGGCCCTCTCACTCTTGGTGCCTTTGGGGTGGTGTCATGTAGCTCGGTCGGGTTTGTCATGGCGGAATTACCTCTGGTTTGCGGTGTAGTGCGCTTGGTGCGCCTTGTGCGCCTGCGTCGGGTTCTCTGCTTGACCCGGCTACTGCTGTTCCAGCTTGAGCTCCTGCTATGACCATCACCTCGACGCTGCCTGCAGGATGCTCTTTTGATGGATGGCTTGCTGCGCTACGAGGTGGCTCTCCTGCAACAACAACCTGGTGAGGATAAATGCCGGTGATGTCGACGCCGACGTAGACCCTGTGCTCGCCCAGGCTGATGAAGACCCCATTGCGCGGGGGGAGGGGGGGTTTCCCCCTGAAACTTCCTGCATTGTCGCTGACATAGTCACAGAGACCAAATCTCTGGACCAAGCCAGAAACAACGCGCTCGCCGGTGTTGATGAAGTTTCCCGTCCGGATCACAACTCCAGCTAGCACCGCTGCTGGCCCCACGGTGGGCGCCAACTGTCGTGGTGGTGGCACGGTAGATGCCATGGGTAGGCTAAAGTATGGGGCCAATGGATGCTAGTGGGATCTGGGGAGGGAAGATGCAACTGTCTCTACACTCAAGCTGCCAAAGTGATGATCTTTATTTCTCTCTTGATGGGTTACAAATGCTCCTTGAGCTGTATACAGGGGGACAAGATGAATCTCCCCAGCCTAACGGTGCACAAAGAGTCGATCCCTCCCTCAGGGTCCAAGCCTCCCCTTATAAAGGAGTGCCTTGGGTGCCCTTAGGGCTGACGAGGCAAGCATATTCGTGGAATATGCTTGTCCCAAATTAGTAGTTCGGCCTCCTTTCCTGTCGCCCTTCTAATGACGGCAAGGCTCGGTGGCCCCTCCTGCGTGCCTCGGGCTCCAGGACTGTCACCTCCGTGACCTCCTTCTGCCCCTCTGACGCTGTGCATCCTTGTCTCTTGTGCTTGGCTCTGCTCTGATTCCTTCTAGCCTGCAGCTATAGTTTGACCTTGGGCTTCTCCTTCTCCTGCAAGCTTCGTATCACTCGGCCTTACCTTGTGTTACTCGGCTCGTTCTTCACCTGCATCAAGATCACTTGGGCTAACCCGGCCGATCCTGTTAGTAACTCGGCCGGGTAACTACTTGATTCATATACGTGGGCTTCTTGCCTCCGTTCATCGGCCGACATATCCATGATTCGGCCGACTAGGACCGTAACTCGGAAACTAGACAGGGATAGTACCTCTGTCTTTCCCCGTCTCTGACCTACCCGAGGTCAACCCCCCGACACTTGCATACTTTGACGAGGCGAGACGAACTCAACGCTAGTGATATCCAGAGTTGGGGACTCTACTGCTAGGTTCCCGGTGTCGATGGCGAGCTAGCTGGGGGAAGACTCACTCTCGGCGTTTCGAGTCAACGTTGGCGGTGAGTTGAATCCTAGACCGCACTCCCATCTCATGTATTCGAAGGTGTTCACCGGCGTCTTCGTATAGCTCCAGTACAAGCGTCGCTCTCATCGAACACAGTGTCACATGTGATGTGGGCTCGACCTTACTACTGTTATAAACGCGACAAGTAAAATAAACAAATAACGAACAAACACATGCAAGGAAACAGTATTTTTAAGTTGGAAAAACCTCCCCAAATAGAAGAGGACAAAACCACAACCGTCAAACTTCACTATATCAAGAGTATTTACACAATGCCGTCGATTTTGGATGAAGCGATAAACCAAGTCTATCGGCGACGGGCCTCACTTTGCTCTGTCAAAATTTAACCTTCTTCTTATGAATCAAAGGAAACAAAAACACTTGCTATTTTCCACATGGTGTGCCTCCTCCATGGATGGAGCAGTTAGAGTTTGGTGGGTATCTAAAATCGGGAAACTTCGTTTTAGTGTACAAGTTTGTCTTGCCGGACATTGTGTTTGTTTATAGTACTAGCTAGCTACTACCCCGGATGCCAACGAAACTGGGCAATCATTCGGTCAGCATGATCGAGCCGAGCTGGTATGGTACATGCATGTTACCAGTTTATTTTGGGCGGATCATGCCGCCACCGCCAGCCATCCTCCACGTTATTACCTGCCAAGCCGTCCCTCATTCCTCAACCAGCAGCGACTCGAGCAAGCATAGCGATGCAGGTTGTCGTGAATGGCGATGCCCTGGGACACAGCGCTCTGCATAGCGGCGAACGTGTGGGTGCTGCTCCACGGCTGGATCTCCGTCTGCTGCCTGGCCGCCGACGAGGCCGCGCGCCTGCTCCGTTCCGCCACCCGTTCATGATCCACCTGCTGCCTTGCCGGCGCGCTCAGCTTGTTGAGCTTGGATCATCGTGAAACCAGCATGCAGCTCCAACTACGGTATTCCCCGGCCGTCTGTCTTTGGCCTGTTCAAAGCACACATGTAAGTATATATGATACTAAAGCTAGCTTGTTCATTCTATTTTCTGCTTGTAAAGGAAAGGATTATTTTGTCGCCGGCCGGCCGGTGCTGTAATATTGTGTTCTCTTTTTTTCTTGTGACGATGTGCTACTTTGGTAGAATCTCTTTGTGGCCGGCCGGTGCTGTAACAATTTGTCGCCGGTGGTTGTAAAGGAAAGGATTAGTGTTTGAGTACTTTTTGTCGCCATTTCCAGATAATTTGTCTCCTTAATAGGTAGGCCTGGAGCCACAACTCGCTAAAGTTCGTTCAACTAACGAGCTAGCTCGGCTCGGCTCGTGTGTAAACAAGCTCAGATTTAAAACTCGGTTTGACTTGGTAGTAAACTTGCGAGTAGCTCGTTTATCTCGTTCTAAGTTGTGAACATGCGCATATATTAGTAAAACAGTAATTTTCCTTCTAATTTAGCATTAGAACAAAAATGGTACTTCCATAATTTCGCAAAGTTAAGATCAATGAGAAATATAGTAGCTCTATAACATTATAGGTGCAAGAAAAATAGCAGTTTGATATTCATTTATGAAAAAAATTCAAATTCTATATTTGAATTTAACGAGCCAATAAACGAGTAGCTCGTTCAGCTTGGATGTACAAACAAGCTCAAATCTGAAACTTGGCTCGACACCGAGTTTGAGTCTAGTTAAGCCGGTCAAGCTAAGATACTCGTTTAGCTCACTGAGTTTCAAGTTATATATACCTTTATTTATTCCAAGATTTCATTGCTTGAGACGAATTTCTAGCGACTCGATAGCTCGGCAGTCCATCTCTACTTCAAGCGACAAGATATATTTTACATCGTCGGTTTTTTTATGGTCCAGTGGTCTTAGCTCCACCGGATCACTTGCCCAGTAACCTTTTTTGGGGCTTCATGAGCGTAATATTCTAAACACAACGAAGGATACACATGCATATCAAACACCAAAGCAACAACATCGTCCTTAATCATGGGTAAGATCCGTGATGCCGACACAGAAACTCATCAGCCATGCCTTACTCTTTTCCTGGGTCAACCTCTTATACTACTAGGAATAACTGCTATAGATAATTCACACATCTCTGGCACATGTGTTAGTGGTGTCTCACGAATAAAATAGGCGTGACGCATTGTCTACAAGTGCCCTATGACTAAGTGTCATAAACGTGGTGCATATGGGAGTGGTGTGTCACAACTACGTGTGGGTCAGAACACAGGTGGCCGCAGACCACATACCGTAGCGCACGAGGTCAGGGTGCGCTACGGGTGTGAAACTTAGTAGTAGCGCACCCTGGTGGTGCGGGTATGTGGGTTGCGGCCTGCTGCAGCAGCTGGGTCAATTTACGGCTAAGTAGCTTGTACCAACTCCACCCTTGGATCACCTTTTTAGTCTTGCAAAAAATTAAAAAAAAAGATAAACACTTCAAAAAATAAAATCCTTTCACATGTAGGTAGTTAATATGGTCTAGTTTGTAGAAAAATTAACAAACACAAATTTTATTTTTTCTACAAAAAATGTTATGTCACGGTAAAACTGCCATAACTTTTGCATATAAAGTCGGAAAAACGTTTAATATACCAAAATGACGAGAACGAAATTTCGCATCCGCTTGCAACTAACTCTGGTTGTTTAGCGATTCTTTATATTTTCAAAATTTGAAAAAATAAAAAGTTATAACCAAAAGATAGTTTTTTCCTGTAGAAACAAATAAAGGCCACTTACCCGTGGCGCACCACCCCTAGTGCGCCACGAGTAACTGAGCGGGATTTGAATTTCGAAACACCACCCCGCCCACCTACCCCTCTACTTTTCTCTCCCACTTCTCCTTTTCCTTCTCCTCTCATTTTCTTTTCCTTCTCCTTCTTTTCTTTCTTTTCCTTTTCCTTCTTCCCGTTCTCCTCCTCTCCTCCTCTTGTCCTTCTTTTCCTTCTCCTTTCTCTCTGGCCTCCTGCTCCTTCCAGTGACAACGACGGCCGCCACCATCTCCTCCTCCTCCGACCGCAACCTCCTCCTCCGTCCGCCGTCTTCTCCTCCTCTGGCCACCACCTCTTCCCCTACGACCGCCACCTCCTCCTCGACCCAACACCTCCCACTCGAGAACTAGCGCGACCACGGCCTCCCCGCACCTCCCTGCGATGGTAGGTTATGGCCGCGGCCACGACCACCATGCTCCGGCGAGGTGACATGATGGCGGCGATGCGCGGACCCGATTGCTTTTGCAATTCAAAATGAGGGTATTTTTTGCATTTTTTTGTTTTTCAAAAAACATAGTCGTGGCGCACCTGGACCCCTTCTTTTGGCACACTAGGTGGTGCGCCACGAGTAACTATTTTACCCGTAACGCACCAGGTAGTGTGCTAGGAGTAAATCTTAGACGTAGTGTGCGGCTCGTGGCGAACTACTAGTGCGCTACAGATGTACTTTTTAGATGTGCCACGTACGTCCGTTTTCCTGTTTTCCTGGTAGTATTACTACCGTACGATGTCTAATACAATAGGCTTCAAGTCTGAAACTCGATCCCGGTGGCAGCTTCCTTCCATCTCATGACGACGTACATCACCTTAACGGCGGAGATGTTATTGCATACGAGCACCTCGCCCAGGAAGGACGTTGGCATCAACGGCCTCTGAGGCGGTAATCGTACTCGCCCCCCTCTGTAACACTAGTACTCAATTTAGGATACAAAGTTGGATCTGGGTCTGGAGGAGCGGAGAGGAAGGTAGGAACATATAGAAATGGTGATCAGAATCAGGTTCTATTCGATCTCACGCGGTCCTCGGCTACCGACCGTCAGCTTACCTACGAGGTGGAGGTAAGCATGTCGGGGTTGTGGTGCTCTTGGAACCAGGGCGAGAGGGAAAGGGTCCCTCTTCCAAGATAGAGACCATGAGCCGCGTCACCGATCGAAGCGAATAGAGCATGGTCTTCCGCTGATGATGGCACCTCCTTCAATCCCCACTTCTCTTCTAGCGTCATCGATCATTCTAGAAGGCGGTGGCTTCAGCATTTGAAGCCAAGTTTTTTTATTTCATTTAAAAAAAAATCCCGCTCATGTGTGATACGCAAAATGTGATACGATACTGACTTCATTTGCCTGTAGGGTGGTCTTTTAGTGTTCAGACATTCTAAGTCGTAGCCCGGACTTCCTGCAGTGAATCCAAGGTATTCGATCCATTAAAGTCAGCTAATGATCGCCCACGGAACCCATGTTGCTCCTTCAGCCCATGCTAGCACCTTGGTGGGCTGAGCAGTCCGCCCCTCGTACCTTTTTCACCATGCTGAGCCTGCCTAACACGAATCTTTTGGGGTGCAAAGCTTGCAAATCCTTGTACATGAAAATGTTGTCTCTCAAAGACTCAAAATCCAGCGAACTCGAAGCCTGCTGTTGTATCCGTTCCTGCTGCCGTCTCTTTTTTTTTTTTTGCTGCCGTATCTTGTTGCCCGAGCAATCGGCGTCTCGGTTGGATCTAAAGTTCAACGTGAGGGGTTTCGGATACAGGACGGCTAATGTCCAGAACTGAACATGAGGGGTTCTGAAGTCGGACTCTTCCGACTTCGTATTAGTTTATGAATTTACGAATAATGATGTATGTAGCATTAAAACTTGACTAAATACTATATTTGTATCTAAATCAATATAAGTCAATTAATATGGATAGGTGGGAGTACCAAATTCAGGTGCACGCTGCCACCGATTTGATTTTCAGTCAAGCCTCTTGGCCTCCTTCGTGGTCCTGCCAATAAACCATCCGGAGAGCCCAGCCGATCTTATGGCGCCACCTGTTCTAAACAGATCTATGCAGACCACGCATGGACTGAGATCACAGAGGTAGTTAAGCCGAGCACCGTGAAAAATTATGAAGAGCTTAAATTTGTTACTACTACTAGTACTACTGTACTTTTCTTCCGCTAATACTAGGTACTATACATCTACTCGTGGTGCAGAACTGAGACTTGACCAAACTAACACTAATAGGAGTTCTTCAGTCTTCACGTACTAGCTCGCTGACTACTACTAGTACGCGCGTAAGGAGGTAGACGGTGACCATTCGCGCCAAGAAAGAAACAGAGCCGTACAACTCTCCCAGCAGGCCTAATGGCAGATCTCCATGGAGAAGTCGGAGTCGAGCAGCTCCTCGATCATCTGCTCCACGTGCTCCTCCTCCAGGAGCCTCCCGCCCCACCCCACCGCGCCTGACGATGACGACGACAGCGACCCCGCGTCGCCGAGGACGCTGCCAAGCGGCATTGCGGCCGCGGCAGCGGCGGCGGCTTCTCTCTGGCGCTGCGCCGCCTGCACGGACGCCAGGTTGAACCGGTGGAGCTTCGCGACGAGCGCGGCGGAGAGGAACGAGGAGGCCGCTGCGGCCGCCACGGGGGCGGCCGGAGGGAAGTTGGTACGGGCGCGCGGGCCGCACATGATCCGCGCCGCCTCGTCGTAGGCCCGCGCCGCGTCCTCCGACGTCTCGAACGTGCCCAGCCATATCCGCGTCTTCCTGCAACCAATCCCAACCATCGTCACCCGTCAGCCCCGAGCGCTCGACCAAGAATCACTGTATTAAGCCATCAGACAGGTACGTGGAGGTGGAGGAGAAGGGTCGGACGCACAGGAGAGGGTGGCGGATCTCGGAGACCCAGGAGCCCCAGTGGCGCTGCCGCACGCCGCGGTACCGCTGCTGCGGCCGAGCCATTATAGTCTCCGACGGCGACGCTACGGTGCCTTCGATGATGATCGCGGCGACCGGAAGCGGATCGGTGCAGTCCTTCCTCTCCTTGGTTGTCCCCGACGTGCTCTTGTTGCTGCCTTGTCTGGACACGTCTGTGGAGAGGCGTGACGTCAACAAACGGAGAGCGGCCGAGCAGAAGCTTAGCAGGGAGCAGGGGAGTGCGGCGGCGGTACGTACCTAAGCCATGGCGCGAGAGGTATAAATAACAGAGTAGGGAAATTGAAGTGCGGGGTGTTTGGATGGCTGCTGGGCGGGCCCCAGATGAATGGTTGAAAGCTTCAGCACCACCGTACCACTGGGTGGCATGTTCTTCTGGCCCACATCTCTTGTTGGAAGAGGACGTTGGGCCCACATGGTATCTTTGTTTAGCTTGTTCTGGTCTGACTGTGCCTCTAGCGGCCACTCTTTGCACTCGTTTGGCTTAATTGGGATTGATATCAGCTGGAGTACTAATCATCGTGCGGATCGGTGACATGGAGATTCACATGACAACTGCTAGTAGTAATTCTCAAAGCCAGTATCTAGTTCTCTAGGGTTTTGACTCTCCACAAGCCTATAGCCCGAAAACTCTTTAGAAGGCACTTGTACGATATATGTGTCCTAGAATTTCGTGGAGAACCTACGGCAATCCGCAAAGCAAGGAAGAAGACGGCTGACAATGGCGAAAACAGTGGCTCACTGGGCAGGATCCCACCTCCACCGGGCACGCTGAAAATCAATGTTGACGCAGGGGTGGGGAAGAACACCGGATGGGGTGCAACCGCGACTTTGGCCTTGGACACAGAAGGAACATGGAGGGTAACATCGGCGGTGGTGTTTCGGGGAACACGGACGCCGAAACCCTAGAAGCGTTGGCTTTGGTGCGAGGCGACCACTCTCGCGCAAGATATCGATGCCAAAAGGGCGAGTGGTGAGCGACTGTAGGAATGTCATCTCGACCCTGGAACAAGGAGCTATGGGCATTTACGCGCATTCTGTAGGAGATTAAGGATGGCCTTTGTCCACAAACGTAGGAGCTCGAACAAGGAAGCCCACCACAATCTCGCTAGAAGGAGTGTGCTCTTTGATCAAGGCCATCATGTTTAGCCGTCTACGCGCCTGAAAGGGCTCTGTATCCATTTGTGCGTTGAAGTTTAATAAATTTGTTCCATCCTAAAAAAATAGCAATTTTTCTAAGTTCCATATGTGCTTGTCATGCAATTTTCATGTACGGATAATGACGTTCGTCTGCTTCCTCCTTTTTTAAAATATAAAACTCTTAGTCTTTTCTTAGAGATGTGTGTTTAGTATGTATGTTCATGTTCCGAACCTACACACTAAAAAAGTTAGATAGATGTGTTTCAAAAAAAAAAAATCAAAACATCTTATAAATTAGAATAGAGGGAATAGTTAATAGTACTTCATCTACTCTAAAATAAGTGACTTGACTTGAGTTTGTATAGATTTATACTATGCATCTAAACGTGTTTTAGTATATCGATACATATAAATCTAGACGAGTTTAAGTCACTTATTTGGAACAGAGTTAGCACTACATATATAGGTAGATAATAAAGATCCATGGACGATTTTTCCTTCCCATGTTCGCTCCCCTGTGCTAAAGATAGGGCATGGCATTTCCATTTTCTATGGTCGTCCGTGCATGGCTAGGAATCGTGCTCGCCGGACAAAATATCCCACATGCATCACCATGCAACCGTATTTGGGGCGCACGTGCTGTGCTATCGAGAAAACACATACTCCCTCCGTTCAAGAATAGATGTCTTGGGTTTTTAAAATTTTGGATGAATCTATATACTAAATAGTGTCTAGATTCATCCAAATTTTGACAAATTTGAGACATCTATTTTAGGACAGAGGGAGTATTTTCTTCGTTTATTTTTAAGTTTTAACCAAGTCAAATTTTATTAATTTTGACCAATCTTATAGATAAATATAGAAAAATTTATTTTATAAAATCATTATATTATAAAACTAAACTAAAAACAAATCTAGTGGTACTAATTTAGTGTCATAAATATAGATTTTTTTTATAAAATTATTTAAATTTTACTAAATTTGCCTTAGAACATTCTAAGACTAGAAGTACACTTATTTATTTTTGAATTTAAAGTACACTTATTTAAGAATAGAGGGAGTACAAGATAACTATACAAGGCCTACTATCAGGGGCGAAGCCATGAAAAAAGGTCGCTGGGGTCAACACAAACAAATAGAAAAAACACTTGCCCATAAAACATACCACTAATATATATTTGCATAACTCAGCATGGCTAGATTCAATGCTAGTATATTAATTAAAAATTCTAGTGTATATTGTAGCAAACTTATATAAATAAAAAACAATAATTATTGATATATCATATCAAAATAAAGTCGGATTACAAAAGCAATTACCTCTATTTCTTTTGACCTTTACGGTCTTTCATCTTTAGAAAGCGGTCTATCACAACATTACGTGGAGTTGAATATAGAAGTCTTTGCTCCAAAAAGCAAATGATGCAGTGATTCATGAAATCATCACCAATGCGATTACGTAGTACTGTCTTCACTATTTTCATTGCTGAAAAACACCTCTCAACAGATGCAGTGGCAACAGGAAGAACTAGCACAAGCGTGAGCAGTTGATATACCAAAGGAAATGCCAAATGCTTGTTTGTACTAACCATCAGCTTAGCAAGTTCAGAGTTAGTTTTCAGACCGGAAAATCTTTCATCTGCTCGCACATTATCAATGTAGAATGAAAGCTCATGGGCAAGATCTTTTAATTGGATGGAATCAAAATCATCTGGATATGACTTAGCCAATTCCACTAAGGTCTCAATTTTGAAAGCATCAAAGGAATCCTTGGGACTAAATGCAGCCATCTGGGTAAGGAGAGTTGAGTTTACCTCAGTAAAACGGTCACTGAACTCTCCAAGTTGCAAGTCAATAACAGGGTTCAAGCAATCAAACTTGTAGTGCTCATAGTTAGTGTGGTTGGTCTTCTTCCTTGGTTTATGCCGGTATATATATTGTTCTTCCATATCCAACTTCGGAATACCATACTCCACACAAAACGAGTAAGTTTTTTGCAATAAAGAGTCCCAACCATCGTCTATAATTTGCTGAAATTTTTTCTTAGTTAACTTCACCTCTTGCATAGCCTCCAAGATGTCCTTATCTTTTCTCTGCAAAGATAGAGATAAAGCATTCGCATGTCCTAAAATAAGCAACATCAAGTGTCGATGAAACACAAAGTCAAAATCATTGACATAATCCAAGAGACCACGAGCTTGGAGTTTCTTTGCATCACTTGGTCCATCTTTCTCAACATATTTGAGCACATCAATAACATCTGGAAACAAGTTATTTATGCTTAGAAGAGTTTTATAGTGAGATCCCCAACGAGTGTCTCCAGCTCTTTGAAGAGATTGCTCTTGATTTAATCCTGTACCAGTGCTAAGTTGTCCACATCCAATGGCTTTCTTCACTCTCTCCTGTTGGCTCTCTCTTATCATGTCTTTTCGCTTACAAGAAGCTCCGGCCACATTCATCAGAAGAGCTACCATGTCAAAAAAGTCGCCAACATCATCATTCTTTTTAGCTACTGCCACAATGACTAACTGAAGCTGATGAGCGAAGCAGTGGACATAATATGCTGAGCTATTTTCCCTCATGATCAAAGCTCTCAAGCCATTGAACTCACCTCTCATGTTGCTCGCACCGTCGTAACCTTGGCCTCGAACTTGTTTCATGTTCAATCCATACTTACCAAACAAGTAATCAATATTAGATTTGAGGCATAAAGCAGACGTCTCATTCACATGGACAACACCAATAAGTCTCTCTTTGATTGCTCCAAACTTGTCGACATACCGCAGAACTACCGCCATCTGTTCTTTGTCAAAAACATCAGCAGACTCATCAACCAACAAACAAAACACACCACCTCCAATTTCATCAATAATAGATTTAACTATGATCTGCACACAAAAATTATTTTTATAACCATAAGAACTCACGACATTTATCACATGTAAATAAGAAAGGAAAGTAAATGATAAAAGCAATAAATTATGACCTCGGCATAACATTCAGCAATGTCCCTTTGAATTTCCGGAGCAACCATTTGAATATTTTTAGGAGTGTCGATCAACACGATCCTCCTTGTGTCCTCATTTTGCTCCGCCAAAGTATGTGCCAACTCTCGAAAATTTCCTCTATTCTTAGACTCTTTAGACTCATCGTGGCCACGGAATGCTAAACCTTGATGCAGTAAGTATCGGGCAGCAGTTATGGAATTATTTAGCCGAATCATATACTCCTCTTGAGTGACTTTACTTTGTTTGTCTAGAGCCACAACAACAGACTAGCCATGTTTTAGCAAATCATTACATCTTTTGACTGCCGTGTTATGAAAACTATTAGGAGATTCACCCACATGGACTTTTAGTCGCTCACCCTTGTTCCAATAATTAAAACCCTCGACTACAAATGCATCATTCCCCCCTTGGCCTTCGATACAATCTCTGAACAAGTAGCAATATAAGCAAAATGCAGCATCCTTCTTCACACTGTACTCTATCCAATCATATTTTCTATACCACTTAGTACTAAACCGGCGTTGGAGATCTCCTATGCTCCTCTGTGGATACTTAAAACCAAGTTGTGGCCTAAACGGATCTCTAACCAAATATTTCCGTCTTATCTCATCTTGTAGCTTTGATCCTATATATTCTGTTATCCTCTTCCTATCCGCCGGATCATATGGAAGCTCGTTCAGATTAACTGTTACCTCTCTTGGAGTTGGAGGGACCGGCAAAGAGCAAGGGCGTATGATACGACTAGTGTTGGATGAACCTTCATGATCAGGATCATTGGTCGTGGGGGGTGGCGATTTTCTTTTCAAATTCAAGAAACTCTCCATAAATTTTCTACTACTTGTAAAATTAGCAAGAGGCCATTATAATCATGAGAGTGCAAAAAGCCATTACAAAAATACGTATGAATTATATCACGGTTCAATTTAGCAAGAGGCTAGTACAAAAGTATGTATAAATTATAAAGTATATATGAATTACATTGATACTGTAGAACTGGTACGGGGTTAGCAAGAGGCTATTACTAAATTAGCAAGAGTCTGTTACAAAGGTACAAAAGTAAGTATGAATTATATACTTCTTCCGATCTAAATTAGTTGATTCAAATTTGTTAAGATATAGATAAATCTAATACTAAATATATCTAGATACAGTCGAATTTAGACAAATCTAAGTCAACTAATTTGGATCGAATGGAATAGATGAAAGTTACTGTACAATGTCCTTGTTTGATTACCTGACATTACCGCTGGATTGCTCGGGGAATTTGAGACCTAATTTATTTTCTCTAATCTTTACTATTAAATGGGAGTTGGTGGCTCACTTTGGGATCAAACATTGGACGCATCACAACCCTTAAACACAGTCATCAAACATTGAGGAAATCATAACCATCTGATCGCTCATCGCCCATGTGCACGTCCAGATTTTTGGTAACCAACAATTAAGAAAATTTATTATGTCCAACAATCAAGGAATCACCACAATCAGAGGAAACTAAATGACTCTACTGAAAATCAATCACTACCATCAATCAAGGGATTTGAGGGGCAATTAATAGGCTAACTATTTATTTTTTTCCTAACTAAGCTCATCGCATAGAACACAATATCTAGATTAGAGCCTTGTTGCTGGTCCTATCTCCTTAGTTGTCGTTCCGTATAAGCATTAAAAATGCATAATACCTATCAATTTCTCATATCTTCTCTCCTACTCTCTCGTTTGAAAATATAAGATGTTTTAGCTTTGTGAAATACTTTTAGTATATAGGTCCACTTAGTATTGAAGTGAATCAACACGTAAAAAAAGTTTAGATACATTTTATTCACAAACCTAAAACATCTTATATTTTAAAACAAAGGAAGTATGTACGTAAAAATCTCTCCATTCGTGCACATTTTACTTCTCCTTCAACGCTAATCAGGTCCCAGAAACTATGAAACTCCACACTCCTCTTCACAACAAAAATAAACATGCCAAGGACCAACAGACTTCGCGGAAATTTCATCAAAACTACATGTGAGTTCAAGCGAGCTCACATAGCCACAGTTGAGGATGTCATGTCCGTGTCCCGTGCTTTGTTTGTCACCTGGCTGCATCGACCGATCAAATGCCATGACAAGTGTGCCTCCGCCACCGAGGTCTATGTCATCATCTTATGTGCGCTTATGCTCTAGGACACGTATTTGTTTGAAATTGGAAGAGAAGGCCTTCATGCATGAAATGAGTGGATTTTTCGGTTATGCTTTTCGATCACTCCGTGCAGGAAGATTTGAAACGAGGATGAGCTAGAAGTGTAGCATGTTCAAAGAGCGGGCTGTTTGATGCCTCATAAGTTTGACTTGTTTATAAAAATATGTTATTCAAGAGTTGTTCTTGCAGATGCAGGTAGAATCGAGGGCACTCGTTGCAGCAGTTGTGTTCGGTTTTTTCTTTCCTATAAAGCTTCGCTGGAAGTATCGGGATTAGGTTACAGGAATATTTTTCCCTCCCTCAATTTTTTTATCCGTGTTGAGTGCAAAGTTTTTATGCGCATGGAATCAACTCTTACCTTTGAATTTTATGGCCGCTACTATTGCATTTTCTCTCTCATACCTTCCTTTTTCCTTTGGGGGAGACACAAGTATACCATCAAAATAATTTAATAAAAAGCCGTATGTATCTACCGACGCATAGGCCTAGGCTAAGTCTCCATTTCGGAAGAAAGAAAGAAAAACAAGAAAACCATCGGGATAGCCTCCCTCTTCAATCGCTGAATGTATTAATAGCGAACATTTTTAAACTAGACGGTACTGATTAATTCATCGTAGCTTTCTTCATACAAATAACCTTTGATATTGTAATAAGCTGCAACCTATTACATGTCATGTGCCCGATAAGTTCGGGATATAAATTTAGTCAAGATTTATCCGTAGCAACGCACGGGTATTTAGCTAGTCCACTGTAGTGTCTCACTGATTATTAATACTCGCCCAGACCTTCAAGAAATTAAAAGATCAACAGTCGCACATGAGGAACCCTAAGATAATTAAAGAATTGAGAACGAGAATGCTTTGGATCAAGTTTCAGTTAGTGGCACTTACGAATCTCGTAGAGGAAATTGTTGTTTTTCTCGGAGGATGAGAGGGGTGGTGAGTCGAGGCAGTGCCGGCGAGGGCGAGGCTGCGCCTGAGATCCTCCGGAGGAGATGAGAACTGGTCGAGACTCGTAGTGCCGCACCACGGAACAGCCGCCTGTTTGTAAAAAAAGGGAATACGAGGCGATAACCAGCGACCGAGCTAGGCGATCGACCGATTCAGGGCATTCAGCAAACTACGGGCTGCCAAAGCTGGACGTGTGTGTATTGGGCCTGGACACATGAACGTAGTGTAGTTAGCGGGGTCAAAATCAGTTTTTACGGGGGTCATTTTATTGTACGTGGGCTATACATACAAGGGTCTGGGCCAAAATCGATGGGGTCAATTGACCCCAGTTTTTTTACTGTAGCTCCGCCCCTGCCTACTATCTAGCTACTAAACTAGTACTCTCTCCGATTCATATTAGTTGATTTGAATTTGTTTAGATTTGAATGAACCTAGACACTATTTAGTATATAGGTTCATCCAATCCAAGTCAAATAATAGTTGACTTGAATTTGTCTAGATTTGAATGAACCTAGACACTATTTAGTATATAGGTTTATCCAAATTTTAATAAATCTAAGTCAAATAATATGGGTCAAAGGGAGTACTAAGTTTTCATGTTCAGCGAAACCCGATCTGGGCCGGCCTAATAGTCCCAAGCAGTGGCGGATCTAGGATTGGAGTAAGACCCGGGCCAAAATCTAAGTACAGAAAAAACTGCTAAAAAACTTATAATAGCACAGAAAATGTGTTACGATAGCAAACAAGAACATATATATTCAATCCATCTTAATGATCGAAGAACAACAAAAGAGATGGGGAAAAACTAGAAATAGTAATACGCAATACAAAAAATATTTACCAAATATCTTCATCTTGTGTTCTCGCAACATTAAACCAGTTACAAAAAAATAAATCCAACTACCCAAATTCTCAAGGACTGCGAATTCCAACCAGTTATCGGTGCATCCAATTTACCACTGAAATTGCTACTAAAATTTACCTAGCAGAGCCGAGTGAGGCAGAGCATCTGGAGGAGGGTATGCGGCTGAGAAAAACCAGACTAGGAGGCGGGCGGCCCGAGGTGTGAAAGATTGGCATCGAGGCCATGGCGGGCAGGCGGGGTCGCGGCAGGCTCTTACCTTCATAGCGAGGATCGGGGGCCTCGGGAGAGTCGGGAAGATGGGGTGCAGGGCGCCAAACAGCCTGCCGGCATGGCCTTGGACCCTGGCGGCTTGACTGGTGGCGGCACGTTTCCTATAGCGACTAGCGACAGAGAGGGCGAGCTGGACGCGAAGGAGTTGAGCGATGAGGCTTCTCACGGACTCAGGGTCGAGCGAACAGGTAAGATGGGCCAGTCCTGGGGTACACTACGGGCCAAATTTCTTTTTTATCGTTATATGGTATGGTAAGGGGGATTTTCGCTGCGCCCCGGGCCATGGCCCAGGTTGCCCTGGGCCTGGATCCGCCCCTGGTCCCAAGAACAAGTCTACAACCCTCTCGATACGTAGGCCGATCATGTGGTTGGTAAGCAAGTGAGACCTGCACATATTTTTTGGAAAGGAATGGAGGCCACATGAAAGGCCACTGCCCTACGGAGATAGACGCAGCATGCATACATGGATAGGCGCGGCTAGCGCTAGCCACTGGCCTCCCACATGCACTTCCCAACTAGCCAACTTGCCATGCGCATGTACATGTTCTCTATCGGAAAAAAGTCAAGCGCGCTGAGCTAGGCATGGCCAGGACTCGGTTCCAGGCACTTCTCCTAGCATAGGAGTAGCTCAGCTCATGTGCACCACCACCATCACCGGCACACAAACATGTGCTGATAGAGGAAAAAGGATCCCTCCACGCGCCCTGCTCTCCTCCCCTGCTACAACTCTTCAGAAACTTCCGGCGGGCGCCAGGACAATCCAAGGCCGAACTCGCCGGTGTTACCGGTTGAGGGAGGTGGAGGAGAGGTTCCAGCGCGCATGTAGATTAGGTAGGAGTATTTGTTTTCGGCTGCTTGCCGAGGTTTGGAGTATGGCTCGAGTTTTCTTCGACCATATCTTGAGCTCATCGACGTGGTCTACCGGCGGCGATGCTCTGAAGGTCAGAGTTGGCGGGGGCGTACCACGCTTAGAAGATCTCCACAATAAGGCTAGGGGTGCCCCCCTTTTCTTTGGCATCGCGTACTTGTTGCTTCTTGCCCTGGCCGGCCGTGGAGGCGAGGAGGGTCTGAAGGACAGGGCGATGCCAAGAGCTGGAGGCCCTCGGGAGTTCCTTCCTAGTGTGTTGTTGTGGCGTAGCAGGACCTGGGCGCCGTTGCTTCTCTGGCTTCCATGGTGGAAGAAGACGATGGCGATCTCCCTTCTAAATAATCGTCGGTGTTCTGGTGGTCATCGTCGGTGGCTTTATGGAGCTCTGTTTCCTGCTCTGACCGGCCGTGGAGGCGAGGGGAGCCTTGGATTCAGAGTTTTGATGGGCTGGCGGCTGCTGCTGCAGCTTCTTTGAGCGGATTACACGGCGGCGAAGTGCTTCCCCATCGTGCTCTTTGGATGGCATGGTGGCCATGTTTCTCCCTCCTTTGTGGAGGCTTCAGGCTCCTGTCGCAGGAGCTCTCGACCGCTCCCCCTTTCCAAGTGGTTCATCCCCGGCAAGGAGGAGTTGGCCTACGACGGAGGGTCCTGCAGGAGAGGATAGCGACGGGAGCTTTCGTTGTTGTTCTCTGGATCTTGGTGTTGGGCTCTGCTGCTCCTTCGTTTGCGTTAGCGGGAGGTTCGGTGGCCGGCGCTTTGAGGTCATCGGCGGTGGTGGCGGAGATACCAGTGGACCTGATTGCTTTTTATCTTTGCACTTTGCAAGCCCTTATCTTAAAATTTTAGGTTCTTAGAGTGAGTGTTACGAAAGGGCTTTGCTATAAATTTATACCCGCCATGTGTTCTTAATGCAGCTTCTGGGTCATTTCGACCCTTTTCCGTTTTAAAAAATACCGACACACACAACCAAAGCACGTACATATTGGATCATCTATGCAACGAACCAAGAATCGTTCAAAGCCCGATCAAGTGCTATTTTAAGGCTAATTACATTGCTTTTTTATTATATTGTTATTAAATTAGGCTTGCCGGCTGATTGGATTAGTGTATGAACCTAACGCATGGCTTAATAGGATTGATAGGATATCCATACCAACAAGTTACAACTTCTTTTCTGAAAGCCCATATAAAAAGAACTCAGAAATTAACCGTGCTTGCCCTAAAGCAATTTGAGGATGCGTGACCGACCAGGAAGTGGATATCAGATGCGTACAAGTGATGACGAAGTGTGCAAAAAAGAGTAGTGTCGATCTATGGGGCCAGCATAGAGATTTTATTGAGCTGCCAGGAGTGACAGTCGCTGATCCGAAGAGACCAGTGTGTTACAGTGCGCCTTTGGCAAGCACTGACGTCACGCGAATGCACACACCCATGATGATCCTCCTCCGAGCTTCTATGCTTAATTAGGTGATACTTTTGTTGGAATTTTTGCTTAATTAGGCCCAGCCCATTTATTATATGCCAATAAATTTCTGAAATCCTAGAGACCCATTTGGCCCATTCATGCAAGACAAGAACTGAGACAAATGTTTAGTCCCACATTGCTAGTTAAGTGGAAGTTGAACCAGCTTATAAGGTGAGCTCTTCTACCAGTTGATAAAAAGGATGAGAAGGAGAATGAGTGAGTTCCACACGCGCGCTCCTCCTCCTCGCTCGCCTCGCCACACCTCGCCACTACGCGGGCCCCGGGAATCTCGCCGAGCCGAGCTTTATTTTGCCACGCATGAATGGTATATGAACATTCGTACATAAGTTGAAACGTTTTGCTCAAGTGGACTTTTAATAAGAGCTAAATAAATACGAATTGAGTGGAGGCTGCCGCCTGTTCGCTTCAACTTCTGTCCGTTTGTTTCATCTTCTGCGCAGCCTGTCTGCCTACCCCTTTGTGTCTATATAAGAGAGAGGTCGCGCCTCCTCTCAGATAGACTGCCATACATCCTTTGCGCCTCCAGTTCCAGAGCACTGCGCTACCTAGATCTTCCCCATCCCGTTTTGCGGCGTGCACCATGAACCGGGACAGTAGGCCTCCGAGACGCTGCTGCTTCGAGTCCTGTACGGGAGAAGGGCGATAAGGTTTTTGGGGAGTGCTACCGGCGCGACTACTGGCTTCATCACGGACTCCCTCTCGGATAGCGATTGCGCCGACGTCTTCCCCAACGAGGAATTCTTTCCTGACATCAGCACCCTCTTCCTCGACGACATGGCTAACGACGGTGCCAACACGAACACCGGCGATTCCTCTTCTGCTGCTGCCGTGTATGCTTTCTTTCTCAAACTTGTTCTGATCGCATCTCAAGATCTTTGTTTTGCAGTCTGTTTGGTTATATGCCTTAATATGTATTCGCTATTTCACATGATTAGTATATTGCCTATTATTTTAATCATGTTTTGTCTAGCGTTTATTATGGATAATTCGCTTGGTAAATTGCTCATTTATTCAACAACTTTTTCGGTTGATCTAGAATTAGCTTAATGTTAACTCGGTTATAACCCACTTGCAACTCTTAACCGCCGTGGATCACAACGGTGATCTAACGATTCAGTACATTTTGGTCTTAGCTGTAACCGACTTGCAAAAAAACCCGGTTACAGACCCTTTTACAATTCTCGGGACGCACGGATTATGAAGAGAATCCGAGGGCTTTGGGGCCGTCCGAGCTCTAATATAATTCTCGATCAGTCGAGAAATAAAGAAACCATTTTTGTTGTTGTTTGGTGGCTGGTTAATGGGTTGTTAATTCTCATTTCAAGCCTTCCACGTAGGAAAATTAATTAATTTTTGAACAGAGGATGGGTGCTGACGCACCCAAATATATTGCAGCTCAAAAACATTGTACATCAAGTATTACAAACCCAATTTGCCGTATCGTATCGATAGCAGCCAAAATTGGGCATAACTGGTTGTTATGAGTTGGGTTCCTGCAGGAACAGATAGGCTCAGATCCTATAGATCTTCTTGCCTGTTGAGCACAATTGTGAGCTACCCCATTAACTTCTCTTTTGATATGGTAGATGGATCCAAGAAGAGGGTGAGCAAGCTTCTGGTATTCAATTGCTTGTCTTCTAATTTTCCAGATCATGTTATTATCAGAAGCCCCTTGAGTTGTTGCCGTCTTTGCCAAAGAAAGATTGTCTGTGAAGAATATAGGCCTTGTGAGTTTCAGAGCATCAGCAAAATTTGCAGCAAGGACCAGGGCCTGGGCTTCAGCCTGTAAAGGGAAAGGCACATCTTTTTTGGATGCTAGAATGAAAACATCAGTTCTTTCTTCACCCTGCAAAGATTCAGAAAAGTAAATGCCAATTCCAGCCGTGTCAGCTGAAGATCCATGTTGCTTCCTCCAAGCTGCATCAACGTAATTGATGTTGCATTTTCGAACCCTTGTTGCTGGCCGGCACCGATGAAGAGTGACTCACAAGCGGCTTACAGTAGCCTATATACTACTACTCTCTCCATTTCAAAACATAAGATATTTTATCTTTATGAATCTAGATAACTTTTAGTGTGTAGGTTTATTCCGAACTTTTTAGTGTCTAGTCCCGGTAATTATGATCTCCATGTAACTATCAATATTGTATATATTTGTACGCTTAATATCGTAAGACAAGTTATCTTATACATGCATGAACGTGTATGATATGTGGTAGCGTAGAAATATTCAAAAACTATTTTAAAATGAAAAAAATAATACAAAATGAATTCTCTGCCGCGACAGCGAAAGTGTCCAAAATGTTGTCGCTACAGAGAACTAGTTATCTCGGTCCTTAACACCAGCCAGAACTAGTGGTGGTGCACCCCGCGTGTGGCGGCCATGTAGAGGACACTTTGTCCTGGCTGGAGAGCGACCCGGGACTAATGACTGGGCCTCTAGACCAAGTAGTGTGTAGATTCGCTCTGAATCTATATACTAAAAAGAGTTTACATACATTAATTTTATAAAATTAAAACATTTTATATTTTAAAACAGAGAGAATAGTATGTACTAGTATCATTCAAATATACATAGAAACTTGCAACTAGCTATGCCTACAGCCATAGTATAAGCTTTCGTAGCTGCGAGTCTGGACATTGGACAAAGTTCAGCCCCCAGCTGCGTACGTACATGCGACCTTGTCCTGTTAGGCAGCTGCAGCTATTATATACGCCACTGCTTTCATCACGGTGCCATCTTCTATGGTTGCTCTGCTCTGCCATGCGTGCGTCGGAAATTCAAAAGCTTATCCCCGCGTTCCCTCGTAATCAGACGAGATACCAGTTGCATGGTCAAGCTGCGTGCAGACATATTTTTGTCTTCGGCTTAGGATGCGCATGCACCAGTCTGGATCACACTGAAATTGACCATGCACGATCGGCTGTTACGCATACTGGGTATATGCTTTTTTTTAACGGTGAACGGGTGCTTTATATTGCTGCTTTGATACACTGGAGAACAAAAATATCCAATAAAAGAAAAATTACATTGAGGACCAGAAATAAGCACCGAGGACCTTGGAGAAAACTTGAAAAAGCAATCAAGTCCCTCATCCTCTTCCACCTCCAGATCGACGGCGAACTCCGGCGAGATCCAGTAATCCACCGGGGACAACGCACGGTGATGAGCAGCAGAGGAGCGGCAACCCTATTGCCATTGGGTCCGGCGTCTTGTGAACAACCGCCACCGAAGACGCCGGAGAGAAGCTCCAGAACGAACCGCCGCGAGCACCAAACCTTCCACCAACACAACCACCACCATGGCGGATTGAATAGGAAGGAGGAAACACCGCCGCGACAAGTACCGCCCAACATCCAAACAAAGAAGAAGAAGGCGACGCAGCTGCAGATCCCCCGCCTCCACGGCGTAGGAAGAAGAAGCAACCGCGTCAATCATCACCACCGCAACTTCCTCCCCCGCCACCACGGCAGGCCAAGAAAGGGCCGCAGCCTGAACTCCCAAATCCGATGCCAGGTCCTAGGCCTTATTTAGAGTCGCTGACGAAGGATCCACTTGTTGGAGATATGCCCTAGAGGCAATAATAAATGTAGTTATTATTATATCTTTGTGTTTATGATAAATGTTTACATTCATGCTATAATAGTATTAACAAGGAAACATTAATACTTGTGTGATTTGTAAACTTAATTTGAAGTCCCTAGTATAGCCTCTATACTTCACTAGCTTGTTGGTTGATTAATGATTGAGGTTTTCCTATCATGAACATTGAGATGTTATTAACAACAAGATCATATCGTTAGGAGAATGATATGGTGGACATACTCCTATAGATAAGCGTAGCATAAAGATCAAGTCATTTCAATAGTTCAATTGCTATATGATTTCTGATACATAGTAACCTAATTCCTTCGACCATGAGATCATGCATATCACCTTTACCGGATGGATGCTTTGATGACATCAAACACCACACCGTAACTGGGTGGCTATAAAGGTGGCATTGAGTGTTCGGAAAGTATTGGTTGAAACACATGGATCAAGAGTGGGATTTGTCCATCCATATGACGGATAGATATACTCTGGGCCCTCTCGGTGGAATGTCATCCAATTAGCTTGCAAGCATGTGACTGGGTCACAAGGGATCACATATCACGGAGCGAAAAGAGTATTTATCGGTAATGAGGTTGAACTAGGTATGCGAGAGATACCGACGATCATAACCTCGGATAAGTAAACTATCGTGAGACAAAGGGAAATTGGTATCATGTAAGTGGTTCATTTGATCATAAAGTAATCGTAGAAATATGTGGAAGCCATATGAATTTCAGATTTCTCTATTGGTTATTGTTAGAAGTGTCTCGATCATGTCCGCATAATTCACGAACCGTAGGGAGACACATAAGGATTCGACGTTGTTTGAGTAGTTATGGTATTATGAGAAAGAGACCGAATGTTGTTGAGTCTCGGATGGGATCCGGGATATCACGAGGTGATCCGGAATGGTCCGGAGAATAAGATTCATATAAGGAAAGTCCCGTTTGAGTTCGGGAATGATTAGGTTTTTCATCGGGAATGTTCTAGAAGGTTCGGAATGTCCGACACTCCGGGAAGGGGTACATGAATGTGTCATTACATATTGGAATGATTGCATCATGTACTAAGTGTTCTCGCTGTTCCAAATAAAAGATTAAATTGAATCCTAAAACTGAAAAGTCAAATGGCGGTTTGAAAGTCAAGCGGCTAAAACAGAGCGGGGAAACAAGCAAGAGGAGGTTGAAACCGACTTGGGAGGAGTCCTCCTCTCAAGCCACCAAGGCCGACTTGGGGAGGGACTCCCTCCCCTTGGCCGCCCCTCCCACCTATAAAAGGAGGGGCAAGGCCTCCTCCTCTAGACACACAAGTTCCTATCCTCTAATCTAAATCCTAGCCCTAGACTCCGGTTTAGAGCCGCTTTGGTTTAGAGCTTCTAATTGCACTAGCCTTCGGATTAGAGCCTTCTAATTGGTGTGTCTAAACCTAGACCACTAATAGCTCTCTCATACTCCACCATACTGCTCGGCTTAAGGCGAAGCCTGCGGGATCTCCCTCTACTTAGGTACCACGCCGTTGTCTTGCCGGAATCGAGGAGAGTGCTACAACCTCCATTTTCTGGAACAAGGAGAGGAAGGTCTTCGTCGAAATCAACGTGTGACCGATGTGGAAGCTGCAGCCTTGCGCCGGAAGGATCGTCTACGATCTTGAGATCGGGAAAATCGACTACATCACCCACGAATCGCTCTCGTTAAACACTTTGGAATCTTCGAGGGTAAGTTATTCCATCGACTCGTTGCTACAATCTATTAGATAGATCTTGGCTTGTTTGTTTGTATGCGATAGAAATTTTTTGTTTTCCATGCTACGAAACCCTACACCACTCACCTCAATAGACTCCGACCACCGGAGCTCTAGAAGGAGAAAGATCCACCCCGGCCCGCTCCAGATCTGGCCGGCAATCTGGAGACAACTCCGGGCAGAAGCGCCCAAACAAGCGACAAAGCCGCCGCAAACACCCTACAACCTAACCCTAAACTACACCGGAGCCTCTCCTCCGCCACCTCCGGACGGCATCGCCGCCGGAGGGGCTCGGGATCGGCCCGGAACTACCGGGCTCCTTTTGGTGTACCGTTGACAGGAGAGAGGGGAGAGAACAGGTCCGTGATGCACAGTTGGATGATTATTACGGGAAAGATGAGTACGATGGCGAGTACGCGGACAACTTCACCATACTGGGTGTATGCTGGAGAAGGATGCACACCTAACTAGTAGATACATACATTTCTGTAACAAATAATATGAATCGGAGGGAGTACGTCGGTTTGTGTCATCTTATGTCCTATCAATTTTTGCCAACCATTGGCTAGCCAAAAAAAAGTTGCCTAAAATTTTTGGCTAGCAGCATTGTGAGAGGAATGTGGTGGTATGTGTGCAGTTTTTTGTTGGCGACCAAAAATTTGGTTATCAACCAAATAAATTAGAGCCAATGTACCAACTAGATATGCCCTTAATTATACTCCCTCAGTTTTAAAAAACAAGTGACTTGAATCAAAGTTACTTATTTTAGGACGGAAGGAGTAGTATATGATGGATCAATTAATTGGAGTAGCTAACAAGTCGTTGTCTGGTATGGGGAGATTGCTGGATCCTTGCATGCATGGAGAACCAGTATACAAGCTAGCTAGTTTTCCAATGGTCAGATTAATGCAGTCATTCCCTGATGGCATATATGTATGCTCCTGGTTTTGTGGGATCTTCCTTGACCCGAGTAGGACCTATATAGCTATAGCTATCCGAGGATTGGGTCGCACCGCCACAATGTCGGCATTCAACTCCTATGCTCCACTAGTTAGTTAGTTGCGTCAATCTCACGAGGTTCAGGGCTCTCAGCTAAGCCTGTGCAAACATGGTTTGATCGGTTTAGGCTGATTTAAAATTTTGGATTGAGACTTCGGCTCATCCCCGCGCGTCCCCGGGGCGGTTCGTATCGCCGCCGCCTTCTCCCGTCCCCTTCTCACCTCTCTCCCCGGCCGCCGTCGGCGTACGTCGACGGGCAAGCCCGTGCGGTGCCGGCGGCGGCTGGCCGTTCTTTCCCCGGTGCGTGGAAGCCGGCGCGGACGGAGCTCCATGGCGGCGGTGACCTTCGGCGGGGGCGGCCAGATCTGGCGCGACAGCGGTCGGCGGGTGGCGGCGGAGGCAGCTCCCTGCATGTTGAGGCGGCGTGGGTCTTCTCCTCGCGGCGGCTGTGGTTCGACGGCAGCGGCCCGCCCTCCTCGACCTTCTGGAGCTTCCAGCGGCGGCGGGGCGGTTCGTGGCGGCGGGGTACGACGGTGATGACTCAGGGCGGCGACGCGATGCAGGCCATGCTGCTGGCGGCTGGCCGGTGCGCTGGTGGCCCAGATCTGGGCCCTGCGGGCCCCATCTGGGCCTCGGCGGGCCTCCCAAGGCGTGGCGCGGTCGTCCTCTCGAGGTGGGGACTGGAGGGGCTCGCGCTCGACGGTTTCGTCGGCGTGACCTCCATGCTGCAGCGTGATGGCGGGGCCTTTACGGGTCTGACTTGGGCCTGTCCGGGCCTGGTGTGGCCCTGCCGCCTCGTCCGGCCGGCAGCCACTTACCGTGGTGGAGGACGGGGCTCCTCCATGAGGTCGTGTTGATGAGGCCCTCCGCCTACGCTCCTCCCCCGTCCCGCCTCGCTGGTCACACGTCATCCGTGCCACACGGACGCGAGTTCTCGGATGCCGGGGCGGCGGCCCCGGAAGGTGGATCGCAGGCGTCTCGGCGGGCGGCGTTGATGGTGGTGACTCCTCTTCTTGGACCATGTGGGTGGCATGGAGTGGACATCGGGGGATCCTGGTGGTGGCAGCACCCAGATCGTGTTTGGGAGCTCGGCTTGAGGATTGATCGTGGGCTGAGATACCGAATGGTCGAGTTTTCCGGCGGCTCGGCTTCAGCGCCGACAACGGCGACGCCTGTGGGTGTCGTGACCCTCTTGGGGGCGTTGTTGTGGCTACTCTCACCATATTTGGGCTCCGGGTGAAAACCTTAGACCCTTGTGGTCTCGGCCGCGGCGGCGCTAGTGGCGTCGTTGCCTTCTGGGAGGCGTTGTCGTGGAGCTTCGGTCGTCTTAGTCTAGTCGTCTTCGGTGGCAAGCTAGCTGCTTCTTAGGCTTCACTTTTTTTACCTTTGATCTGCTTGTAAGAGGATCTCCTCACCACTTTGTATCGGTTTGGCCGTTTGGCTTTATTTATAAAGCGGGACGAAAGCCTATTTCGAAGGGATTTAAAATTTTGTACTATGTAACTCCAACTTTCAGATAGATTTAAGAAAGAGAATGATATATGGGATTTTTGTCCGGCTGGTTTGAGCGGTTTCAATTTTCGTCCACCCGGCCACACCCCTACTCTTATCTGCAGCAGCTGCAGACTGTAACTCTTGCACGTAGAAGCTGAGGCTTTTGTTCGTGACTAAAATTTACACTAGGAATGACAGAATGAGCTAGTAGCAGAATGGCGATTTTGGCGTGCACGGCTAAAAGGCGTGCATGGCTATTTTCTCTCTCATATGTATTATACTGCTACATGTGTACTATATTATTGCATGTGTGTCAGACTATTTTTTATTGTTTAATAGTTTAAAACTTTTGTAAATTATAAATTAGAAGTCTGATTTGAAAACCGTTTAAATATCTAAGATCCTAGTGAAAAGAGCTTTTAAATAAGACTAATATTGGATATATTTAAACAATATTTTAAAATTGACTTTTAAAACCTAATGAAAACTTTGTACAACTTTATGACACCGAGTGAAATTCTATTCTGAAATAGTAAGTTTCGCTCTGTTCTGAATTTCGTAATTTTTTTATTTCACTAAACTTTAAACTTATGTTAGACACGTAGCACAAATGTATCAGATGGCGAATATTTTAATATTGTTTCATTGAGTTCTATTGTGAATCATTGCATTTCATTGTGTTTTGAAATTTATATTATTAAATTTTATTAATTTAGATTTGTTTAAAAGATATCATCGAAATAAAAACACATGTTCAACGGATTGTTATTTTGAATATTATTCTAACTTACAAGATCGTTTTAAATATAGGCTTGAAAAATAAATTGGTGGACTAATTGATGGGGAGAGTATGTGGGCAGTCAAATCATTGTAACACATGCATGCAAAAAGAATTTTATTTGTACAAATCTCAAAGCAAAGAAGAGAAAATCAATGGTGTATGCATGCACTTGGCGTACCGTGCATGCTAGAAAGTCATTTCTGGAGCTAGTAGTATGTGTGGGAGTGACCGAGACCGACTGATGACCGACCCGGTTGCTCCATGTGCATGCAAATATTAGCCGCTCTCCTTGTTGTTTTTACTACCTGTTGCTGTGTCGATCTATCCAGAGAGACCGTTGTACTATGTCGCGATGGACGTGCATGCTTCGGGTACAATGCACCATATATAGATATATATGGATCGATCGATCGATATGATGGAACATGGCAGACAACGCGGCACGTAGCTAGAGAGAAGAGGAACGTACGCGCGCATCGCCGTTGCGCGAGCTGGCCGCGACCGCGACCTGCAGCCAACCGAACTAACGAGGACCACAGCCTGCAGATCGAGTATGCTCCAGTTCCGCAGCCAGCCAGCCAGTCAGCTGCCAATCATTGGGAAAGCTCCTGCACGCTCGCGGCACATGCGAAATAGCGGCCGCGCGCCTGCAGTGGTTCATGCCGCCGTCGATAACGACCCGATCGACCTCGGTTCAGGGGGAGCCCGTAGTCGATCATCCATTGATGAAGAGTCGAAGGTTAGGGCATCTCTAACGGCCCTACGCAAACGGGCTGCGTGTATTCTAATCGACGCGCCGTTCTAGCGGCATGATCCATTCTGACTAATCAGGCTGGATCGGTCTATTTCTAACTCAGATCTGATGTATATGGATGGAGTCTACGCAGACAGAGCAGACAGCATCTTGGCTGAATCTGAACATTAAGGCCTTCTGCGTTTGGGCTGACCTGTTCGTTTTTTGTCCTTTTAAATTGTATACTTTTTAAATTGTATACTGCTGTGCGTGACTGGACCAGACCCTAACCCAAAAACACCGGTAACTCGACCGAAACATACTATGCGTCTCGCAGGCGAAGATGCCCTTATCGATCCCCACGTGGCGAGATCGGCCCACAGGAGTCCGACGTACGGCCTTCACTGTCGTCCATGCATCGGTCTCACCTGCTGATCATCCGTGAGATCAATCGCATCCGGCTTCAACGGAGACAGTTGTGGTCCTGGTCTTTTCCTTCTCCTCCTTCATCTTCCCCATACACGACGTGCCTACGTACAGCCAAAAGCGGCCGAGTTGCGCGTTGAACGGATTGGCCAGACAAAAGCTCAGTCTACCTTTTCTACGGCCGTGCCTCACGGACAACTTATCTTTTTTTTTTCACACAAGAGGTGAAATGCTACTATACCAAATTCTTTTTTTTACAGCCTCGCTCCTCGGAGTGTGTGGCATGGAGGAGTGTCCAATACGGAGGGCTGAAGCTTCAGCGTTGCACATTTGTCTATTTTATTATATAGTGAATTACCCTTGATCGACACGATACAAAGGTGTGGATGCTGGTAACGTGTTGGCCCGGTGGCTCGCGGACATGGAGGGGTCTTTGGAACAACAAGGCTAGTATGATTAGATACAACGACAGCCGCGCCAGAGTCCTTTCCAGCTTTGACCCTTGCATGAATCGAGAGACACTTGAGAGTCAACCCTTCTTTTCCAGGCCCCTCCCTCGCCGGACTAGCCGGTGAATGGCGGCGGGAGGTTGGCGCCGACGTAGTTTTAGGTTTTAGTAGTAGTGGTAAATGTAGTGTTTGGCCTCGTGCCGTGTGTGGGCGTCTTGCTCGGAAGAAGCTTCTAGGTCCTCGTGGCTGGATCTGGATTTGCTTTCTCCCATGGCTCCTTGCGGTGGTACTCCGGTGGGCGGAGTCGGTGGCTGCGGGGGGTGATGTAGAGAGCTTCGCTAATAAAGCCGGGGGGTGTTGGTGCTATCTCCGGATCTGGAGCCCCGCCTCATTCTTCTATCTGGCCGTGGCGGCGAGGAGATGATTCGAGGCAGGATTGACTGCCTGGCCTTCTGGCGGCCATGGTGGCGAGGAGGAGGTCATTGTCTTGGTCGCTCGAGGATTGGAGTTAGTCTTTGTACTAGTCGGATTCATTGCGTCGCATCTTCTTGGTTCCTTCCTCATCTCGGCGAGCTCGAGGAAGGAGCTCGGTTTCTTCGAGCAGATTCAGCGGATCCTGGTGGTGAGTTGTCGCTGTTCTTCGATCTCTTTTGTCTTTTTGAGCACAGAGGTGGTGACTAGAAGGGGAGGAGATCCGAGGAGCGGTGATGATGATCGACCAAGGAGTAGTGGAGCCACTTTCTGCTGCAGTTCCAAGTCGGAAGCAAGATGCCACTTGATTATCCTAGCCAAATCGAGGCCTTCAAGCTCACCGGTGAAGAATCCCGGGGCTTCTTCAACCTCCTTCGTGAGGCCCATCAGATGCAGAGGCGGATTGAAAGAAGGACCCGATGACTTTCTCCTAGATAATTTTAGGGTCATTTTTGTAAAGCGTGTGAATCTAGTTGCAATTTCAGCTTTTCTAGGGTCCAGCGTGAAAAATTGTAACTCCTCCGTCTTATTATAATGAAAGGCTTCCCGCCCCTTCGGGTGCTCTCCATTGTTTAAAAAAAAGATTAGATACAACAACAACGGTACTATCAAATACCCATTCGGTTCAGGCATTCACCGATCGATGAAACATTGGCATTGTGTCCACACCTTTCAGCTCGGACGATGCATATAGGTTTATTTCAACATGTGCGAAATGAGACAGGTCGACCGACGATAGGCTGTGCACACTTTGTGGCAACACAATGATGAATGATACTATGTATTGTTAGATCTAGCTTAACCTTGGTAGATGCTCTGTAGGATTAGATCTAGGAGAACTGAGAGAGAGAGAGACTACCTGCGCCCTGGCTTGACAAGCAGGAACCGGAGGGGATTCCGGTGCCAGAGCCGGAGCCAGACCCGCCGTCGTTAGCCATGGGAAAAAGGGCGACGGCGTGAGCGTGGGAGGTTGAGAGCGGTGGCGGCGGAGCTTCCCGTCGGCCTAGTGCGAACCCTAATCGGTGGGTATGTTTGTGGGGGGCTGCGGCGCACGGTCAACCTCGTCCGTGCGTCCGGCCCCACCTATTTATATCTGCCGGCGGCGGGCCCACAACCATGGATAGGGTTGGGCGCCCCCGATTAGGGCGCGTGAGGGACTCCGTTCGGGCCGTTGGGCCCGAACGTGGGAGAGATCTATCCAACATTCTCCCCCTAGATCTCGACTTTACTTTTAACTTTATACTTTACTTATTTCATCACAAAATGATACATAGAGCATGTTTCATCGTCTCAGCTCAATTGCCGATAGAACCAGACAGCCACCATATACCTTCATGTTCTGAAACAAATTGCTACTTTTGGGCCTATATAGTCCAGGAATCATAGGCTTGCCATTAAACCCATGCCGGCTATGTGCTCCTTGAACACATTGGGTGGTAAGCCTTTCGTTAGCGGATCCGCAAGCATATCCTTTGTCCTTATATGCTCGAGACTTATAGTTTGATCCTGGACTTTGTCCTTCACAACATAATACTTTATATCTATAGACTTTGAAGCATTACTCGACTTGTTGTTGTGAGCATAGAATCTGCGGGCTCGTTGTCACGATACATCTTTAGTGGCCTGCAAATGCAGTCAACCACTTTCAAGTCGGGTAAGAATTTCTTTAACCATAACGCTTTGTCCCATGGCCTCATAACATGCTATGAATTCTGCATACAGTAGATGATGCAACTATCGATTGTTTGGCGCTTCTCCACGAAATAGCACCTCCTGCGAGTAAAGACATACCACATCGTGGACTTTGTCGTCTTTATCTCCATAAAATCTGCATCTGAATACCCTTTTATCTCTAGGGAATCGGATCTTACGTATGTTAGCATGAGGCCTTTTGTGCCTTGCACATAGCGCAAAGCTTTCTTTACCATCTTCGATGCTCTATGTCGGATTCTCTTGATATCTACAGTACCCGGTGATAAATGCTAAGTCAGGCGAGTGCACACTTGTGCATCTTGTAAGCTTCCAACACCAAGCATATGGTGCGACTTCATTTGATCGATCTCATATTGATTCTTTGGACATTGGGATTTCCCAAACTAGCCCTTGACTATGGGAGCGGTGTTGAGTTACTCGCATGCATATTGTATTTCTTTAAAATCTTTTCACAATCGCTTTCTGCGACAGTCCTAACACTCCATTCTTTACGTCTCGGTGAATTTCTATGCCCAAAACATAAGATGCCTCACCAAGGTCTTTCATGTCAAAGTTTGATGACAAGAATTTCTTTGTTTCTAGTAGTAGACTAACATCATCTTGCTAGCAAGTAATGTCATCCACATATAGAATTAGGAAAATATATTTCCCACTTTTGAACTTTGCATAAATGCAATTGTCCTCAACATTTTCTTTGAATCCAAAACTTTTAATGGTATCATTAAACTTTAAATACCACTGCCTAGAGGCTTGCTTTAACCCATAAATGGATTTCTTTAGGCGGCATCCCATATGTTCCTTCCCCTCCATGAAAAAACCCTTGGGTTGTTTCATGTAAACATTTTCTTCTAAATCTCCATTTAGAAATGCCGTCAAATCAAAATGTGCAACTAGTGCCATGATGATTCTGAAGGAGTCCTTACATGAGACCGGAGAAAAAGTCTCATTGTAATCTACGCCTTCTCTTTGCGTAAAGCCTTTTGCCACGAGTCTAGCTTTGTACTTTTCTACATTCCCATTGGAGTCATATTTTGTTTTGTAGACCCACTTGCATCCTACTGTTTTGGCTCCTTTGGGAATTTCCTCTAAGTCCCAAACATTGTTGGAACTCATCGATTTCATTTCGTCTTCCATTGCCTCCACCCACTTGGCTGAGTGAGGGCTACTCATGGCTTCTTCATATGTGGTAGGATCGCCCTCCATATGAACTACATTGTAAACTTTGTAGATGTCTTTGGAAATGGCTGGTCTTCGTTCTCTTTTAGACCGTCTGAGTTCATCAGACTCTTGCTCATTTCTTGCCTGGGGTTCAGGCACATTTACTCTAGGTGGCTGTTCTGGCTCCCTTTCGTGCTCAACAGTGGGTTCGGGTGGCTCGATGGGGAGTTCGAACTTTCGCCCATTGTTGTCACGTGTGGAGTCACAACAGGTGCCGGCACCACAACCTCAGGGGTTGTAGATGGTGGCACAACAGGTAGCGAGAAAAATGGCTCCTGAATCATCGGATTAGGTGCATGCACCCTCTTCTCCTCAAGATCAATTTTCCTAGCTACCGTGCTCCCCCTCATCAATTCGTCCTCCAAGAAGATCGCATGTCTCGTTTCTACAAACTTTGTGTATCTGTCGGGAATGAGAAACGATAGCCTTTGGACTTATCTGGATAGCCAATAAAATGGCAAGATCTTTTTGGGGTCTAACTTTGCAATGTTTGGATTGAAAACTTTTGCCTCATTTGGGCTCCCCAGACCCTCAAGTGGTGCGAGAGGGGACTGCACATCCACAATTCATACGGTGTTTTGGGCACCGACTTACTTGGTACTCTGTTGAGAATATGAATGGCGGTTTCAGCGCCTCCATCCACAATCCCAATGGGAGGGTGGAATAGCTCATCATCTTGCACCATATCCATAAAGATGCAGTTCGCCTTTCAGCTACTCCGTTTCTTTGAGGTTCGCCCGACATTGAATCTTGGCGGCTATTCCATTTTCTTGCGAGGAACCGTGCAAAGGGTCCCAGTACTTGACCATATGGAGTATGCGACCGTAGTACTCCCCCACGATCGGACCGAACTATTTTGATTCTTTTATCGTGCTGATTTTCTACTTGACTTTGAAAATTTTAAATTTATCCAACGCTTGGATCATTCTTTGATTGGATAAATATAACCATACCGGGAGTGGTCATCCGTGAATGTTATGAATGAATCATAGCCATCCACACTTTTCACGGAAGCGGTCCACAAATATCCGTGTGGATTATTTCTAGTGTAGCTATGCTTGGTTTGCACCTTTTTAATCTGTTTGACATACTTTCCTTTAATGCAGTCTATGCATTGTTCTATGTCGGAGAACTCTAACGGAGGAAGAATGTCATTTTAACGAGGTTTTCAATTCTTCCCTCGAAATATGGCCTAGTCTGCGGTGCCATAGTCTCGAGGAGTCAAGAGTTCGCTTTCTTTTCTTTTGTTCTTTGTTCGACAAGGAACTTTTCATTCACATCACACACGAAAGAACTTTCTCATGCAGGGATAACAAATATAACTTATCAAATAATGTAGCGACACCCACATTTGTCTTTCAACGATGGCACACTTGCCATTACCAAAATAACATTCGTAAGAGTCTTTATCCAAACAGGAAACACTTATTAAATTCCTATGTAATGAAGGCGAAAAGCACATCTTTCGGCAAAAGCAAAGAGCCATCGGCGACTCGAGGGGCGTCACCAATGGCCTCCACTTACGCCTCTATTCCATTCGCCACTTCAATGTGTCTTTCTCTTCTTGGCGTGGTCCTTGTCGAATGGAACCCACAGAAGAGTTGGCAACGTGAGCAGTTGCTCGAATCAATCCACCAAGTGGATCTAGTAAACTTTTCATACAAAGATTCATTAACAAAAGAAACAATATCTTTACCATTTTGGCCATGATGTACTTTAGCCAAATCGGGCGATCTTTCTTGAAGTGCCTCGGTTTCTTGCGATGATGGCGACCCTTCTCCCAGTGTGGTGGTGGTCTTTGTCTTGGTCTTTGCATGGGACCCTTGCCATGGGGCTTGGAGGGTGAGCCTCCATGGTTGTCTCTGTGAAGCCTCTCTTCTGTTGTCCTTCACGAAGTTGAGAGAACCGCCGTGAAGGGCTTTCACCTTCTTCTTCTTGGGAGCACATCCCAATGGTCTTTTCTATGTCCCACTTTTGGGGACATGTTATAGTTATCACGAAGTTTTCAAAGGGCTGTGGAAGTGAGGCCATCACAAGATGCACCGAAGTGCTTGGCTTTAACTCGAGGTCCTCGTCCATTGGCTTGAGCTTTGCAGCCATGTTCGACATCCTCAAGATGTGCTCTCGATCCCGTGGGGTCCTCCGTATACTTTTTGATAACGGCTGCTTTAATTTGGGTCGCATCCCATCTTTGAAGAGCCGATGGCGGCTCTTTATCTTGGCGAGATACTAGCCCATGTATACTCTCCAATTGAGCCCACGATAGCGTTCTCAATTGTGTTCTTCTGACATGAGCACTTTTTGTTGGCGTTCACCCATTTCTGGTTATCGATAGAGTAAGCCAGCTCCAATGGAGCATGGTCCCTCTTCCTTCTCTCAAAGTCAGCACTTTCCTCAGCTGCCTCCCTGACCGGGTCAACGGGCTTGACTGGTTGCTTGGTGTCAACTACCCAATCCACTTCGGCGCATACGAACGCCAAGTCAAATTTCTTCCTCCATTCGGAGTAATTGTCCCCCCTGAGGAGCGGGACGTCCTTCAGACATGCCATGAGGTTGAGACCTCCTGAAAATCACAAAAGATGTGAGATCACCAAGTAAAACAATTGTATGCGTTAATTCAACGTTGGTATAAATTAAGCATGCAATCGTTTCGTGCTATTTAAAATTACATCACCGTTGGGCAGAAATAAATTTAAATGCACCTTTTATACTAAATTGGAAAAAATTATGGTCATGATTATTAATAACGTTGGTCAATTAATAGCATGAGTCATAATCACTTTAATCACATCTTTATATCAAGATTTAATCAACTTTTATTGCATTTGGTGCAATTTTGAACCATACATTTGCAATGTAAAAACACTATTTGCAGCGGAAACTTTCATTAAAAGACACATACTTTGCAGAAAAATCTGCCTTTATAACATTCTCTAGTCACAATATACTCCAAAAATAAAGGAACTAGAGAAACTATGCAAAATTTTGCTTAAAACTAAGCAAAAGACATTAAAAACAATTCTGTAAAATAAAAATCAGAAAAGGTGTTAAAAAAAAACGCCCTACTGGGCCAAAACTGGGCGGCCTGCAGTGGCCCACCGCCCGGCAGCTAGCACTGTGGCTCGCAGCCTGCCTGTGACCGTCGCCCCTGCCAAGCCACGCCTAGCTAGCTGCCAGCGCTGCCGCCACTGGCCTGCCCATAACCGCCCGCTCCAGACGGCCGGCAGCGGCCACCTGGCCCGGCCTGCGCCGACCGCGCTCGATCCGAGCCGTCGAGCCTACCCTAGATCGGACGGCGACCGAGTCTAGGAGGTATAAAGCCCCCACCGCCTCGCCCCTAACCCTAAAACATTTCGCCCCACCGCCCGCGTCCTACCCGCGCCCTCGCGGCGCCAGCAGCCCGCGTCATCTCCGCGGCGCGCCCTCCCTCGGTGGCGCGCCTCCCTAGCCGTGGCCATGCCCTCCTCCACTCTCTCGTGGCGGTTGTGCGGCTGGAGCGGCGGCGGCGCCGCCCGGCGGTCCCCTCTCTACCAACGCTGCAGCCCTCGAGTGGAGGCAGGCGAGTGGCCGCCCAGCAACGGCAGTGCCCGGCGTGAGCCCTCCTCTCTCCCACTCCTTCTTCCTCCCTATTCTCCTGTCCAATACCCCTACCCGCAGAAGCGGGCGAGAGGAGGGTGGCGGCGCTGCCTCCCTTGTCTTCTTGTCGACGCGCTTCCACCCGAGGCGCGCCAAATCAGCAGACGAGGTGGGCAGATCTCCTGCCAGCGCCTCCGGCGTCCGGTGTTCCTTTTTTTGGTTTGGGATCCGGAGATGGGATTTTCTCTTGGGATCTTTGAGGTGGGGTTTTCTTTTTGGTTTGCGTTACGACTTGGGATTTGCTTTGCCCCGAAGTGTGTCCTTCTTCCCTATGCCTCGGCTTGCCGATGCGCATAGGGATCGAGGGGGACGGCGCGGCCAAAAGGGCAAGGCGCACTTTTGGATCTAGGGTTTTTCCTTTTACTTTTACTTCTCTACCGGAAGAACTAGCATCTAAGATGCTCTGATACCATTGTGAGATCTAGCTTAACCTTGGTAGATGCTCTGTAGGATTAGATCTAGGAGAACTGAGAGAGAGAGAGAGAGAGAGAGACTACCTGGCTTGACAAGCAGAACCGAGGATTAGGTGCAGGCGGAGAGCGACCGCCGTCGTTGGCCATGGGAAAAAGGCGGCGGCGTGAGCGTGGGAGGTTGAGGCGGTGGCGGCGGAGCTTCCGTCGCCTAGTCACGAACCCTAATCGGTGGGTATGTTTGTGGGGGCTGCGGTACGGTCAACCTCGTGCAGTGTGCGTCCCCCGCTATTTATATCATGCTTGGCGAGGCCCACAACCATGGATAGGGTTGGGCGCCCCCGATTAGGGCGCGTGAGGGACTCCGTTCGGGCCGTTGGGCCCGAACGTGGGAGAGATCTATCCAACATGTATAACTACTCCCTCCGTCCGCAAATAAGTGTACTTCTAGCCTTATATTAA
Source organism: Avena longiglumis (assembly GCA_030063025.1). NCBI lineage: Eukaryota > Viridiplantae > Streptophyta > Magnoliopsida > Poales > Poaceae > Avena > Avena longiglumis. The sequence continues at coordinate 129,921,840 of CP125976.1, forward strand.
GTTAAATATAGTAAAATTTGACTTACTTTTTAGGACAATGTACCAACATTTATGGCACTAAATTGTTACTATTAGATTTATTTTTACATCTAGTTTCATAATATGTCAATGTAATATATGTTACTATATTTCTCTATAAAATTGGTTAAATTTGGTTATGTTTGACTTAGATAAAATCTAGATATACGCTTATTTACGGAGGGAGAGAGTAGGCAGTTGCATGAAGGGATTCGTTTGATTTCCAAGATGGATGAACGTGCAGGTTTTGTCTACGGTTTTTCAGTTTAGCTTTGCAACTAGAGATACAAATCAAGTGGCACGCGCTCGTACGTGCAAACAAAGCTCTGAAGAGTATATTGTGAGTTCAGACTTTTTCTTAGCTCCTGGTTTTCTAAACAGTATTGTGAGTTCTAAAACTATTTTGTCGGCGGAATAAAATCCGTGCAATGCCCATGAAGTAAAAAATATATTAACTGTTTCGCCGGATATCAAAAAAATTCTTGAACATTGTTATCTTTATAGAGAGACATGCGCTTAGCAGCTACAGAAGGTATATGCTTGGTGGTTCTTGGTCAATATATATTAGCTACCATGTAAGTAGAAAAGTCAGATTATCAACTTTAGTACCAAAAAACGGCTTCCGCTTGGGTGGGTTCGCCCACGTAAAAACTCATCGAGCACACACCGAAATCCAACACAAGCATAAAACATTAAAATGTAAAAAAACAATAGTTCAAAGAATACGATGATTTGAATTTACTCGAAAACAATACTTTGGTGTTTTGTAATTTTTTTTTCAAAAAATCAGTTTTATAACATATCATAAATCAGCACAATAGAAAAATAAAACTGGATTTTTTTTAAAATAAATAGTTAAGTTAACAGAAGAATATTGGAAATAAGATAGAAAATAAAGAGGACAAAAAATGAAAGAGAAAATCTATACAATCATGAAAGGACATGTTACTAATTAACATTGGCAGATGCAATATATGCCCCAAAGTTATTAAGGTCAACGTCTTGTGAAGATGATGAGAAAACCAGCTACAACTACTCCATCTGTTTAAAATATAAGATGTTTTAGCTTTGTGAAGCAAATATATCTAGACTTCTTTTAGTACTCCCTCCGATCCATATTAATTGACTTTTATTTGTTAAATCTTGGGTGAACCTATATACTAAGGGTCTGTTTGGTTCAGCTGTAGATTTTTCAAAAGCCGCTGTGAACTGTGAACTGTGAGAAAGCTGCTGTGACCCAAAAACTATGGAAAAGTTGTGAAGTTGTTTGGTTAGCGTAGCTGTGAAATAGTAATTGTCATAATAACTGTCTATAAATTCCTTTATCCTAAAATGTTGTTTATACGCTAATTGACTGCAAAATCCAGATCTATACACTAATCTAAATACGCTTATCTAGGAAAATCCATGGAAATAATTTGAGTCGAAAGGAATACGATAATTTTTCAATTTTGAACAAAAATATTAATGATCAATGGAAGTTCTCCAATACCATTCCGAGTCTCTTCGTGTTTTATGTATCCATTATTTTATACAGCATTGATGATCAAGAATACAGGGTTGAAGCCACACGCATACGAGCCAGCTCCATCTGTTCATTAATGTGTTTTCTATAGTGAGAGCATAGCATACGCAGTATGTCCAGCCTTGCTTCGAGTTCGATCCATCCAGCGAGATACAGAGAGCTACTAGCTACGACTTGCTGGTCTGGGAGGCGAAGCTGCAGGCGGTTCTCTTCCCTTTGTCTCCACGCGACGCCCGGTGGGTGCAGCTGCGAGAAAAACTTGAGAGCTCGCGGCGTCAAGGAAGCTGCTGGAGAACTCCGGTGACGTGACGTACAACCATCTCACCAGATCTCTCGGGCTTGATTAGAGGCAAGCAGAGCGCTCCGGAGTAGGCTGACCGGAGGGCCGGCATCGGTGATGTTGGGTGCATCTCTTCCCTCCTTCGTGGGCAGAAAATAAAACAAGCGAAACGTTATTCACTTATGCGTGGCATCGGTGGATAATTTCCACATGCTTTTGGTTTTCAACGCGATGAAAGCTGGGGTCAAGCTGCTTTGGGAAATACACTACGGAAATCTACCTGCTTCTAATAATCTGCTGTGAGAAAAATACTCTTTGGTTAGCTTTTAACTTTGTTACTGCCGAAGCAGGTTAAAAAAGTAGAACCAAACAGACCCTAAATAGTGTTTAGATTCATTTAAATCTAGACAAATTTAAGTCAATTAATATAGGCTTGAGGGAGTACATAGGGTCACTCAGGTTTAAGTGGATCTATACACTAAAGAAGTATAATATTTTTTTCACAAACCTAAAACATCTTATATTTTAAACGGAGAAAGTACAAGCTACTTCATGAGTTCCGGGTCACTAGATCCGCTAGACAACAGCCTCGTCAACTCCGTTGTGACAATGGAGATATAATGCCTCCGGCTTGTATATAGTTTAAAAATAAAAAAATTGAAGGCAGAAAATATATATTGAGAGTAAGAGATTGGAGGTCAGTTTTTCTTGTGAGAGCAAGCTTTTTTTTTGAGGGAAACAGCGGGACTCCGTCCTGCTGTGAGCTTTATTAATCATCGACAATCGTTACATCGTTTATGAGACTATTAAGCAAAAAACTAGGGGGATCATCGTCCCAAATACAAGAATCCTTATTAAGAAAAGAAAATCTAGCTAGCTCATGAGCAGGTGTGTTCGCTTCCCTCAAACAATGCTTAAAAATAACACTACCAATATTAGTTGCAGCGTCCACGCAGTCTGCATAAATCGCAGCTGATTCCATCCACCATGTATCTTCGCCGGTGCACGCACTAATAGTCTCACTTGAGTCGGCCTCCGCCACCACCGAATTACAGCCAAGTCTAATCGCTAGAAGGAGCCCTTCTTTCATCGCCAATGCTTCCGCCATTGAAGCAGATGCTACATGGGAAAGGTATTTGGTAGCAGCTGCGACAAAGTGTCCTTGGTAATCTCTAGCCACAGCACCAACCGCACCAGTACAAAGATCTGCATAAAATGTAGCATCCACATTAATTTTTACCTGTCTAGCTTCAGGTTTTGTCCACTTAGTTTCCGTATTTGTGGATTTGCCCACTTTGGATGAATTTGCAGCAATAGCTAAGATAGACATCTTGCATTTGAATAAAGGAGGAACAGACTCGCCATGCGTTCGCCTTCTTCTGATCCACCACAAATACCAACAAGCTGTAGAAATAATCTCTTTTAGTCCCACATTATCAAATCCCAGGTAATCATTGTCTTCCCTCCGTAAAAGAAATTCCAGTGTGGCTGATCCAGCACGGTCAACATACAAAGCCTCATCAATAATAGTTTTTAAACCAAGATCAGTCCACATATCTTGAGCCGTAGGGCACGTGAATAGGAGATGTTGGATGTCCTCCGGGCCTTGCTGACATATAGGACACTCTGAAGATGTACCCACGTGCCTATTAGCCAAAATACACTTAACCGGAACAATAGCATGGAGGGCACGCCATATAAATATCTTGACTTTACTTGGAATCAATAATTTCCAAAGAGTTTTCCAAACCGGGTTTTTAATAGACGATCCAGGGATAGCGAGATGACCTGCCAAGGCACCAAACTGATGGCGTCATTGTACATGATACCCCGACCTCACAGTATACCTTCCATGTCGAGACAAGCTCCACGCTATAAAATCATCGAAACCTCGATCGTGCAGAGGGATCTGCATGATGCGGTTCACGTCCACTGTGATAAAAAGCTCACGAAGCAATGCCTCATCCCACTGGCCAGTAATAGGATTAATAAGTTCACTCACCTTTGTATATATAGTGTTTCCTCTGGATGAAATAACCTTTCTATTCGGGCTGTTAGGAATCCATGAGTCTGTCCAAATATCTATTTTCTGCCCATTGCAGACTCTCCAAATATATCCACGTTTAAACGTACTCAGTCCAGCCATAACACTTTGCCAAGTAAAGGAAGCTCCAGCTTTGGGCCCTGCCTTTAATATGTCACCATGCGGATAATACTTAGCCCGAAGCACCTTGGCACATAAAGAATCTGGTTCGTTGATTAGTCTCCAAACTTGTTTTCCTAGCATGGCAAGATTAAAAGAATGAAAATCTCTAAACCCCATACCTCCCTCTTTCTTTGGGTAACATAGTTTCCACCATGTGTACCAATGCATTTTATTGCTGTTATCATCATCACCCCACCAAAATTTCGAGATGGCATCCATCATCCTTTTACATACTCCTTTTGGTATTTGGAACACCGACATAGCATAAACTGGGATTGCTTGAGCTATAGCCTTTAGGAGAATCTCCTTACCACCAATAGATAGCTGCTTCTCTTTCCAACCATTTATTCGCTGAATTATTCGTTCCACAAAGTGTTCAAAGCAATCACTTCTGTCAGCGCCAACCAAGGCTGGGAGACCCAAATATTTATCAGAAAGAGCTTCTGTATCAATATGAAGAACTTCACAAATTTCAGCCCTCACCAAAGCATGAGTGTTTGGAGAGAAGTAGATGCTAGACTTAGCTAAACTCACCAATTGACCTGAATTAGCACAATAAGTATCCAACACTTGTTGCAAGCTAGTAGTGGAGATTTAACAAGCCTACCGAAGTCCTTGGGGAACTTAACAAGCCGTATGAAACAATTTAGATTTGGGCCAAACATTGTTGCTGTACTTCTCTTTTCCAAATCCCATACTACTCTATGTTACTCAGAGATAGAGCCAGCCCAACGGAATATCCACTTTGGATCATCACAATTCGAAAAGAGAAGGCCCGAGCCCATACTTCATCCGTAATCATCTCCATTGTCCACCACTCCTGCACTTCACGCCTAGGTTTTCCGCCGCTGCCGCTGCCGCCGCCGGGTTGTCGTCTCCGCCGCGACGATGGTACCATATCTTCTTCTTCGACTCCCAATGGAGTTCTACCCGTTCGTCTATGGTTTTGCTCTTTTCTCTGACGCCGTTTCTCGCCTCTTCGCAGCCGTCCCACAAGACCTTCCGCATCAAGCAGAAGTTGGCGAAGAAGCAGCGCCAGAACCGCCCCATCCCCTACTGGATCCGCATGAGGACCGACAACACCATCAGGTAATGGCCGCCTCCGCCCCTTTCCCTTACTCGTCTTTCTCCTCTCTTCGGTTCAGGTGTGCTGACCCGTCCTGCTCCCGCACCTGTTTCGTCTCGTGTTCAGGTACAACGCGAAGCGCAGGCACTGGCGCCGCACCAAGCTCGGATTCTAAGCTGGGGAGATCCTGGCCGGCTGCTCCGTGGGAAAGCCATGGTGCCAGCGTTATCTGGATTTCGTTTTTATGGATGTTTCAGCGTTTATGCAAGTTAGGAAGTGATTCCAGGGTGTTTGAATTGAGAATTTTGGTGATGTACCGAGGATACCATGCTATGCAAGTAAAAAACACTTCCTATATGTCTGTTGTGTCAACTATCTCTGAGCTTTAATTTATGTTCAGTTGGCAAGTTATTTCACACCGGTTCAAATAATTTGATGTGAATGTTTGTTTCACAATGTACGCTTGTCCCCTGCTGGATTTTATTAGAATGCCAGAGCCATCTTTTATGACCATAGGGTGTAAATTTAGTTAACAGCTTATTTTTAGGTTATGCTATGTAGCTCATGTTTGTGTGGATGTAGCTTTTATCTCCTAGCAGATAGCTCAGATATTTTTTTATGACCAGGATGTTTGAATTAAGATTTTGGTGATGTTAAGAGATTCTCTGGTGTAACGAGGTTACATGCTTTGCGAAGTAAATAACCCTTCCTATGTATTTCGTGATCAAGGTTGTCAATTATACCACATTGATTCTGTAAATTTCATGTGTGTGTTGGTGTTGCATAAATAATGGTTGCCCCGCTGTCTGATTTTACCAGAATGCATTGGCCATCGTTTTACACCATATGATTTACTTTTAGTCAAAGCTTATATTATAAGTTAGGTTGTGCAGATCCGGTTTTGCATAGAATAAGTTTTAGCTTGAACTTACAGCATGCTTGATTCTGGTCTAATTTTGTCACCCCTAGATATGTCGTGGCCGATCTATGAATAGCATTCAGTTTTACAATTGACGTGTTGCATTGCGCTCAAGTTAGCTCAGATGTTTCATTACTGTTGCGTGCCATAATTTTTGACATGATGAATTCTCCTAAATTTGTGTGCTAGTTGTCATTGGTTAATTTATCTGTGCCATGATGTTATCGACTTTGTTTGCTTGTCTTCCAGGTACTAACCGTTTAGAAGTGAGTTCAATACTTTACTTTTAGTTTAACCATATACTGTGGAACCATGTCTGGTGTGCCAATACTCTATTATAGCAGTGAGTTCACTTTTAGTTTGAAAGTGCCCTCTCCAAGTTAGCATCTTAACCTGTGTCCCCAGCAAAAAAATGTTGCATGAACTAAATTTACTGCATCACAACCTGCTGTTATATTTATTTCTGGAGATACAATGATAGAACTATCATTTCCTTGTAGATGTATAAACTCCATGTGTTCATATTTCTGGTTTTGAATGTAACTTGGGTATGGTCTTGCTAAGCCTTGCAAAATACTCCCTCCTTTTCAAAATATAAGATGTTTTAATCTTTTTCTGAAACACGTGTATCTAGACGTGTTCTAGTGTGTACTTTCACTCATTTTCCTCCGTACCTACTCCCTCCGTCCGTAAAAGAGCCCTCCTGCAAACCGCCCCCAATCCTCTTTCTTCTCTCCCAACGTTCCTCTCCGTCGACCCAATCTAGGATCTTTGTCTCTCGAGCCTCCAATCCCAGGCCTTTCCCTCTCATCTCAGAGTGATGGCGGGCGGTCCATATAATTTGCCCACGAGTGGGGAGTCATCCCACTTGAGCCATGTCAGGCGGAGGAGAAGAAGCCGGCGATGGTAAGCGACTCAAGGTCGTCGCTCCCGCCACCTTGACGATGATGAAGAGGGTGAAGATGAAGATGGTGTTAGGCATGGCGTTTCTGTACCCTGCGTCGGAGCCGGTCATGGGGCTAACAAGGACGGCTGGCGGGGCACTTGTGCCGACGGCGGTGGCCCAAGCGAGATGGGTCGTCGGCAAGCACTGCGTCGGGCGGCAATGCGGCTGGAAGGACGGCTCGTCGGCAATCGCACCGGCTGTGGGGTGGCGGGCAGGACGCCTCGTGGGTGACCAAGATGGAAAGGCGAGCAAAGTAAGTTTGAAGGATGAGATCTTGTCAAACAGTATGACTTTCTATTGTTCTTGTCTCGGTTTATCTAATAAGTTTCGGTGATGTAGCGACAATATATCTTCAATATTTGTTCTTGTCTCAGTTTATCCAACAACGCATGACTATGGTTGCTAGATGAAATTCTGCTTGACATTTTTGGTTGGATAAATAAGGTGTGATTTTAATTGTGCTTGACATTTTCGGTTGGATAAATAAGGTGTGATTTTAATTGTTCTGTTAGATGAACTCAGGAGAAATAGTTTGTTACCAGATAAGAATCGCCAATCTATCTCACTTGATCAAAAGTCCAGAATTACAACAGTTCAACACTACAAAATGTTACCACATCTACTATTACAACTTCTACTCTGCTAAGGTCTACGCGACGCTCTCGTACAGTTCACGATCACAATCTAGAACACTAGGACGATTTCCAGCACGCTATAGCCCATCCTTGTACATGTGAGGGATCTTGTAGCCATTGCCTCCACCTATCTTCATGACTTCAATTAAGCAGTTTTATAAGGTAAGAAAAACCCTGTTTATCTTATTGGCCTCATAGGCATCATATTCATGCTTCACATTGTTTATCGGCTCATCTAAATTGTTTGAGACCAGCCTATCTGACATGGACTGTAATGAAGAAAACCTTACGAACCAAAATTGTCTCGATCTATTCCTATCAACTTTGATTGTTTTGGTAATTAGTGTCCCTCTTGGGCGATTATCACTTCTCCTTGGCGGCTCCTAAAACCAACAAACAAGCTCAAGTTAGATTAAGTACAGATGTAAATAAAGGTAGCTCTGTCTGAAAGTAAAGATTGAAATTCACCTTTTCGATAAAGGTCCAAATGCCTATCTTCCCATAAAAAATGCAAGTACCTTCTGTATTATATCTAGGCCTGGCTATTAAAACCAAAAACATTACTTTGCCAATGGAATTTTTATTTTGCACAGTCCTATTTGGTGGTTCTTCCGATGGCAACTTGTAAAATTTCATGGTCTTTTGAGTGGTGTTAAACCACTTTTCATCTAAATGTATTATGTTACGCATGTCCTTGAATCTGGGCCTATCTTGTAAACTGTTTTGGTCAAACATGGAGAGACAAAACAGAAGTCTAGCCTTCTTGTTTGCTTCCTTCAAATATGTCTTGAGTGAGCTTGAATGCCTACCGAGCAGACCTTCCGTAAAAATCTTATGGAGTGTGGTTTTCTTCACACCCAGAACTCTTGCAAGACTGCGTATAGTTCTTCTTTGCCTTCGAGGAATGTTAGGAACCGTACTGAGGTCAACTACAATCCTTTTGCGCCCACAGTTTTTTGGCTTCCTTGATTTTACATCAATGGGTACTCCTTCATGACGGCACTCCTTCACTCTTCTCCAAACACGCCTTACCTTGTACACTGACACCTGGAACATGTTTGCAACTTCTCTGGTTGTGTTCTTCTTTAATTTCCAGTCGACGCTTCTTGCTATCAATTCATCACAGATACCACACCTTTGCACATCCATTAGATTCCTGTATTTGTCATCATCGTGAACTTGCTAATTATCAGCTTGCTCTTGCTCCCCATCAGTGTCTTCATCTGTTTCTGAATCATCCAGCTCTTCTTGCTCAAATTCAATCTCTACATCGCCTGCGTACACACCATAATCCTCCTGATCTACCTGAAGGTTTTCTAGTGCATCGTCCATTGCTTGCAGTTTCTCTTCCATGGTCTCGAAAGCACCAGTTTGGTCTTCAAGCCCATTACCTATAAGGTGATGTACTATGTGTAGGGTTTCGTAGCATGGAAAACAAATTTTTTTACCGCATACAAACAAACAAGCCAAGATCTATCTACTAGATTGTAGCAACGAGTCGATAGAATAACTCACCCTCGAAGATTCCAAAGTGTTTAACGAGAGCAGATTCTGGTGGGTGATGTAGTCGTACTCTTCCCGATCTCAATATCGCGTAGACGATACTTCCCATTGCATTCGGCGCTCCTTGATCGGTCACCGTTCGATTTTCGGCGAAGACCTTCCTCTCCCTTGTTCCAAAGGTGATGGAGGTTGTAGCACTCTCCTCGCGATTCCGTGAGACGGCGTGCAGGAAGTAGATGGGAGATCTCAAGGCTTCGCCTTGCCGGGCAGTATGGTGGAGTATGAGAGAGTCCTCGGTGTTCTAGGGTCTAGACACACCAAGGAGGGACAAGCCGGCTAGGGTTTAGCTAGGCGGCCGGTTGGTGCCCTAGGGGCGGCGGCTTGGGCGGCGGCGGCTTGGGGCTAGGGTTTGGAGTAGGAGTTGTGTGTCAAGGAGGGGAGCCCTGCCCCTCCTTATATAGGTGGAGGGGGCCGGCCGATAAAGGGGAGGGAGAGGAGTCCCTCCCCAACTCGGCTTGGGTGGGCGCCGCCGGTTGGAGGAGGGAACTCCTCCCCAACTCGGTTTCCCACTCCTCCTCCTCTTTCCAAAACTTGTCGTTTGACTTTCAAACTAGCCATTTGACTTTTCAAACTAGGATTTGAATAAACCCTTTATTTTGGACAGCGATGACACCTAGTACATGATGCAATCATTCCAACTTGTAATGACACATTCATGTACCCTCCCCCCCGGAGTGCCGGACATTCCGGAACCTTCTAGAACATTCCCGATGAAAACACCGGAATCATTCTCCAACTCCGAAATGGAACTTTCCTTATATGAATCTTATTCTCCGGACTATTCCGGATCTCCTCGTGATATCCCGAATCCCATTCGAGACTCCGAATAACATTCGGACTCTTTCTCATCATTCCATAACTACTCAAACAACGTCGAATCCTTAAGTGTGTCTCCCTACGGTTCGTGAATTATGCGGACATGATCGAGACACTTCTCCGAACAATAACCAATAGAGGAATCTGGAAATTCATATGGCTCCCACATATTTCTACGATTACTTTGCGATCGAATGAACCACTTACATACGATACCAATTTCCCTTTGTCTCACGATAGTTTACTTATCCGAGGTTATGATCGTCGGTATCTCTGCATACCTAGTTCAACCTCGTTACCGATAAGTACTCTTTTCTCGTTCGTGATATGTGATCCCTTGTGAGCCAGTCACATGCTTGCAAGCTAATTGGATGACATTTCACCGAGAGGCCCAGTATATCTATCCGTCATATGGATGGACAAATCCCACCCTTGATCCATGTGTTTCAACCAATACTTTCCGAACACTCAATGCCACCTTTATAGCCACCCGATTCACGGTGTGGTGTTTGATGTCATCAAAGCATCCATCCGGTAAAGGTGATATGCATGATCTCATGGTCGAAGGAATTAGATTACTATGTATCAGAAAGCATATATCAATTGAACTATTAAAATGACTTGATCTTTATGCTACGCTTATCTATAGGAGTATGTCCACCATATCATTCTCCTAACGATATGATCTTGTTGTTAATAACATCTCAATGTTCATGATAGGGAAACCACAATCATCTATTAACCACCAAGCTAGTATTATATAGAGGCTTTACTAGGGACTTCAAATTAAGTTTACAAATCGCACAAGTATTAATGTTTCCTTGTTAATACTATTATAGCATGAATGTAAACATTTATCATAAACACAAAAATATAATAATAACTACATTTATTATTGCCTCTAGGGCATATCTCCAACAGTCTCCCACTTGCACTAGAGTCATCTAATCTAGATTACATGGTAATATACCGAACACCCATGGCAGTTTGGTGCTGGTCATGTTTTTCCCTCGGGAGAGGTTTAGTCAACGGATCCGCCATATTCAGATCTGTGTGTACTTTGCAAATCTTTATATCCCCATCTTGGATATGTTCTCGAATAGCGTGAAAACGTAGCTTGATATGCTTCAGCTTCTTGTGTGACCTTGGTTCTTGCGCATTGGCTATGGCGCCCATGTTATCACAGTAGATAGATGTAGCATCCCATTTGTCTAACAACTGTAATGCTACTTGGTTTAGTAATATAATGGCTACTTCCTACATATAATTGTTGCATCATCATTCATATCATGCTCATGTCATCATGCCACCTTGCATTTGAGCATCATACAAAAACCCTTTGTATTTTGGTTCTTATCTCATATGCATTATTATTTGTATTTGCCTCTTGACATTGTAGTTGGCTCATGATATATTGTTTAATGCCCAATTTGAGTTGAGGGCATCTCTTTTGAATTCCTTCCATCTACTAACTTGCCATACCACCTCTCCTTTGGTATCATCTCTTTTCCACTCTATACATGTATGTGGCCTTTTGTTTGTTAGTATTTCAAAAACCAAGCCACATATATTTGTATGGATCCAAATCTACCTATATCATTCATATGTGATATTTGCATGCATGGATGTAATCTTGCATGCCTCATGCAAAGAAACCCTCCACCTTCCTATGTTCATGTGGTTCTTTTGGAGTGTAAGCAAATTCTTGGACATTGATCATTTGAATGGTCATTTAAAACTATCCTTTGTGCCTTTGTTGCATGGCCCATGCAAGCTTGCACCATCCACCATCTCTCTCTACCCCTTCATGCTTGTTTGTTTGGTTCATATTAAAAAGACTCTACACCCATTCCACATATTTTTGTTAACCTAGTTTAGTGCATGTGAGCACCCAAAAATTCCAAACTCTAATCCTAAACCTCCTCTCTCTTTATTCCTCTCTCCAACCTAATTTAAACTCTAATCCCTCACCCTAAGCCATCTTCCTCTCTCTCTTTTCCTCTCTTTACCATAGCCACCATCCCTCATCCTAAACCCTCTTTTCTTTATTTATTTTTCCTCTTCCTAACCCTAATCACCTAACCACTACCACCATCTACTAGACCACGCCCATCTAATCCTAACCCTCATCTACCCTAGCTACCCCTTACCACCAACTTGGCCATCATCTAACACCATACCCCCCTCTTTCTACAAACCCTAAACCGAAGCTACCAACCTAACCCGAGCCTCACCTCTCCTCTCTCTAACATGTAGGCCCCACCTAGCCTTCCTCTCTCTCTCCACCCAACCCTAAGACTAACCCTAACCCGAGCCTAGCTCTACCCTTTTTCCCTCTCTCCTCTATCCCTGCCATGAGGGCCCCCAGCCCGAGCCTTCCCTCTGGCCCCCTGGCGCCTCCATCTCTCCATGCCTAGCTACCCCACCTGCCCAGATCCGTGAGGGAGGACAAAGGTGCACCGAGGCCACCTTTATCCTCACCTCCACCACGCCATCTGCCTCCCTCCTCAGTCCTTATCTACCCCTCGGCCTTTCCTGCATCCCAGATCCACGGCCCTGCCCTTCCCTCTCTTCCTCTACCACGATCACCACCGTCAGCCAACCTTTCGGCCTCCACCATCCGGCGATCCAGAGGCGCGGGAGGAAGCTTGTCGGCTGGAGGAGGCCCTCCGCGCCCACAGCCCGCCCGGCGTGGAAGAGGACCAGCAGCCCAAGGCGACGCCCGACGAAACCCTAGCTCTCCGGCCAAGATCGCTGATTGATCGTCTGCGCCTGCTGACCACACCAACACAACCGCGATAAGCGGCCTCCCCCGACAACCTCCGCCTCGCCGTCGCGTCCAGATCCGCGGTGGTTCCGTGAGCACGCAGCTGCGTCTTGCGGCGCCATCCGCTGCATCGCGCCTCGCAGAAGCCTACCTAGGCCCCATCCCTCAACCTGTCACAAGCCCCACACCACCGCAGTGGTTCCGCCCTCTGCGCGCGCGCCCGCGTCGCGGGTTCGACCCCCTGCCTCGCCGCGCCGTGCGCGGGCGTTCCTCTGGCCGCGCGGAAGAAGCACAGTGCACGCGTCGCACTTTTGCAGATAACCCCCCACCTTTTCTTTTGCACCAACCCGCACTCCCTCTAGGCCCACATGTCTGTCTCGCTGGCGATTTTGCAAAAAGGATCCCGTAGTTTTGATCAACCAACCCGCGGTCCACCTCTCTCGGTACACGTGTGCGGCGTCCATGATGGCCCACCTGTCTGCGTCGGTACTGGCTCTGCACAGGTGCAAAAAGCCTTCATTTCCTGTTTCAAATCAAACTATTCAAAATAAATTCAAATTCAAATTTCAATTCTGTTTTTAAATAACTTTTAAAATATAAAACTAAATAATACATATAATATATGTTTTTGAATCAGAAAAATGTGAGGATTTCAAATATGCTATTCAAATTACATTTTGCACATTTAAAAATTCCAAGTTGAGTAAAATTACATAAAATGCCCCTTGGCTTAATTAATTAATAACTTTTGTTTTATAACTCCGAATTTAACAAATGATATGTCTAAAATGATTAGCTCGACGAGACCTTTCTGTTTATGCTATCCATGACTTAAATTGCAGCATGCATCATATAAATATAAAGTATACATCAACTTAACCGGGAATAAAATGTGACCAAAACTCAATAAAATGCTTATTTCTTGTATTCCACCCCTCACCCATGCCATGCTACTTTAATGCCATGCAAATTGTGCATCATTCATCATGGCATGATTGTTTGCTTGTCGCATTTTATTCATATGCTTGTGCACTTTATTTATGTTGGCCCTTGTTTGTTTGGTTCTTCTTCGAATAGACCTTTGGCGGGGATATACCAAGAGAACCAGGAGCACTACCTGATCCTTCTCTCGCTTCAATGAGCTGCCAGCAAGCACTACCACATGCTTGCATACATATAGTACCTATTGCCTCTATCTTATTCTTGCATCATTGAGTCGCGATTGCATTAAATGAATCCCAAGTATTGCATAGCCTTTACTTTTAAACCCCAGAAGCTTGTTCCTCCATCCCATGAGCCATTACTACAGGAGTTGTTTGAGCCATGCAGTCGTAGAAACGATATGAGTAGGGTATGTGAGTGTCGATGGATAACGAGGTACCTAAACAACTTAACACGAGTAGTAATGGGATAACTAATGAAAGTGGCACGGTGAGCAATATCGCTATTTGGTTTTCCTGCTCACTTGTGTCCGTGGGACCCGACTTGATTCATGTTCCTTGATTATTCGCTATCCACATCCGGAGGCTTATGGGACCCCCGAGGCGAGCTTGATTCCGTCTTATTTCTTGGGGCCACAAACTAGTTTGAGGTTTTGTTTACTATCCTGTACTTATGCCATGCTTTTTGCTTTATTACGATTGTGCGAGGAGCACTGTACTATTAGGTAAGCGGAGTGTTTTGTGATCGACAAGCCTAGTCACATTTTCGGGTTCCTAGTCGTTTACCCTTGGCGCAAACCTTGAGTCCGTCTCGAGTCTAACCGTTCTATGGTGTACTCAATGGGGTGGCCCCAAATATTTCTGAATCTGTGATTGCTTTGTCGTGAATGCCTCGTTGGGATTTGAATTGGTTTTCGAGGTTGATCGAGTGTGTGTTGCTATTTGTGCACCCTGCAGGTAAAACTTCTGGCCGTGTCATGTTATGGACGACTTGGAGCACAATTTCTCGATCATAGACAAGCATAACTAAAGTACCGCTTTTAATTTGACTAAATGGCCCGACTAGTAAATAGTGCAACACTCATGGAATGGTTAATAAAATTGCCAGCGGATGGGGTTGTTCGTCCGCTTCCTCGTTGGTAGCGAGGAGGAGGATGGATCGATGTTCTTGTTATAACTGTTGTCATTAATTCACGGACATCCGTCTATCTTTGGTTAGGCGGATGGTTAGCGATATCTATAGAACTGTTAGCGTTTATCTTTTCTGCAATTCGTCACCCAGGTTGTGTCCCCTTTAGAGGCATAAAGACTTCTTGAGTACCCTAGGGTCTCACGATAAATTATTTGATTGAGATGAATAGGTACACTCACAAGATGGATCTTGGGTGGAGGCGGATGATGTGGGCAACGATCGTTCGGTGTAAAGATCGAGCAGGGACCCGTGAGATCGTGGCGGGATGTGCTTATTTATGGGGCATCTTATGCCGATTTGCTTCTTATCCGTACTCGGATCTTGTTTGACGCTTCACTTTGATACTCGATGTTTGATGTATGAGGAGATATCCTAAACTATTATATCTATCTAGGATATTTGAATCTTGCCGTATGGCGCTATTTCCTTTCTTTCTTTTAGATGGTATGGCTCGATGTCTTTGTTGTATGGTGGCTTGCATACATACTCATTTGTGTATGTAGTTGATCCCTTCTGCCGATTACGCCGTTCTTGTCCCGATGAATTGAAATGGTTGGGACGGTGAAGGTCTACCGTGAGTGGCATTTGGCCCCAGTACTATTTCAACCATTTCCGCTCATCCGGGCTTGTAACTAGGGCGTAATTCACGAGGTAGTTACAATTGGTATCGAGCCATCCCGCCCTTCGTGGTCTCAACCAAATGGTCGTTGTCGGTCTAGCAAATATTTTTGGTAGTTATGTATACTAGGGAAAAACAAAAGCAGAGTAGGACTGCTTCCACTTTTCTTCTTACCCACCCACCCTTTTCTGGTAAGGAAGTGTAACGTTTTCAATCATCTTCTTAAAAGTTCAAACTAGGATTCACGTGTTCTGGGTTTCCGTAGTACCATAGGTTGTGTGTTTTTGTGTGTGTGTGTGTGTGTGTGTGTGTGTGTGTGTGTGTGTGTGTGTGTGTAATTCCTTGTCTATCTGTTGCATCCAAGTTGTTATCACAATCAGCCTTTGGGTTATCAACTGTTGGTACATTCCATACCGACAGGCTTTTGCAAACCGATGCGATCTATCTGATTCGTTGTATACCGCCGCGATCTGTCTTACTCTTTGTTATCCGACGTTATCTTGTTTGGGGTGTTCGTTTCCGTAGTTACTAATCTTTAGGTTCATCGTGAGAAGAAGGGGTTAGGATATGTGTTCCACTTATTCATGTGCGGAGTAATGATTTGAGTGCGGGATGGAGTCGCGACCATACCACTACTTTTATCATTCACTTTTGTATATTGAATTGGTAGAGTCACTAATCTTGACTCGTTAAGTGATTTTGCGCATCTATTGGTATTCTAATGCCGAAATTTGCGGAAAATTTTTCTTTGTTAAGTTGTGTACCACACTCCTTTTCAGTCGTGTGCGATATGCTTAATATCTTCTAGGTGCTTTTGAACTTTGTTGATATTTTAATATCATCTTAGTAAATTGTATCCTTTAATCTTGGTTAATTCCATCTTGGTACTATTTTGGATTATTATTATTCTCCATTATAATCTTGACTTGTGTTATATCAATCACGGGATGGCTCCACTGCCCGTTCGATGAGGACATACCACCTAAAGCGGGGTCGCGTTGTAAAACATCGCCAATGCCTTGGCAATGCGGCAGAACCGGCGTTTTGAGGAAAGTGTAAGGAGGAATGAGTTTTCTCCGCTACCTCCACCTCCTAAGCGAGGAGACATCAAAAGCTTCACGAAGTTCAACCTCGCCAATTTGATGTTTCGATCGACCACTTGATCTTGATGATTGGTTGCGTGAGATGTCAAGGCTCTTGGACTAGCGATGTTCTGAGCAAGAATGGGTAAAATGTGCTACTCACCTTACGAGGGAGATGCGCTCTGGTGGAGAATTACACGAAGGCAAAGCTGCCTTGGTTTTCACCTACTTGGGAGCAGTTCCTTTGGAGCATTCAAAGAGCGATGTCATCGAAATTGTCATGGAAAGGATGAAGGAAGCGTTTCTCAACCTCAAGCGAAATGACAATGTCAATACCTACATCAGAACTTCATGAACCTTTATCGTTATGGTGGCGATGAGATATCGATGACAAGAAGAAGCAAAGAGGTTGGCAAGGGCTCAATGCATCGATTAAATATGCAATCACACATGCAAGGCGGCGTCTTTTACGGAACTTCAGCATACTGCTGCGGAGGAAGCAAGTAGGCAAGTGTTTGAGGAGTCAAAGAAACACAACCGTGATGCACCAAGCTCTTGACTATGTCGGCTCCTTCTAGCGGCGTGTCCGGGTTCCTAACACCCCACCGCTCCCGGCTCACCAAGACACTGCAAGCTATGCGGCAAGGCCACCAAACTTCATCACTGCTGCTCCGGGGCTACAACCACCACTACCACAGGCGCTGGCGAGTCCAGCTCGTTGCTCCACGTCCACCTGGTGCTTGTTTCACGTGTGGAGACTCTGGGCATCTAAAGTGGAACTGTCCGTTGAAAAACAAAGCTCTTCCGCCACCACCTCCAAGATCTGCGGCAAGCTCTCCTTTGGTTCGTGCACCACCACCTCGGGCTCTCAACATCAACACCAAGCCGGGTCTCATTGCTCGTGCCAAGCGTGTCAACGCCTCAAGTGAGCATGCACACAGGTTGTGATGGGTATGCTATCCGTTAACTCAGTCCACGAGTTTTGTTTGATTACGGTGCATCGCATTCTTTTGTTTCTATCAAGTTTGCATATGAGAATGGGTTAGCGTTGGTTCCTCTCCTCAGGTTAATGGTCCTTTCTCCTGGAGCAAATATGGCGCTTCTAAAATCAGCCATGGCAATCAAATTGAGATTGGTGGCTCCTCGTTCTCGGCGTCCTTAATTGTTCAGGCAATTCGACATTGATGTCATCTTGGGCATGGATTGGTTGACAGCAAATGCTGTGATTGATTGTCTTTGAGCTCGGTTTCTCAAGATTCACGAAGGCCATATAGTCTTTTCTCCAAGTTTGACTCCTGCTATCCGCTTTTCTCTTTGGCGGCTCGAATGATGATGCTATGGAAGCTATTGAGTGTTCCGTGGTCTATGAGTTCCTAGATGTCTTTCTGAAGAGTTGCGGGTATGCCTCCGGATCGTGAGGTTGAGTTTGTAATTGAGCTTGAACTGGAGCGGCTCCTATCTCCAAGCGGCCTTATAAAATGGGTCCCTTTGAGTTGGTGAACTCAAATGGCAACTTGATGAACAATATAAGTTGGGTTTCATTCAACACGGTACTTCTTCTTGGGGTAGCCCAACAATCTTTGTGAAGAAGCGGGCAGACCGATAGACTTTGTGTTGACTACGGGCTCTCAATGCTAAAACCATCAAGAATAAATATCCCTTCCGCGGATTAATGATCTCTTGATCAGCTGGAGCTGTGGTATTCTCTAAGCTAGACTTGAGAAGTGGTTATCACCAAATCAAAATTCGCAAGGAAGATGTTCCTAAAACAGCTTTCACCACCGCTATGGCACCGTATGAGTACACGGTCATGTCTTTCGGTCTCACTGCGCACTGCAACCTTCTCGAGGCTTATGAACTCGATTTTCATGGAGTACCTTGATAAGTTCGTTGTGGTCTATCTGGATGACATCCTAGTCTATTCAAAGTCAAAGGAAGAGCATGAAGAACACCTTCGGTGTGTCCTAAACAAGCTTCGTGAGAACCGCTTGTATGCAAAGTTCTCAAAGTGTGAGTTTTGGCTGCCTCAAGTAACCTATCTTGGTCATGTCATCTCTGCCAAGGGCATTGCAGTCAACCCGGAAACTGTGAAGACAATTGTTGAATGGCTTCCTCCGGTTAATGTCAAAGAAGTGCGGAGTTTCCTTGGTTTGGCTAGTTATTCCATTAACCCGTTCAGAACTTTTCGAAGATAGCGAAGCCTCTTACCGATCTCCTCAAGAAAGGCAAGAAATACCTTTGGACTCCTGCATGCCAAGAAAGTTTTGAGACACTCAAAGAGAAGCTCACTTCCACACCAGTCTTGGTTCCTCCGGATACATCCAAGCCTTTCCAGATATTCTGTGACGCCTCTTTGCAAGGATTGGGTGCGGTCCTTATGCAAGAAAGACAAGTTGTTGCTTATGCCTCTCGGCATTGAAGCGCATGAGATCAACTATCCTACACATGACCTCGAGCTCGCCAGATTGTCTTTGCTTTGAAACTATGGAGGCACTACAGCTTGGCAACCGTTGTGAAATCTTTTACGATCACAAAAGTTTGAAGTATATCTTCACACGGCTGATCTCAACCTTGCCGAGAGGAGATGGATTGAAGCAATCAATGATTTTATTTGACCATCAACTACACTCCGCAAAGCTAATGTCATGGCGATGCTCTCGGCCAAAGCTTATGTCAACAACCTCATGATGGAAGAACAACGGCCTCTCTTGTGCGAGGAATTCCGTCGGCTCAACCTTGAAATTGTGGAACAAGGGCATCTCGAACCTTCTGCTACTCTCTTGGAAGAAAAGATTCGCTCTCGTCTTGGTGATCCGCACACCAAAAGATCATCTCAAACTTGACTTCAGTATGAGTCCTTCCGTCGATGATCAAGGCACGCTTTTCTTTGAACACCGGATGTTTGTTCGAACTACCGGGTTTGAGAGAACAAGTTATCAAGGAGGCGCATGATTCTGTCCTTTCTATCCACCTGGCAGCACAAAGATGTACATGGACTTGAAAACACAATATTGGTGGCGGGATTGAAGCGATATTGTGCCAAGTATGTCTCAGTGTGATGTGCGCAGAGTGAAAGCTGTCCATCGAAACCTTACGGTCTTCTACAGCCATTGAAACCCCGGAATGGAAATGGGAGAAAGTAGAGATGGACTTCATCACTGGTTTTCAAAGGTCATGAAGGGCAACAATGCAATCTTTGTTGTCATTGGAGCTTTCTAAAGTGGCTCACTTCTTCCCGTCAGGAAACAATTTACGGAATTGATTGGTGAGCTCTATATCAACAATTGTCTCTCGTATGGGGTTCCGCTCGAGATCGATTCGGACCGTGGGAGCATCTTCACTTCCAAGTTCGGGAAAGTTTCCAAAATGCTCGGGAACAAAGTTGAACTTCACCTGACTTACCACCCTCGATCAGGACGGGTTGAAAGGATCAATCAGTTACGGAGGATATGCTTCGTGCTTGCGTCATCTCTTTTGGCATGAAGTGGAGGAATGTCTTCCCTATGCTGAATTCTCTTACAACAACTTCGGAAAAGTCGAAGATGGCACCATTTGAGGCTCTCTATGGCCACAAGTGCGAACTCCGATTGGTTGGTCGGTGCGGAGAAAGAATTTGGTTTGTACGACATTGTAACTCAAGCGGAGGAGAAGGTGCATATCATTCTTGAGAATCTAAAGATTGCTCAAAGTCGCTAGAAGAGCAATTATGACAGGAAGCACACGGACATGGTGTATGCCCCTGGTGATCTCGTTTACCTTCGTGTCACTCCCATGAGAGGCACACACCGCTTTGGTATCAAAGGAAAGCTAGCTCCTAGATACATCGGTCCTTTCAAAATTCGTGGAAGAAGAGGAGAAGTTGCTTATGCTCTTGAGCTCCCGGAAAAACTCAAAGTCCATGATGTTTTCCACATCTCTCAACTCAAGAAGTGCTTCAAAGATCCCGGCAGGACCGTGGATCATGAGCTAATCGATCTCCAAGAAGACCTGTCTTATCAAGAACACCCCACAAAAATCCTTGAGACTGAGAAAGAAGGACCCGCAACAAGTCCATCAAGTTCTGCAAGGTGCAGTGGTCGCACCATTCCGTTTATGAAGCCACTTGGGAGCGTGAAGATGAACTCCGTGCCAACTATCCTACCCTCTTTGAGTCTTCTTATTCTTCCTAGAATCTCGGGACGAGATTCACATTTAGGGGAGAGTTGTAGCATCCCATTTGTCTAACAACTGTAATGCTACTTGGTTTAGTAATATAATGGCTACTTCCTACATATAATTGCTGCATCATCATTCATATCATGCTCATGTCATCATGCCACCTTGCATTTG
Source organism: Avena longiglumis (assembly GCA_030063025.1). Classification (NCBI taxonomy): domain Eukaryota; kingdom Viridiplantae; phylum Streptophyta; class Magnoliopsida; order Poales; family Poaceae; genus Avena; species Avena longiglumis. The sequence goes on from CP125976.1 coordinate 129,942,744, forward strand.
AGCATCATACAAAAACCCTTTGTATTTTGGTTCTTATCTCATATGCATTATTATTTGTATTTGCCTCTTGACATTGTAGTTGGCTCATGATATATTGTTTAATGCCCAATTTGAGTTGAGGGCATCTCTTTTGAATTCCTTCCATCTACTAACTTGCCATACCACCTCTCCTTTGGTATCATCTCTTTTCCACTCTATACATGTATGTGGCCTTTTGTTTGTTAGTATTTCAAAAACCAAGCCACATATATTTGTATGGATCCAAATCTACCTATATCATTCATATGTGATATTTGCATGCATGGATGTAATCTTGCATGCCTCATGCAAAGAAACCCTCCACCTTCCTATGTTCATGTGGTTCTTTTGGAGTGTAAGCAAATTCTTGGACATTGATCATTTGAATGGTCATTTAAAACTATCCTTTGTGCCGTTGTTGCATGGCCCATGCAAGCTTGCACCATCCACCATCTCTCTCTACCCCTTCATGCTTGTTTGTTTGGTTCATATTAAAAAGACTCTACACCCATTCCACATATTTTTGTTAACCTAGTTTAGTGCATGTGAGCACCCAAAAATTCCAAACTCTAATCCTAAACCTCCTCTCTCTTTATTCCTCTCTCCAACCTAATTTAAACCTTAATCCCTCACCCTAAGCCATCTTCCTCTCTCTCTTTTCCTCTCTTTACCATAGCCACCATCCCTCATCCTAAACCCTCTTTTCTTTATTTATTTTTCCTCTTCCTAACCCTAATCACCTAACCACTACCACCATCTACTAGACCACCCCCATCTAATCCTAACCCTCATCTACCCTAGCTACCCCTTACCACCAACTTGGCCATCATCTAACACCATACCCCCTCTTTCTACAAACCCTAAACCGAAGCTACCAACCCTTGAGAGCCTCACCTCTCCTCTCTCTCTCTAACATGCAGCCCCACCTAGCCTTCCTCTCTCTCTCCACCCAACCCTAAGACTAACCCTAACCCGAGCCTAGCTCTACCCTTTTCCCTCTCTCCTCTATCCACGCCATGAGGGCCCCACCAGAGCCTTCCCTCTGCTGGCCCCTCCTGGCAGCCTCCATCTCTCCAGGCCTAGCTACCCCCTTGCCCCTGCCCGATCACGTGAGGGAGGACAAAGGTGGCACCGAGGCCACCTTTATCCTCACCACCTCCACCACGCCATCTGCCTCCTCCCTCCGTCCTTATCTCCCCCTCGGCCTTTCACTGCATCCCCAGATCCACCCGGGCCCTGCCCCTTCCCCCTCTCTTCCTCTACCACCGATCACCACCGTCGCCGGCCAACCTTTCGGCCTCCCTCCACCATCCCGTGATCCGAGGCGGCGGAGGAAGCTTGTCGGCAAGGTCGAGGCCCTCCGATCGCCCTGTACCCTTGGCGTGGAGGAAGAGGACCAAGAAGCCAGCCGACGCCGCCTTGCGAAACCCTAGCTCTCCGGCCGATCGCCATCATGTTGATCCTCTGCGCCCGGCTGCACCGACCACACCAACACAACCCATGCGGCTCTCCTGACAACCTCCGCCTCGCCGTCGCCGTCAGATCCGCGGTGGTTCCGTCGAGCATCTTGCGTCTTGGCCGTGGCCTGCCATCTGCTCGTCTGCGCGCCCTCGTGGCCTACCTAGGCCCCATCCCTCAACTTGTCACACCCCACACCACTGCGGTTCCGCCCTCTGTGTGGCGCCCGCGTTTGAGTTCGACCCCCACCTTTCTTTTGCACCAACCCGCACTCCTCTAGGCCACATATGCATCACGTGGCGTTTTGCAAGGATCCGCCGTTTTTGATCAACCAACCCGCGTCCACCTCTCTCTCTCTCGGTAATGTGCGGCGTCCGGTCGTGATGGCCCACTGTCTGCGTCAGCGGCTGGCTCTGCCTAGGTGCAAAAAAGCCTTTCTGTTTCCTGTTTCAAATCAAACTATTCAAAATAAATTCAAATTCAAATTTCAATTCAGTTTTTAAATAACTTTTAAAATATAAAACTAAATAATACATATAATATATGTTTTTGAGTTAGAAAAATGTGAGGATTTCAAATATGCTATTCAAATTACATTTTTGCACATTTAAAAATTCCAAGTTGAGTAAAATTACATAAAATGCCCCTTGGCTTAATTAATTAATAACTTTTGTTTTATAACTCCGAATTTAACAAATGATATGTCTAAAATGATTAGCTCGACGAGACCTTTCTGTTTATGCTATCCATGACTTAAATTGCAGCATGCATCATATAAATATAAAGTATACAACAACTTAACCGGGAATAAAATGTGACCAAAACTCAATAAAATGCTTATTTCTTGTATTCCACCCCTCACCCATGCCATGCTACTTTAATGCCATGCAAATTGTGCATCATTCATCATGGCATGATTGTTTGCTTGTCGCATTTTATTCATATGCTTGTGCACTTTATTTATGTTGGCCCTTGTTTGTTTGGTTCTTCTTCGAATAGACACTGAGCAGGGGATATACCAAGAGAACCAGGAGCACTACCCAGATCCTTCTCTCGCTTCAACTGAGCTGCCAGGCAAGCACTACCACATGCTTGCATACATATAGTACCTATTGCCTCTATCTTATTCTTGCATCATTGAGTCGCGATTGCATTAAACTGAATCCCAAGTATTGCATAGCCTTTACTTTTAAACCCCACCAAGCTTGTTCCTCCATCCCATGAGCCATTACTACGGAGTTGTTTGAGCCATGCGAGTAGAAACAACATGAGTAGGGTATGTGAGTGTCGATGGATAACGAGGTACCTAAACAACTTAACTTGAGTAGTAATGGGATAACTAATGAAAGTGGCACGGTGAGCAATATCTATTTGGTTTTCCTGCTCACTTGTGTCCGTAGGACCCCGAGTACTTGATTCATGTTCCTTGATTATTCGCGCTATCCACATCCGGGAGGCTTATGGGACCCCCCTGAGCCAGAGCTTAATTCCGTCTTATTTCTTGGGGCCACAAACTAGTTTGAGGTTTTGTTTACTATCCTGTACTTATGCCATGCTTTACATCTTTATTACGATTGTGCGAGGAGCACTCTTTGTTAGGTAAGCGGAGTGTTTTCGGTGTCGACAAGCCTAGTCACATTTTCGGTTCCGGTCGTTCTGACCATGGCGCAAACCTTGAGTCCATCTCGAGTCACTAGCCGTTCTTGGGTGTACTCAATGGGGTGCCCCCTGAAATATTTCTGAATCTGTGATTGCTTTGTCGTGAATGCCTCGTTGGGATTTGAATTGGTTTTTCCGAGGTTGATCGAGTGTGTGTTGCTATTTGTGCACCCTGCGGTAAAACTTCTGAAAGCCGTGTCGCGGTTATGGGCGACTTGGAGCACAATTTCTCGATCATAGACAAGCATAACTAAAGTACCGCTTTTAATTTGACTAAATGCGACTAGTAAATAGTGCAACACTCATGGAATGGTTAATAAAATTGCCAACGGATGGGGGGTTGTTCGTCCGCTTCCTCATTGGTAAGCGAGGAGGAGGATGGATCTGATGGTTACTGTTATAACTGTTGTCATTAATTCACGGACATCCGTCTATCTTTGGTTAGGCGGATGGTTAGCGATTATCTATAGAACTGTTAGCGTTTATCTTTTGCTGCAATTGCGTCACCCCAGGTTGTGTCCCCTTTAGAGGCATAAAGACTTGCTGAGTACCCCTAGGGTCTCACACGATAAATTATTTGATTCAGATGAATAGGTACACTCACAAGATGGATACTGGGTGGAGGAGGCGGATGATGTGGGCAACGATCGTTCGGTGTAAAGATCCCAGGAACGGGGATCCGTGAGATCTGTGGGCGGGATGTGCTTATTTATGGGGCATCTTATGCCGATTTGCTTCTTATCCGTACTCGGATCTTGTTTGACGCTTCCGCCTGATACTCTGATGTTTGATGTATGAGGAGATATCCTAAACTATTATATCTATCTAGGATATTTGAATCTTGCCGTATGGCGTTGCTATTTTTCCTTTCTTTTTAGATGGTATGGCTCTGATGTACTGTTGTATGGTGGCTTGCATACATACTCATTTGTGTATGTAGTTGATCCCTTCGCCGATTCGCCCGTTCTTGTCGATGAATTGGAAATGGTTGGGGCGGCGAAAGGTCTACCGTGAGTGGCATTTGGGCCCCGTACTATTTCAACTATTTCCGCTCATCCGGGCTTGTAACTAGGAGCGTAATTCACCGAGGTAGTTACAATTGGTATCAGAGCCATCCCGCCCTTCAGGGTCTCAGCCAAATGGTCGTTGTCAGTCTAGCAAATATTTTTGGTAGTTATGTATACTAGGGAAAAACAAAACGCGAGAGTAGGACTGCTTTCACTTTTCTTACCCACCCACCCACCCTTTTCTGGTAAGGAAGTGTAACGTTTTCAATCCTCTTCTTAAAAGTTCAAACTAGGATTCACGTGTTCTGGGTTTCCGTAGTACCATAGGTTGTTTTTTTTTTGTGTGTGTGTGTGTGTGTGTGTGTGTGTGTGTGTGTAATTCCTTGTCTATCTGTTGCATCCAAGTTGTTATCACAATCAGCCTTTGGGTTATCAACTGTTGGTACATTCCATACCGACAGGCTTTTGCAAACCGATGCGATCTATCGATTCGTTGTATACCTTGTGCATCTTACTCTTTGTTATCCGATGTTATCTTGTTTGGGGTGTTCGTTTCCGTAGTTACTAATCTTTAGGTTCATCGTGAGAAGAAGGGGTTAGGATATGTGTTCCACTTATTCATGTGCAGAGTAATGATTTGAGTGCGGGATGGAGTCGCGACCATACCACTACTTTTATCATTCGCTTTTGTATATTGAATTGGTAGAGTCACTAATCTTGACTCGTTAAGTGATTTTGCGCATCTATTGGTATTCTAATGCCGAAATTTGCGGAAAATTTTTCTTTGTTAAGTTGTGTACCACACTCCTTTTCAGTCGTGTGCGATATGCTTAATATCTTCTAGGTGCTTTTGAACTTTGTTGATATTTTAATATCATCTTAGTAAATTGTATCCTTTAATCTTGGTTAATTCCATCTTGGTACTATTTTGGATTATTATTATTCTCCATTATAGTACTGACTTGTGTGTTATATCAATCACAGGATGGCTCCACCACGCCGTTCTGATGAGGACATACCACCTAAACTGGGGTCCGCGTTGTAAAACATCGCCAATGCCTTGGCAGCAATGCAGCAGAACCAGCAGCGTTTTGAGGAAAGTGTAAGGAGGAATGAGTTTTCTCCGCTACCTCCACCTCCTAAGCGAGGAGACATCAAAAGCTTCCTGAAGTTCAACCCTCGCCAATTTGATGTTTCTGATCGACCACTTGATGCTGATGATTGGTTGCGTGAGATGTCAAGGCTCGAGGCTAGCGATGTTCTGAGCAAGAATGGGTAAAATGTGCTACTCACCTTACGAAGGGAGATGCAGCTCTGGTGGGAGAATTACACGAAGGCAAACTGCCTTTGGTTTTCAGCCTACTTGGGAGCAGTTCCTGGAGCATTCAAAGAGCGATGTCTGTCGAAATTGTCATGGAAAGGATGAAGGAAGCGTTCTCAACCTCAAGCGGGGAAATGACAATGTCAATACCTACATCAGAACTTCATGAACCTTTCGTTATGGTGGCGATGAGATGTCGATGACAAGAAGAAGCAAAGAGGTTCGGCAAGGGCTCAATGCATCGATTAAATATGCAATCACACATGCAAGGCGGCGTCTTTTACGGAACTTCAAAGACTCTGCAGAGGAAGCAAGTAGGCAAGTGTTTGAGGAGTCAAAGAAACACAACCGTGATGCACCAAGCTCTTCAGCTATGTCAGCTCCTTCTAAGCGGCGTGTCTGGGTTCCTAACACCCCACCGTCGCTCCCGGCTCCACCAAGACTTGCAAGCTATGCGACAAGGCCACCAAACTTCATCACTGCTGCTCCTAGGGGCTACAACCACCACTACCCTGGAGCGCCTGGCGGAGTCCCTGGCTACGTTGCTCCACGTCCACCTGGTGCTTGTTTCACGTGTGGAGACTCTTGGCATCTAAACTGGAACTGTCCGTTGAAAAACAAAGCTCTTCCGCCACCACCTCCAAGATCTGCGGCAAGCTCTCCTTTGGTTCGTGCACCACCACCTCGGGCTCTCAACATCAACACCAAGCCCGGGTCTACTGTTGCTCGTGCCAACTGTGTCAACGCCACTCAAGCTGAGCATGCACCTGGAGTTGTGATGGGTATGCTATCCGTTAACTCAGTCCCTGCACGAGTTTTGTTTGATTCTGGTGCATCGCATTCTTTTGTTTCTATCAAGTTTGCATATGAGAATGGGTTAGCGTTGGTTCCTCTCCTCAAGCGGTTAATGGTCCTTTCTCCTGGAGCAAATATGGCAGCTTCTAAAATCAGCCATGGCAATCAAATTGAGATTGGTGGCTCCTCGTTATCGGCGTCCTTAATTGTTCTGGGCAATTCTGACATTGATGTCATCTTGGGCATGGATTGGTTGACAGCAAATGCAGCTGTGATATATTGTCCTTATCGCTCGGTTTCTCTAAAGATTCCTGAAGGCCATATAGTCTTTTCTCCAAGTTTGACTCCTGCTATCCAGCTTTTCTCTTTGGCGGCTCTGAATGATGATGCTATGGAAGATATTCAGAGTGTTCCGGTGGTCTGTGAGTTCCCAGATGTCTTTCCTGAAGAGTTGCCGGGTATGCCTCCGGATCGTGAGGTTGAGTTTGTAATTGAGCTTGAACCTGGAACGGCTCCTATCTCCAAGCGGCCTTATAAAATGGGTCCTGCTGAGTTGGCTGAACTCAAATGGCAACTTGATGAACAAGATAAGTTGGGTTTCATTCAACACAGTACTTCTTCTTGGGGTAGCCCAACAATCTTTGTGAAGAAGCGAGACAGGACCGATAGACTTTGTGTTGACTACCGGGCTCTCAATGCTAAAACCATCAAGAATAAATATCCCCTTCCGCGGATTAATGATCTCTTCGATCAGCTAGCTGGAGCTGTGGTATTCTCTAAGCTAGACTTGAGAAGTGGTTATCACCAAATCAAAATTCGCAAGGAAGATGTTCCTAAAACAGCTTTCACCACCCGCTATGGCCTGTATGTACACGGTCATGTCTTTCGGTCTCACCAACGCACCTGCAACCTTCTCGAGGCTTATGAACTCGATTTTCATGGAGTACCTTGATAAGTTCGTTGTGGTCTATCTGGATGACATCCTAGTCTATTCAAAGTCAAAGGAAGAGCATGAAGAACACCTTCGGTGTGTCCTAAACAAGCTTCGTGAGAACCGCTTGTATGCAAAGTTCTCAAAGTGTGAGTTTTGGCTGCCTCAAGTAACCTATCTTGGTCATGTCATCTCTGCCAAGGGCATTGCGATCAACCCGAAACTGTGAAGACAATTGTTGAATGGCTTCCTCCGGTTAATGTCAAAGAAGTGCGGAGTTTCCTTGGTTTGGCTAGTTATTCCCGCTTCGTTCGAACTTTTCAAGATAGCAAAGCCTCTTACCGATCTCCTCAAGAAAGGCAAGAAATACCTTTGGACTCCTGCATGCCAAGCAAGTTTTGAGACACTCAAAGAGAAGCTCACTTCCACACCGTCTTGGTTCCTCCGGATACATCCAAGCCTTTCCATATTCTGACGCCTCTTTGCAAGGATTGGGTGCGGTCCTTATGCAAGAAAGACAAGTTGTTGCTTATGCCTCTCGGCGATTGAAGACGCATGAGATCAACTATCCTACACATGACCTCGAGTTCGCAGCGATTGTCTTTGCTTTGAAACTATGGAGGCACTACACCTTGCAAACCGTTAGAAATCTTTTACGATCACAAAAGTTTGAAGTATATCTTCACAGGCTGATCTCAACCTTGGCAGAGGAGATGGATTGAAGCAATCAATGATTTTATTTGACCATCAACTACACTCCGGCAAAGCTAATGTCATGGCCGATGCTCTCGACCACAAAGCTTATGTCAACAACCTCATGATGGAAGAACAACAGCCTCTCTTGTGCGAGGAATTCGGCACCAACCTTGAAATTGTGGAACAAGGGCATCTCCTGAACCTTCCGCTACTCCTCTTGGAAGAAAAGATTCGCTCTCGTCGACTTGGTGATCCGCACCAAAAAGATCATCTCCAAACTTCAGCTTCAAGTATGAGTCCTTCCACGTCGATGATCAAGGCACGCTTTTCTTTGAACACCGGATGTTTGTTCGAACTACCCGGTTTGAGAGAGCAAGTTCTCAAGGAGGCGCATGATTCTGTCCTTTCTATCCACCACGGCAGACAAAGATGTACATGGACTTGAAAACACAATATTGGTGGCGGATTGAAGCGATATTGTGCCAAGTATGTCTCGAGTGTGATGTCCGCCAGAGTGAAAGCTGTCCATCGAAACCTTACGGTCTTCTACAGCCATTGAAACCCGAATGGAAATGGGAGAAAGTAGAGATGGACTTCATCTGGTTTTCCAAGGTCGCAGAAGGGCAACAATGCAATCTTTGTTGTCATTGACAGCTTTCTAAAGTGGCTCACTTCTTCCCCAAAGGAAATAATTTACGGAATTGATTGGTGAGCTCTATATCAAGAATTGTCTCTCTGTATGGGGTTCCGCTCGAGATCGATTGGACCGTGGAGCATCTTCACTTCCAAGTTCGGGAAAGTTTCCAAAATGCTCGGGAACAAAGTTGAACTTCAAAGACTTACCACCCTCGATCGCAAGGACGGTTGAAAGGATCAATCGATTCGAGGATATGCTTCGTGCTTGCGTCATCTCTTTTGGCATGAAGTGGGAGGAATGTCTTCCCTATGCTGAATTCTCTTACAACAACAGCTTCCAGAAAAGTCTGAAGATGGCACCATTTGAGGCTCTCTATGGCCGCAAGTGCAGAACTCCGATTGGTTGGTCAGGTGCAGGAGAAAGAATTTGGTTTGGCCCTGACATTGTAACTCAAGCGGAGGAGAAGGTGCATATCATTCTTGAGAATCTAAAGATTGCTCAAAGTCGCTAGAAGAGCAATTATGACAGGAAGCACACGGACATGGTGTATGCCCCTGGTGATCTCGTTTACCTTCGTGTCACTCCCATGAGAGGCACACACCGCTTTGGTATCAAAGGAAAGCTGGCTCCTAGATACATCGGTCCTTTCAAAATTCGTGGAAGAAGAGGAGAAGTTGCTTATGCTCTTGAGCTCCCGGAAAAACTCAAAGTCCATGATGTTTTCCACATCTCTCAACTCAAGAAGTGCTTCAAAGATCCCGGCAGGACCGTGGATCATGAGCTAATCGATCTCCAAGAAGACCTGTCTTATCAAGAAAACCCCACAAAAATCCTTGAGACCGCAGAAAGAAGGACTCGCAACAAGTCCATCAAGTTCTGCAAGGTGCAGTGGTCGCACCATTCCGTTTATGAAGCCACTTGGGAGCGTGAAGATGAACTCCGTGCCAACTATCCTACCCTCTTTGAGTCTTCTTATTCTTCCTAGAATCTCGGGGCGAGATTCCTGTTTAGTGGGGGAGAGTTGTAGCATCCCATTTGTCTAACAACTGTAATGCTACTTGGTTTAGTAATATAATGGCTACTTCCTACATATAATTGTTGCATCATCATTCATATCATGCTCATGTCATCATGCCACCTTGCATTTGAGCATCATACAAAAACCCTTTGTATTTTGGTTCTTATCTCATATGCATTATTATTTGTATTTGCCTCTTGACATTGTAGTTGGCTCATGATATATTGTTTAATGCCCAATTTGAGTTGAGGGCATCTCTTTTGAATTCCTTCCATCTACTAACTTGCCATACCACCTCTCCTTTGGTATCATCTCTTTTCCACTCTATACATGTATGTGGCCTTTTGTTTGTTAGTATTTCCAAAACCAAGCCACATATATTTGTATGGATCCAAATATACCTATATCATTCATATGTGATATTTGCATGCATGGATGTAATCTTGCATGCCTCATGCAAAGAAACCCTCCACCTTCCTATGTTCATGTGGTTCTTTTGGAGTGTAAGCAAATTCTTGGACATTGATCATTTGAATGGTCATTTAAAACTATCCTTTGTGCCTTTGTTGCATGGCCCATGCTTGCACCATCCACCATCTCTCTACCCCTTCATGCTTGTTTGTTTGGTTCATATTAAAAAGACTCTACACCCATTCCACATATTTTCGTTAACCTAGTTTAGTGCATGTGAGCACCCAAAAATTCCAAACTCTAATCCTAAACCTCCTCTCTCTTTATTCCTCTCTCCAACCTAATTTAAACCCTAATCCCTCACCCTAAGCCATCTTCCTCTCTCTCTTTTCCTCTCTTTACCATAGCCACCATCCCTCATCCTAAACCCTCTTTTCTTTATTTATTTTTCCTCTTCCTAACCCTAATCACCTAACCACTACCACCATCTACTAGACCACCCCATCTAATCCTAACCCTCATCTACCCTAGCTACCCCTTACCACCAACTTGGCCATCATCTAACACCATACCCCCCTCTTTCTACAAACCCTAAACCGAAGCTACCAACCTAACCCGAGCCTCACCTCTCCTCTCTCTCTAACATGCAGGCCCCACCAAGCCTTCCTCTCTCTCTCCACCCAACCCTAAGACTAAACCTAACCCGAGCCTAGCTCTACCCCTTTTTCCCTCTCTCCTCTATCCCTGCCATGAGGCCCCACCCAGCCTTCCCTCCTTGGCCCCTCCTGGCAGCCTCCATCTCTCCATGCCTAGCTACCCCCTGCGCCTGCCCGATCACGTGAGGGAGGACAAAGGTGGCACTGAGGCCACCTTTATCCTCACCACCTCCACCACGCCATCTGCCTCCCTCCCTCCGTCCTTATCTACCCTCGGCCTTTCCCTGCATCCCCAGATCCACCCGGGCCCTGCCCCTTCCCCCTCTCTTCCTCTACCACCGTTCACCACCGTCGCCGGACAACCTTTCGGCGTCCACCATCCCCGGCGATCCAGGAGGCGCAGGCGGAAGGAAGCTTGTCGGCAAGGTCGAGGAGGCCCTCCGCATCGCCCTGCCCTTGACGTGGAGGAAGAGGACCAGCAGCCGACGCCCGACGCGAAACCCTAGCTCTCCGGCCGCTAGCATCGCCAGTTGATCCTCTGCCCGCCGATCACCACCAACCAACAACCGCGATGGCAAGACTCCTCCCTCGACAACCTCCGCCTCGCTGCCGCCGTCAGATCCGCCGGTGGTTCCGCTGAAGCACGTCTTGGCGCTGGCCAAGCCATCTCGCTTCCGTGCGGCGCCTCGCGAAGCCTACCTAGGCCCCATCCTCAACTCCTGAAGCCCACACCACCGGTGGTTCCGCCCTCTGGCAGCGCGTCGCGGGTTCGACCCCCGCCCGCTGCGGCGTGCTCTGGGCGTCAGCGAAAGAAGCACAGTGCACACGTTGCACTTTTGCAGATAACCCCCCCACCTTTTCTTTTGCACCAACCCGCACTCCCTCTAGGCCCACATGTCTGTCTCGCTGGCGTTTTGCAAAAAGGATCCCGTAGTTTTGATCAACCAACCCATGTCCACCTCTCTCATTAATGTGCGTCCGATGTGATGGCCCAATTGTCTGCGTCGGCTGGCTCTGCCTGGGTGCAAAAAATCCTTTCTGTTTCCTGTTTCAAATCAAACTATTCAAAATAAATTCAAATTCAAATTTCAATTCAGTTTTTAAATAACTTTTAAAATATAAAACTAAATAATACATATAATATATGTTTTTGAATCAGAAAAATGTGAGGATTTCAAATATGCTATTCAAATTACATTTTTGCACATTTAAAAATTCCAAGTTGAGTAAAATTACATAAAATGCCCCTTGGCTTAATTAATTAATAACTTTTGTTTTATAACTCCGAATTTAACAAATGATATGTCTAAAATGATTAGCTCGACGAGACCTTTCTGTTTATGCTATCCATGACTTAAATTGCAGCATGCATCATATAAATATAAAGTATACAGCAACTTAACCGGGAATAAAATGTGACCAAAACTCAATAAAATGCTTATTTCTTGTATTCCACCCCTCACCCTTGCCATGCTACTTTAATGCCATGCAAATTGTGCATCATTCATCATGGCATGATTGTTTGCTTGTCGCATTTTATTCATATGCTTGTGCACTTTATTTATGTTGGCCCTTGTTTGTTTGGTTCTTCTTCGAATAGACCTCGGGTGGGATATACCAAGAGAACCAGGAGCACTACCCAGATCCTTCTCTCGCTTCAACTGAGCTGCCAGGCAAGCACTACCACATGCTTGCATACATATAGTACCTATTGCCTCTATCTTATTCTTGCATCATTGAGTCACGATTGCATTAAACTGAATCCCAAGTATTGCATAGCCTTTACTTTTAAACCCCACTGAAGCTTGTTCCTCCATCCCATGAGCCATTACTACAGAGTTGTTTGAGCCATGCAGTCGTAGAACACATGAGTAGGGTATGTGAGTGTCGATGGATAACGAGGTACCTAAACAACTTAACTTGAGTAGTAATGGGATAACTAATGAAAGTGGCACCGTGAGCAATATCGCTATTTGGTTTTTCCTGCTCACTTGTGTCCCGAGGACCCCGAGTACTTGATTCTTGTTCCTTGATTATTCGCGCTATCCACATCCGGAGGCTTATGGGACCCCCGAGCAGAGCTTGATTCCGTCTTATTTCTTGGGGCCACAAACTAGTTTGAGGTTTTGTTTACTATCTGTACTTATGCCATGCTTTCTCGCTTTATTACGATTGTGCGAGGAGCACTGTCTGCTTAGGTAAGGAGTGTTTTCATGCATCGACAAGCCCACCACATTTTCGGGTTCCCGTTTCTGACCATGGCGGCGCAAACCTTGAGTCCGTCTCGGAGTCAGCTAGCTTCGTTGCGGGTGTACTCAATGGGGTGGCCCCCTGAAATATTTCTGAATCCTGTGATTGCTTTGTCGTGAATGCCTCGTTGGGATTTGAATTGGTTTTTCCGAGGTTGATCGAGTGTGTGTTGCTATTTGTGCACCCCTGCAGGGTAAAACTTTCTGAAAGCCGTGTCCGCGGTTATGGACGACTTGGAGCACAATTTCTCGATCATAGACAAGCATAACTAAAGTACCGCTTTTAATTTGACTAAGTAACTGACTAGTAAATAGTGCAACACTCATGGAATGGTTAATAAAATTGCCAACGGATGGGGGGTTGTTCGTCCGCTTCCTCGTTGGTAAGCGAGGAGGAGGATGGATCTGATGGTTACTGTTATAACTGTTGTCATTAATTCACGGACATCCGTCTATCTTTGGTTAGGCGGATGGTTAGCGATTATCTATAGAACTGTTAGCGTTTATCTTTTGCTGCAATTGCGTCACCCCAGGTTGTGTCCCCTTTAGAGGCATAAAGACTTGCTAAGTACCCCTAGGGTCTCACACGATAAATTATTTGATTCGGATGAGCAGTACACTCACAAGATGGATCTTGGGTGGAGGAGGCGATGATGGGCAACGATCGTTCGTGTAGAGATTCCGGAACGGGGATCCGTGAGATCTGTGGGCGGGATGTGCTTATTTATGGGGCATCTTATGCCGATTTGCTTCTTATCCGTACTCGGATCTTGTTTGACGCTTCCGCCTGATACTCTGATGTTTGATGTATGAGGAGATATCCTAAACTATTATATCTATCTAGGATATTTGAATCTTGCCGTATGGCGTTGCTATTTTTCCTTTCTTTTTAGATGGTATGGCTCTGATGTACTGTTGTATGGTGGCTTGCATACATACTCATTTGTGTATGTAGTTGATCCCTTCGCCTGCCGATTACGCCGCCCGTTCTTGTCCCGATGAATTGGAAATGGTTGGGACGGCCGAAAGGTCTACCCGTGAGTGGCATTTGGGCCCCATCGTACTATTTCAACCATTTCCGCTCATCCAGGCTTGTAACTAGGAGCGTAATTCACCGAGGTAGTTACAATAGACATTGGATCCAGCGCACTAGGAACCACACCCAGCTCTGTAATGAACTCTTTCATCTATATCGCTTCTTGTGAAGCCTCCGAAGCAGCCATGTATTCCAATTCAGTTGAAGATCTCGCCACAACGCTTTGCTTTGCACTCCTCCGATAGCTGCACCATTCAAAATAAATCATTATCCAGTTGTGATTTAGAATCATCCGGATCGGTGTTCCAACTAGCATCGGTGTAACCATTAACAACGAGCTTTTCATCACCTCCATAAGAAAGAACCATATCCTTAGTTCTTCTCAAGTACTTAAGGATGTTTTGATCATTGTCCAATGATCCACTCTGGATCACTTTGATATCTGCTAGTTAAACTAACAGCATATGCAATGTCGGGTCTAGTACATAGCATGGCATACATTAGAGATCCTATGGCTGAGGCATAGGGAGTCTTACTCATCCTATCTCTATCTTCTGCCGATGTCGGACTTTGAGTTTTACTCAAGGTCGTATTGGGCAACATGGGCAAGAACCCTTTCTTGCTATCTTCCATTCCAAACCTCTTTAGAACTTTGTCCAAATATGTACTTTGTCACAATGATATTTGGCGTTTGGATCTATCTCTATAAATCTTTATGCCTAATATGTAAGCTGCTTCGCCAAGATCCTTCATTGAAAAACTATTATTCAAATATTCCTTGACACTATTAAGAAGGTCTACATCATTCCCAATCAACAATATGTCATCTACATATAGTATTAAGAATGCTACAGAGCTCCCACTCACTTTCTTGTAAATACAAGCTTCTCCATAAGTTTGTATAAAACCAAAACTTTTGATCACCTTATCAAAACGTTGGTTCCAACTTCGGGATGCTTGCTTCAATCCATAGATGGACCGTTGAAGTTTGCATACCTTGTTAGCATCTTTAGGATCGACAAAACCTTTGGGTTGCATCATATACAACTCTTCATCAATGTCTCCATTGAGGAATCTTGTTTTGACATCCATCGCCATATCTCATAATCATAATATGCAGATTGCTAACATAATCCTCACAGACTTTAGCTTCTCTTGGTGAGACAGTCTCATCATAGTCAACTCCTTGAATTTGTCGAAACCCTTTTGCGACAAGTCGAGCTTTATAGACGATAACATTACCATCAACATCTGTTTTTCTTGAAAATCCATTTGTTCTCGTGACCTTAGGCCATCCCAGAAGTCCACCAAAGTCCATACTTGGTTTCGTACATGGATCCAATCTCGGATTTCATGGCTTCTTGCCATTTATTGGAATCTGGGCTCATCATCGCTTCCTCATATGTCTCGGGGTCATGGTGTTGTCCACCAACATGACACTCATAACGGATCATACCGATGAGTGGTAAGAGTTCTCGTTGACATGCGAGGCTCTGTAGCAACTTCAACGAAGTTTCATGATCATCATCATTAGCTTCCTCTCTTATTGGTGCAGTGCGGGCACCACGGGGAACTTCTTCCTTTGCGCTACTCGCAATTCGAGAGAAGGTTCGACAACCTCGTCGAGTTCTACTTTCCTTCCATCACTTCTTTCGAGAGAAATTCCTTCTCTAGAAAGGATCCATTCTTAACCTTGAAGATTTTGCCTTCGGATCTATGATAGAAGGTATACCCAATAGTTTCCTTGGGTATCCTATGAAGACGCATTTTTCCGCTTTGGGTTCAAGCTTGTCAGGATGTAACTTCTTTACATAGGCCGCATCCCCAAACTTTAAGGAACGACAATCTAGGTTTCTTCCCAAACCATAATTCATACGGTGTCGTTTCAGCGGATTTAGACGGTGCCCTATTTAAAGTGAATCTCATTTGTTCTAATGCATAACCCCAAAATGATAGCGGTAAATCTGTAAGTGACATCATAGAATGAACCATATCTAAGAGAGTTCGATTACGACGTTTGCACACACCATTCTTGTGGTGTTCTGGCGGTGTCAATCATGAAAGTATTCCGCATTTCTTCAAATGCTCGCCAAACTCGTAACTTAGATATTCACCTCCATGATCAGAACATAGAAATTTAATCTTCTTGTTACGTTGATTCTCTACCTCACTTTGAAATTCCTTAAACTTCTCGAAAGTTTTGGACTTATGTTTCATGAAATAGATATACCCATATCTACTCAAGTCATCCGTGAAGGTAAGAACATAACGATATGTAGGGGTTCGTAGCATGGAAAACAAAATTTTTCTATCGCATACAAACAAACAAGCCAAGATCTATCTACTAGATTGTAGCAACGAGTCGATGGAATAACTTACCCTCGAAGATTCCAAAGTGTTTAACGAGAGCGGATTCTCGTGGGTGATGTAGTCGTACTCTTTCCGATCTCAAGATCGTAGACGATCCTTCCGTTGCTCCTAAGCAGCGCTTCCGATCGGTCACTGCGTTCGATTTCGACGAAGACCTTCCTCTCCTTGTTCCAAAGGCAGCGGAGGTTGTAGCACTCTCCTCGGCAAAGACAACGGGCGTGGTACCGAAGTAGAGGGAAATCCGCAGGCTTCGCTTAAGCCGAGCGAGTATGGTGGAGTATGAGAGAGGCTATTAGTGGTCTAGGATTAGACACACCAATTAGAAGGCTCTAAACCGTGAGCTAAAGCAATTAGAAGCTCTAAACCAAAACGGCTCTAAACCGGAGATTAGAGGATAGGAACTTGTGTGTCAGAGGAGGAGGCCCCGCCTCCTTTTATAGGTGGAGGGCAGCTGTGGGAGGGAGGGAGTCCTCCCTAACGGCCTAGGTGGGCGCCCGGCTTGGAGGAGAGGACTCCTCCTCCAAGTTGGTTTCAACCTCCTCTTGCTTGTTTCCCACAGTTTTCCTGTTTCCACGCACCTTTCCCACAGTTTCTGTTTTAGTTTGACTTTCAAACCGGGCAGTTTGACTTTTCAATTTTGGAACAGCAAGAACACTTAGTACATGATGCACTCATTCAATGACACATTCATGTACCCTCCCCAGTGCCGGACAATCCGAACCTTCTAGAACATTCATGAAAACACCTAATCATTCCCGAACTCCAAACGAGACTTTCCTTATATGAATCTTATTCTCCGGACCATTCCGGATCACCTCGTGATATCCGGATCCCATCCGAGACTCCGAACAACATTCGGTCTCTTTCTCATAATACCATAACTACTCAAACAACGTCGAATCCTTAAGTGTGTCTCCTACGGTTCGTGAATTATGCGGACATGATCGAGACACTTCTCCGAACAATAACCAATAGAGGAATCGGAAATTCATATGGCTCCACATATTTCTACGATTACTTTGATCGAATGAACCACTTACATACGATACCAATTTCCCTTTGTCTCACGATAGTTTACTTATCCGAGGTTATGATCGCTCGGTATCTCGCATACCTAGTTCAACCTCGTTACCGATAAGTACTCTTTTCTCGTTCCCGTGATATGTGATCCCTTGTGACCCAGTCACATGCTTGCAAGCTAATTGGATGACATTCCACCGAGAGGGCCCAGAGTATATCTATCCGTCATATGGATGGACAAATCCCACTCTTGATCCATGTGTTTCAACCAATACTTTGCGAACACTCAATGCCACCTTTATAGCCACCCAGTTACGGTGTGGTGTTTGATGTCATCAAAGCATCCATCCGGTAAAGGTGATATGCATGATCTCATGGTCGAAGGAATTATGTTACTATGTATCAGAAAGCATATAGCAATTGAACTTATTAAAATGACTTGATCTTTATGCTATGCTTATCTATAGGAGTATGTCCACCATATCATTCTCCTAACGATATGATCTTGTTGTTGATAACATCTTAATGTTCATGATATGGAAACCACAATCATCAATCAACCAACAAGCTAGTGAAGTATAGAGGCTATACTAGGGAATTCAAATTAAGTTTACAAATCACACAAGTATTAATGTTTCCTTGTTAATACTATTATAGCATGAATGTAAACATTTATCATAAACACAAACATATAATAATAACTATATTTATTATTGCCTCTAGGGCATATCTCCAACAGTCTCCCACTTGCACTAGAGTCATCTAATTTAGATTACATGGTAATATACCGAACACCCATGGCAGTTTGGTGTTGGTCATGTTTTGCCCTCGGGAGAGGTTTAGTCAACGGATCCGCCACATTCAGTTCGATGTGTACTTTGCAAATCTTTATATCCCCATTCTGGATATGTTCTCGAATAGCGTGAAAACGCGGCTTGATGTGCTTCACTTGTGTGACCTTGGTTCTTGCGCATTGGCTATGGCGCCCATGTTATCACGATGATAGACATTGGGTCCAGCAAGACTAGGAACCACACCCAGCTCTATAATGAACTCTTTCATCCATATCGCTTCTTGTGAAGCCTCCGGCAACCATGTATTCCGATTCGGTTGAAGATCTCGCCACAACGCTTTGCTTTGCACTCCTCCAAATTAAGCTGTTGCACCATTCAAAATAAATACGTATCCGATTGTGATTTAGAATCATCCGGATCGGTGTTCCAACTAGCATCGGTGTAACCATTAACAACGAAATGTTCATCACCTCCATAAGAAAGAACCATATCCTTAGTTCTTCTCAAGTACTTAAGGATGTTTTTGATCATTGTCCAATGATCCACTCTGGATCACTTTGATATCTGCTAGTTAAACTAACGACATATGCAATGTCGGGTCTAGTACATAGCATGGCATACATTAGAGATCCTATGGCTGAGGCATGAGTCTTACTCATCCTTTCTCTATCTTCTGCCGATGTCGGACTTTGAGTTTTACTCAAGGTCGATTAGCAACATGGGCAAGAACCCTTTCTTGCTTTCTTCCATTCCAAACCTATTTAGAACTTTGTCCAAATATGTACTCTATGACAATGATATTTGGCGTTCGATCTATCTCTATAAATCTTTATGCCTAATATGTAAGTGCTTGCCAAGATCCTTCATTGAAAAACTATTATTCAAATATTCCTTGACATTATTAAGAAGGTCTACATCATTCCCAATCAACAATATGTCATCCACATATAGTATTAAGAATGCTCTGAGCTCCCACTCACTTTCTTGTAAATACAAGCTTCTCCATAAGTTTGTATAAAACCAAAACTTTTGATTACCTTATCAAAGCGTTGATTCCAACCGGATGCTTGCTTCAATCCATAGATGGACCGTTGAAGTTTGCATACCTTGTTAGCATCTTTAGGATCGACAAAACCTTTGGGTTGCATCATATACAACTCTTCATCAATATCTCCATTGAGGAATGCTGTTTTGACATCCATCTGCCATATCTCATAATCATAATATGCAGCGATTGCTAACATAATCCTCACAGACTTTAGCTTCGCTACTGGTGAGAAAGTCTTATCGTAGTCAACTCCTTGAATTTGTCGAAACCCTTTTGTGACACGTCGAGCTTTATAGACAGTAACATTACCATCAGCATCTGTTTTCTTCTTGAAAATCCATTTGTTCTTGTTAGGGGTCCCAATCTTAGATAAGATTGATCCCTCCTGTGTTTACAATGCTAGTCCCTGGATCAATAGCTAGCATCCACAGTTTAGATGTAATATCAAGAAACAAGGGTCATAATATAACTTTATAACCAGGAATAACATAATTTTATTACATCAAACATAGCTCATTAGGCTATTACATTACATTGCAATGAATAAATATAGTCATGGGTCCTTCATCTTCAAAGTGCCACAGTGATGTTGTAGACTTTGTAATCCTAAACAATCAATCTTCACTAAAATCAATCAAACCTGCAACGTACAAGTTACAGCCACAAAGGGTCAATACATTTGAATTGTATTGGCAAGTGATTCTATGTAGTATAGTGGAATCTATCATCTACATGCATTTGGCTAAGTGGAGTTGAGGCTTGCATTGCTCAAAATAGATTTTTCCTTAACGTTTTGAAAATAAATAGTTTTGTCAAAAACTTTTCCAATGCTTCTCTCAATCAAAGACTGAAGATCCTTCTCGAGGCATCTACAAATCAAAGACTGAAGTGCTTGGTAAAATCATTTTCCTCAATCCAAGATTTCAAGATCCTTATATCAAGCCATCTTTCCATCAAAGATTGAAGAATACACACAATCCCTTGTTCACCCACAAGTTTTATTTAGAAATTGGAATGATGAGATCCTTGATTGCTTCCATGTCTTGATGCTCAAATTGTCCTTTACCGGGACATGGCTAAGTACTTAGGTTTTACACTCTGCAGAGGTGGTGCACTTTACCCACAAGACTTGGTTTCCCAAGACAAAATCTTTCAGAAGCCTTCCCTTAGACCAAAATGGACGCGTTCCAACCTATCAAACACTACCACCCACTGTCCATTTGGCTAAGTTCTTGCAACCTATATGATCATGGCAGAGCCCATATTGCCAAGTGGTTGCACTTGAAGCTTCTCAACATTTGACATCTCAAATCTCTTTGTTTCCT
This sequence comes from Avena longiglumis, assembly GCA_030063025.1. Classification (NCBI taxonomy): domain Eukaryota; kingdom Viridiplantae; phylum Streptophyta; class Magnoliopsida; order Poales; family Poaceae; genus Avena; species Avena longiglumis. The sequence continues at coordinate 129,963,193 of CP125976.1, forward strand.
GGGTGGCATTCCACAAGTGAGATACACAATCCAAGTCCATGGCCTTGTGAACCACTCAACCATTCTCCACCAATCTATTCCATTCCACCCAGGTGATTTATTAACTTAGTTGTTTTATTAGACATAATCACAAGTCCTTAGACTTAGAATATTTTTCCATAGTGTGAATATATATTCCACCCATGTTTTCTATTAGCTAGGCTAAGCTTGGTAGTAGTAGGAATCTCTAACTTAGAAAAAGCCTACTAAGGATTCTTCTACAAGGTTTTCCTATAGCAAGATCTATACTTAGCAAAATCCATGCAAGTTTTACTTAACAAAATCACTAATGCATAATAAAAGTATTGGGATAGAAATTATGAAGCATCACTTGCCTTTTTGGTAGAGTATGGGTTCACTTCTTGATCTTTGCAACAATCACACTCTTTAAGTCACTACAAATCAATCAAGCAAGGTACAAACTCAATCTACCAATCAAGCATAACAACACACATAAATAACAAAGTCAAAGAAATGCATGTAAGCATGCCAAGCTTTGGTTTTGTTTGAAAAAGTGGTTCCTAGTGGGTCATAGTCATTTGGGTACATCTAATGGTCATTTCCTAAAGTGGCCATGTCATTTGCTAAAGGTTTTCACTTTAAAACCATTTTTAAAACAAAGTGTTATTTTATGTGGTGTAGAAATATTTTTACTAAGGCTTTAGCTTATAGGGTTCACCAAATGAGTTGCTATTGCAAAACTTGGTGTTTTGGGGTCAGTAGGTTTGGTTCAAACATTTCCTCCAAAGTTTTCCATTCAAAACCATTTTTCATAATCAAATCAATATTTTTATTTAGCTAGAAAGGGACTAAATCAAGTAATCCATTCTAAATCTTTCCAAAAACATTTATAAGGGCATGGTTTGGTTCCTAGGTTCAGTAAGGTCACAGCTAAACATTTTGCAAAGGTTTTACTCCTAAATTCAATTTTACACAATTTTTATACTCTAGACAAGCTCACAAAAGTTTCTGCAAATTCAAACAAGCTAACAAATACTATTTGACAAACTAAGGGTAGGTTTGGCTAGGGCTTGTTCTCCTGAATCTTTTGATATAAAATTACAAATTTGGACGTATGGATCAAAAGTTACAAAGGTTTGAAGTTTGCAATTAAATCGATTCAAATTTCTGATTTAAATCGAACCTTTGGACACGGCGTGTTTCTATTCATGGGTACCGCTTTCGCTGATCACGCCCAGATCGTTGGATCTAACTCAATCGTGTGGCTCAGATCGAGTACCTCTGGCGGCTTAAGTCGTTCTATCTCGGCCGGTGGATCTCATCCTACGGTGTTGCGCTTTCGGCCATTCAGCGGCGCGGCGATGGCTAACGGCGGCGACGGTCGACTACGGCGGTGCGAAACAGGATGCAAAGCGAGGAGGAAAAGCTCACCGAGGTCGCGAGGCTGTGGTGAAGCACGTCGTGTGGTCGGCGTGGCTCGGGCGCCGCTGCGTCGGGACGAATCTCGCGGAGTTATTCTTGGCGACGGGCTCTGGTCGTGGTTGAGGGCGTCGCCGAGACCACCCTAGGCGAAACAGAGGTGCGGTCGCAGCGTGAGGTCAAGGCAATGTTGTCTTGGCGTGAACTAAAGTGGAAAGGGTGGGCGGAAACCATCGGGATACTCACCGGAGTTGCGGGTTCGGTGATCGTCGTGGGCGTGGATAGGAGCCCTAAAACAAGCGGAGGGTACGATTAGGTTCAGAGGCGGAAGGCGGTATGTGTGCATCATCGAGGCGGAAGGGGCGGTCGAGTTTACTGCGCTCACGGAGAAGAAAGCGGTGGCGCGGCGGATGTTGTCGTTGGCGAGGCTCGAGGTTCCGCGGTCAAGTGGATGGTACGGGAGGAAGGTGCGGAGGGGAAAAGCCGGGGTGATCAAGGAGGCTCGGGTAGTGTCGTATCGTCGAATCGCATCGAACATCGTCGGAGACAGGGACGGTCGAGGAGAAATTGAGGCGGTCTAAGGCGTGCCGACTTGGGGTGTCGGAGGAACTTATAGAGGAGGCTTGGGCGTTTATCCGTGTGATCAAAGTGAGGTAAAGGCTCGGCATTAGGCGTATTGATTCCATGAATCAAAGCGAACGGCGAGGAGAAGGCATGGTCGTCGCGAGGAAGAAGGAGAACAGTGGATGGTGGGGTCCTCTGGTCAGCGGAAAAGAAAGAAAGGAGGAGGTCCACCTGTCATTTCCTGTGCGGGTCAGGTTATTGGTTCGAAACGTTTCAAGGGAAAGCGATCTTGAACTGGTTGGTGGGCTTAGTGGGCTGGGGTAGTTGGGCTGGGCTGCTTTATTTTTATTTCCTGTCTGTTTTCTTTTTCCTTTTCTAATTTTAATTTCTGTTTTGAATTTTCAAACAAACAAATCTCACCCAAGTCAATCCAAACAATCATTCAATTTGTAAATTTGAATTTGATTTTGTTTATCAACATAAACCAAATCTCAAAATAAAATAAAATAATATCCTTATTTATTTTAGGATCCATTTAATAGTTAAATAAAATGGATCACTAGTTATTTAATAAAATAGGGTTTGATTATTAATAAAACTTCCATTTGGAATCTAATTATTTTCATAATCAAACCAGTAGGTTTTATTTGAAAAATAAGGATGCTTGGAAATCTTGTTTTAAAATAAAATAACCTTTTATTTTAGGTTCCATTTATAATTATTGTTTTTATTTAATAAAAACTTCATTTAAAATCCAAATATTTTCAAAACCCAATCAGTAGGTTTTATTTGGAAAATAAATAATACTTGGATACTTGTTTAAAACAAAATATTATTTTGCTTTAGGGTCCAATAATAATTATATATAATGGGCCTTAGTTATTAAATCAAATAGAGTTTAATTTTATTGATAAAATCTTTATTTGAAACTAAATATCTTCAAAACTAAATTAGTGGGTTTTATTTGGGAAATATAGAATACTTGGAGATTTGTTTTAAAAATAGAATAACATTTTATTTTAGGGTTCCTTATTTAATTAATATAATAGACCTTCATTATTATTTCAAATAGGATTTATTTTATTTGATATATTTATTTTGAATCTAAAGCAAAAACACTTTAGTAGGTTTTATTAGAGAATATAAAATACTTGGAAACCTATTTTTAAACAATTTAATAAGTCTTGATGTTTTAATTAAAGTAGTAAAACCTTTCATAATAAATTTTGATATTAATTCCTTATTATTTTATTTTAAATAAACCTTTGCTAAATTTATTTAGAATAAAATGTTTAATTCCAAAAGTTTGGTAAGGTTTAATTTTCCTTTATTTAATAATCTTTATTTATAAAACTTCTATTTCATTTGAAAACAAATCTTTTCATTTAATTGTTTCAAAATAGTATTTCCAAATGTTTTTATTTTCCTTTTATTAAATGTTTATCTTTCTAAATCTCTTGAGATTTATTTTTATTCAAATGGGTTTGAAGTTCCAATTGTATTCAAAAAGTTTCTTCTGGCTCTGAAATCAACAAAGTTTTATTTTATTAATTTATTTTCACATTACAAGATTTGGAAAATCTTGGGATGTGACAGTTCTCGACAGCCTTCCGGCCATCCGGTAAGTCCACCAAAGTCCATACTTGGTTTTCGTACATGGATCCAATCTCGGATTTCATGGATTCTTGCCATTTATTGGAATCTGGGCTCATCATCGCTTCCTCATATGTCTCGGGGTCATCGGTGTTGTCTACCAACATGACACTCATAACGGGATCATACCAATGCAGGTGGTACGAGTTCTCGTTGACCTCGAGGCTCTGTAGCAACTTCAACGAAGTTTCATGATCATCATCATTAGCTTCCTCTCTAATTGGTGCGGGCACCACAGAACTTCTTCGGTCTTTGCTACTGCAATTCGAGAGAAGGTTCGACAACCTCGTCGAGTTCTACTTTCCTTCCAGTCACTTCTTTGAGAAATTCCTTCTCTAGAAAGGATCCATTCTTAACGAAGATTTTGCCTTGGATCTATGATAGAAGGTATACCCAATAGTTTCCTTGGTATCCTATGAAGACGCATTTTTCCGCTTTGGGTTCAAGCTTGTCCGTTTGTAACTTCTTTACATAGGCCGCATCCCCAAACTTTAAGGAGCGACAATTTAGGTTTCTTCCCAAACCATAATTCATACGGTGTCGTTTCAGCGGATTTAGACGGTGCCCTATTTAAAGTGAATGCTTGTTTCTAATGCATAACCCCAAAATGATAGCGGTAAATCTGTAAGTGACATCATAGAGCGAACCATATCTAAAAGTTCGATTCTGACGTTCGGACACACCATTCTGTTGTGGTGTTCCGGCGGTGTCAGCTGTAGTATTCCGCATTTCTTCAAATGCTCGCCAAACTCGTAACTTAGATATTCACCTCCACGATCGAGCGTAGAAATTTAATCTTCTTACGTTGATTCTCTACCTCACTTTGAAACTCCTTAAACTTCTCGAAAGTTTCGGACTTATGTTTCATGAAATAGATATACCCATATCTACTCAAGTCATCCGTGAAGGTAAGAACATAACGATAACCATCGCGATGCTACACTCATTGGACCACACACATCGGTATGTATGATTTCCAATAAGTCCGTAGCTCACTCCATCATACCGAAAATGGAGTCTTAGTCATTTTCCCATCGGACATGCTTCGCATCTTTCAAGTGATTCAAAATCAAGTGATTCAAGAAGTCCATCGGAATGGAGTTTCTTCATACGCTTCACTCCAATGTGACCAAGGCTGATTGCCCCATATAGGTGGTAATCGCTTGATTTCAAGCGTTTAGCCTCAATGTTGTTGATATGTGTATTTCCACTATCGAGATTCAATAAGAATAGACCATCTATCAAAGGTGCATGTGCATAAAACATATTACTCATATAAATCTAACAACCATTATTCTCGATTTCAACAAGTAAGTCTACTTAATAAACAAGATCCCGATATAATGTTCATGCTCAACAGGGCACTAAATAACAATTATTTAAGTATAAAACTAATCCCGATGGTAGATGAAGGGGTAGCGTGCGACCGCGATCACATCAACCTTTGATCCGTTTCCCACACGCATCGTCACCTCGTTCTTCGCTAGCTTCCGTTTAGACTGCATTTGAGTTACAAATATGAGCAAGAACCGGTATCAAATACCGAGCACTACTACGAGTACTAGTGAGATACATCGATAACATGTATATCGGATATACCTTTCTTCTTGATGTTGCCGTTCTTGATCCGCCAAGTACTTTGGGCAATTCCGCTTCGGTGACTTTCTCCTTGCGGTAAAAGCACTCGGTTTAGGGCTTGGGTCCAGCCTTGGTCTTCTTCGCCGGCGTGGTAACTTTCTTACCACCCTTCTTGAAGTGTCCCTTTTGCTTAGACTTGCCTTTCTTGAGTTTGGTGGTCTTATTGACCAACAACACTTGGTGCTCTTTCTTGATCTCCACTTCTTCAGATTTTAACATAGCAAACAGTTCTGGCAACGTCTGGTTCATGTTTTGCATGTTGTAGTTCATCACAAAGTTCTTGTAACTTGGTGGTAGTGATTGGAGGACACGGTAAATCCCCAAAGCATTAGGAATCACTATACCCAAGCTTTGAAGTTTGTTTGCGTGCCCAGACATCTTAAGCACATGCTCAGCAGCCAGCTGCCCTCTTCCATCTTGCGGTTAAAGAACTTTTGAAGCCTCATAGCTTTCAATTGCCGCATGAGTCTCAAAAATCAATTTGAGATCCTCGACAATATCATATGGGTCGACTCTTCAAACCTTTTACAAGCTCGATTCTAAACCATACAAGATAGCACCTTTGAACTATGGAGTCTTGATTCTTAGGCGAGGTAAACATTCTTTACTTCATCGGAGCATCAGTGGTGGGTCACCAATGTGCATCCACTATATAGGTCAAATTACAAGCTGAGGACAATCCTCAAATTGCGGAACCAATCCATGTTGCTTCCATTGTTTTCAACTTTTCTTTCTCTAGGAACGCATTAAAATTGATGGTAGGGGCTGCCATTGATCTACAACATATTTGCAATAGTTTAGACTAAGTTTATGACAAATTGAGTTCAAATTAATTAATGAAATTAAACTAGGTGAACTCCCACTCAAAACAACATCCCTCACATTGTTTTAGTGATCACACGAACCAAATCCACTACATCAACACCGATCATCACGAGAGTTGATATAGTTTCAATGGCGAACAATCGTCATGTTCATCATATCTACTATACGATTCATGCTTTACCTTTCGGTGATCCGTGTTCCGAGACCATGTCTGTACATGCTAGGCTTGTCATGATCAAACCTTAGTTTCTGCATGAGCAAATCTGGCTTGCTCACGTTGTATACACTTGCAGAATCTAACACACCCGATCATCACGTGGTGCTTCGAAACAACAAGCTTTAGAAACGGTGCTAACTAAGGGTGAACACTTTATGACTTGAAATTGATGTGCATGAGGGATCATCTTATAATGCTACCGTCGTCTACCAAGCAATACAAGATGCATAAAGGATTAACATCACATGTAATTCAATAATATGTGATATGATATGGCTTTTCTTCTTTGTGCTTCCGATCTCCATCTTCAAGCACGAACATGATCTCCATCATCACCGGCATTGCATCAAGGTCAATGACGCTTCACCATGGTTGTCGTCCACCGGCTTCAACTATTACAACTACTTTGAATAGACACGCGGGTCTTAACATAAATTAAAGACAACCATATGGCTCCCGCGTTGCCAACTTACAATAAGGAACATTGCATACATCAAATATAATCACAATCATGGCCATATCACATCCTTGCACCCTGCAAAACAAAGTTAGACGCCTCTACTTTCTTTGCATATTTTACGTGGTTTGGGGATTTCAATAAGTGTCGTTCTAACTTCGAACAAGAACCACAACATTGATACTAGCATTGTTCATCACCGTTGTAAATTGGATCTTAACTATGCTAGGAGAAAGCAGGCACCATAAAGCCACTTATGCAATACAAGTTGCATGTCAAGCGTGGAGCAAGTCTCATGAGCGATGTCATGTAAGGTTAGCCGCCGCTTCATCCCAACATACCGCAAGATGCAAAGTACACAAGAAGCAATCGACAATAAAAGTATCAACGCCCACAATGACCATTGTGTTCTACTCGTGCAATGATCTACATATAGACACGGCTCGATACCCTTTGTAGGGGTTCGTAGCATGGAAAACAAAAATTTCTATCGCATACAAACAAACAAGCCAAGATCTATCTACTAGATTGTAGCAACGAGTCGATGGAATAACTTACCCTCGAAGATTCCAAAGTGTTTAACGAGGCGGATTCGTGGGTGATGTAGTCGTACTCTTTCCGATCTCAAGATCGTGTGAGCGATCCTTCCGGCTGCGTTCCAGCGCTTCAAATCGGTCACACATTCGGTACTGACGAAGACCTTCCTCTCCTTGTTCCAAAGAAGGCGGAGGTTGTAGCACTCTCCGCGATTCCGGACAACGGCGTGGTACGGAAGTAGAGGAAATCCCGCAGCCTTAAGTGGAGCGAGTATGGTGGAGTATGAGAGAGGGCTATTAGTGGTCTAGGGACTAGACACACCAATTAGAAGGCTCTAAACCGCAGGCTAAAGCAATTAGAAGCTCTAAACCAAAGCGGCTCTAAACCGAGATTAGAGGATAGGAACTTGTGTGTCTAGAGGAGGCCCGCCTCCTTTTATAGGTGGAGGGCGGCGCTTGAGGGAGGAGTCCTCCCCAACTCGGCCTAGGTGGGCCGCCGGCTTGGAGGAGAGGGACTCCTCCAAGTTGGTTTCAACCTCCTCTTGCTTGTTTCCACTTCTGTTTCCCACAGTTTCTGTTTTCCACAGTTTCTGTTTAGCCGTTTGACTTTCAAAGGCGGTTTGACTTTTCAGTTTTGGAACAGCAAGAACACTTAGTACATGATGCAATCATTCAATGACACATTCATGTACCCTCCCGAGTGCCGGACAATCCGGAACCTTCTAGAACATTCCCGATGAAAACAGGAATCATTCCCGAACTCAGCAGGACTTTCCTTATATGAATCTTATTCTCCGGACCATTCCGGATCACCTCGTGATATCCGGATCCCATCCGATACTCCTAACAACATTCGGTATCTTTCTCATAATACTATAACTACTCAAACAACGTCGAATCCTTAAGTGGGTCTCCCTCCGGTTCTTGATTTATGCGGACATGATCGATACACTTCTCCTAACAAAAACCAATAGAGGAATCTGGAAATTCATATGGCTCCCACATATTTCTACGATTACTTTGCGATCGAATGAACCACTTCCATACGATACCAATTTCCCTTTGTCTCACGATAGTTTACTTATCCGAGGTTATGATCGTCGGTATCTGCATACCTAGTTCAACCTCGTTACGATAAGTACTCTTTTCTCGTTCCGTGATATGTGATCCCTTGTGACCCGTCACATGCTTGCAAGCTAATTGGATGACATTCCAGAGAGGGCCCAGTATATCTATCCGTCATATGGATGGACAAATCCCACTCTTGATCCATGTGTTTCAACCAATACTTTCCGAACACTCAATGCCACCTTTATAGCCACCCAGTTATGGTGTGGTGTTTGATGTCATCAAAGCATCCATCCGGTAAAGGTGATATGCATGATCTCATGGTCGAAGGAATTAGGTTACTATGTATCAGAAAGCATATAGCAATTGAACTATTGAAATGACTTGATCTTTATGCTATGCTTATCTATAGGAGTATGTCCACCATATCATTCTCCTAACGATATGATCTTGTTGTTGATAACATATTAATGTTCATGATATGGAAACCACAATCATCAATCAACCAACAAGCTAGTGAAGTATAGAGGCTATACTAGGGACTTCAAATTAAGTTTACAAATCACACAAGTATTAATGTTTCCTTGTTAATACTATTATAGCATGAATGTAAACATTTATCATAAACACAAAGATATAATAATAACTATATTTATTATTGCCTCTAGGGCATATCTCCAACACGATAACCACCGCGCGATGCTACACTCATTGGACCACACACATCGGTATGTATGATTTCCAATAAGTCCGTAGCTTGCTCCATTATACCAGAAAATGGAGTCTTAGTCATTTTACCCATCAGACATGTTTCGCATCTATCAAGTGATTCGAAATCAAGTGATTCGAGAAGTCCATCAGAATGGAGTTTCTTCATACGCTTCACTCCAATGTGACCAAGACGACAGTGCCACATATAGGTCGAGTTATCGCTCGATTTCAAACGTTTAGCCTCAATGTTATTAATATGTGTATTTACACTATCGAGATTCAACAAGAATAGACCATCTATCAAAGGTGCATGTGCATAAAACATATTACTCATATAAATCGAACAACCATTATTCTCGGACTTAAACAAGTAACCGTCTCGCAACAAACAAGATCCTGATATAATGTTCATGCTCAACGCAGGCACCAAATAACAATTATTTAAGTATAAAACTAATCCCTATGGTAGATGAAGGGGTAGCGTGCCGACCGCGATCACATCAACCTTTGATCTGTTTCCCACGCGCATCGTCACCTCGTTCTTCGCTAGCTTCCGTTTATTACGAAAGACTTTGATTCGAGTTACAAATATGAGCAACGAACCATATAAAATACCGAGCACTACTACGGTACTAGTGAGATACACATCAATAACATGTATATCGGATATACCTTTCTTCTTGATGTTGCCGTTCTTCAAATCCGCCAAGTACTTTGGGCAATTCCACTTCCAGTGACCTTCTCCCTTGTAAAAGCACTCGATGTCGGGCTTAGGTCCAGCCTTGGTCTTCTTCGTCGTGGTAACTTTCTTACCACCCTTCTTGAAGTGTCCCTTCGCTTAGACTTGCCTTTCTTGAATTTGGTGGTCTTATTGACCAACAACACTTGGTGCTCTTTCTTGATCTCCATACTGCAGATTTCAACATGGCAAGAGTTACAACGTCTTGTTCATGTTTTGCATGTTGTAGTTCATCACAAAGTTCTTGTAACTTGGTGGTAGTGATTGGAGGACACGGTAAATCCCCAAAGCATTAGGAATCACTATACCCAAGCTTTGAAGTTTGTTTGCGTGCCGGACATCTTAAGCACATGCTCCTTGTGAGCTGCCCTCTTCCATCTTGCAGTTAAAGAACTTTTTAGAAGCCTCATAGCTTTCAATTGCCGCATGAGTCTCAAAAATCAATTTGAGATCCTCGACAATATCATATGGGTATGAATTCTCAAACCTTTTCCGAAGCTCCGATTCTAAACCATACAAGATAGCACACTGAACTGTGGAGTATTGAGTCTTCCGAGTGAGGTAAACGTTCTTTACTTCATCGGCAGCATCAGCTGCAGGTGGGTCACCCAGCGGTGCATCCAACACATAGGTCAAATTACCAGCTGTGAGGACAATCCTCAAATTGCGGAACCAATCCGTGAAGTTGCTTCCATTGTTTTTCAACTTTTCTTCTCTAGGAACGCATTAAAGTTGATGGTAGGGGCTGCCATTGATCTACAACATATTTGCAATAGTTTAGACTAAGTTTATGACAAATTGAGTTCAAATTAATAATAAAATTAATCAAGGTGAACTCCCACTCAAAACAATATCCCTCACATTGTTTTAGTGATCACACGAACCAAATCCACCATATCAACACCGATCATCACGAGAGTTGATATAGTTTCAATGGCGAACAATCGACATGTTCATCATATCTACTATATGATTCATGCTTTACCTTTCGGTGATCCGTGTTCGAGACCATGTGCATACATGCTAGGCTCGTCAAGATCAAACCTTAGTTTCCGCATGAGCAAATCTGGCTTGCTCACATTGTATACACTTGCGGAATCTAACACACCTGATCATCACGTGGTGCTTCGAAACAACAAGCTTTAGCAACGGTACTAACTAAGGGTGAACACTTTATGACTTGAAATTCATGTGCATGAGGGATCATCTTATAATGCTACCGTCGTCTACTAAGCAATACAAGATGCATAAAGGATTAACATCACATGCAATTCATAATATGTGATATGATATGGCCTTTTCTTCTTTGTGCTTCCAATCTCCATCTTCAAGCACGAACATGATCTCCATCATCACCGGCATTGCATCAACATCAATGACGCTTCTTCATGGTTGTCGTCCACCGGCTTCAACTATTACAACTACTTTGAATAGACACGTGGGCTTTAACATAAATTAAAGACAACCATATGGCTCCTGCCGGTTGCCAACTTACAATAAGGAACATTGCATACATCAAATATAATCACAATCATGGCCATATCACATCACAGCACACCCCTGCAAAACAAAGTTAGACGCCTCTACTTTCTTTGCATATTTTACGTGGTTTGGGGATTTCAATAAGTGTCGTTCTAACTTACGAACATGAACCACAACATTGATACTAGTATTGTTAATCACCCGTTGTAAATTGGATCTTAACTATGCTAGGAGAAACAGGCACCCGCAAAGCCACTTATGTAATACAAGTTGCATGTCAAGCGTGGAGCAAGTCTCATGAACGATGTCATGTAAGGTTAGCCCGGGCCGCTTCATCCCAACATACCGCAAGATGCAAAGTACACAAGAAGCAATCGACAATAAAAGCATCAACGCCCACAATGACCATTGTGTTCTACTCGTGCAACAGATCTACATATAGACACGGCTTTGATACCACTGTAGGGTTTCGTAGCATGGAAAACAAAAATTTTCTACCGCATACAAACAAACAAGCCAAGATCTATCTACTAGATTGTAATAATGAGTCGATAGAATAACTCACCCTCGAAGATTCCAAAGTGTTTAACGAGAGCAGATTCTCGTGGGTGATGTAGTCGTACTCTTCCTGATCTCAAGATCGCGTAGACGATCCTTCCAAGGCGTTAAAGCGGCGCTCCCATCGGTCACACGTTCGGTACTCGACGAATACCTTCCTCTCCCTTGTTCCAGCAGCGGAGGTTGTAGCACTCTCCTCGCGATTCCGGCAAGACAGCGTGGTACGGAAGTAGAGGGAGATCTCGCAGGCTTCGCCTAAGCGGGCGAGTATGGTGGAGTATGAGAGAGTCCTCGGTGTTCTAGGGTCTAGACACACCAAGGAGGGACAAGCCGTGGCTAGGGTTTAGCTAGGCGGCGAGTTGGTGCTAGGGGGCGGGCTTGGGCGGGCGGCTTGGGGCTAGGGTTTGGAGGAGTAGGAGTTGTTTGTCAAGGAGGGGAGCCCTGCCCCTCCTTATATAGGTGGAGGGGGCCGGCCGGACAAGGGGAGGGAGAGGAGTCCCTCCCCAACTCTGCTTGGGTGGGCGCCGCCGGTTGGAGGAGGTAACTCCTCCCCAACTCGGTTTCCCACTCCTCCTCCTCTTTCCAAAACTTATCGTTTGACTTTCAAACTAGCCGTTTGACTTTTCAAACTAGGATTTGAATAAACCCTTTATTTTGGACAGCGATGACACCTAGTATATGATGCAATCATTCCAACTTGTAATGACACATTCATGTACCCTTCCCCCCGGAGTGCCGGACATTTCGGAACCTTCTAGAACATTCCCGATGAAAACACCGGAATCATTTTCCAACTCTAAAACGGGACTTTCCTTATATGAATCTTATTCTTCGGACTATTCCGGACCTCCTCGTGATATCCCGAATCCCATTCGAGACTCCGAATAACATTCGGACTCTTTCTAATCATTCCATAACTACTCAAACAACGTCGAATCCTTAAGTGTGTCTCCCTACGGTTCGTGAATTATGCGGACATGATCGAGACACTTCTCCGAACAATAACCAATAGAGGAATCTGAAATTCATATGGCTCACATATTTCTCGATTACTTTGCGATCGAATGAACCACTTACATACGATACCAATTTCCCTTTGTCTCACGATAGTTTACTTATCCGAGGTTATGATCGTCGGTATCTCGCATACCTAGTTCAACCTCGTTACCGATAAGTACTCTTTTCGTTCCGTGATATGTGATCCCTTGTGAGCGGTCACATGCTTGCAAGCTAATTGGATGACATTTCACCGAGAGGATGCCCCCAGTATATCTATCCGTCATATGGATGGACAAATCCCACTCTTGATCCATGTGTTTCAACCAATACTTTCCGAACACTCAATGCCACCTTTATAGCCACCCAGTTATGGTGTGGTGTTTGATGTCATCAAAGCATCCATCCGGTAAAGGTGATATGCATGATCTCATGGTCGAAGGAATTAGATTACTATGTATCAGAAAGCATATAGCAATTGAACTATTAAAATGACTTGATCTTTATGCTACGCTTATATATAGGAGTATGTCCACCATATCATTCTCCTAACGATATGATCTTGTTGTTAATAACATCTTAATGTTCATGATAGGGAAACCACAATCATCTATTAACCACCAAGCTAGTATTATATAGAGGCTTTACTAGGGACTTCAAATTAAGTTTACAAATCACACAAGTATTAATGTTTCCTTGTTAATACTATTATAGCATGAATGTAAACATTTATAACACAAAGATATAATAATAACTACATTTATTATTGCCTCTAGGGCATATCTCCAACACTATGAGTAGTTGAATAAGATTGTAATGAAACATTCAAATATGCTGATTATAAGTTGTTTTACTAACCCGATTCATCTTCATCTGATTCATGCAGGTCCTCTTCTCCATGGTCAACATCGCCCTCTTTATCATCTACTATGGCAAAGAAGACACAATCAGCACATGCAGATGAATAAGGAGAACAAATGAACAGATGAACATTGCGTGTACCTGGATTGATGTTGAGATCAAATTGGTGTCCAATCTGGTGTTCTTATTCATGCAAGGGAGGCTCGTGTTCATCTTCTCCCTCACCTGGTGCTATGTTCAATTCAATATCCATGTGGTGTGTGTATGAGCCTGATGTTTTACTTGGTGCAATTGTGGTGGCTTTATAGCTAGGCACAATACGCTAAGTCTCCTTGAAATATTTTGTACTGACGCCTTAGGAGTTTTTGTCATGGCGCCATTCTTCTATTCCATTGTTACTGTAGCTGGCGGGAAGTGGAAAGTGGTGTGGTGGGAATGGATTTCTGTTGGCAGCTACTGCTTTTATAAATAATTATTGTGACATGCTCATTTATTCTCTGCGTGGATCGAAGCATCAACAAAGCTAGCAGCACCTTAATTAAGGGAAGGAGGGGGGGTGGTTCTGCAAAATCCTTATTTTGTGTTAGAATAGCCAAACGTCCACTCTTTTCCGGACGGAGGAAGTATACACTAAAAGGTGTCTAGATACATGCATTTCAGAAAGAGGCTAAAACATCTTATATTTTCGAGCGGAGGGAATAGTTGCAAGACCTTTATATTGTGGTTTCTGAGCATACATTGAGCACAATAGTTGCAAGAACTGTAAGTTATGTTCTGCAGATCCTATTTGCATAGAATAAGTTTTATCTTGAACTTACAAAAGCGCTTGGTTTAGGTCTAGATTTTTCACCCATAGATATGTTGTGGCAGATCTATGAAAAGCTCTCAATTCTAATGTGTTGCATTGCACTAAAGTTTCAGATGTTGCATTACTATTGTGTGCAATAATGTTTGACATGATAAATTGTGCTACATTTGTGTTTTAGTTGGTATTGGTTAATTTAGCAGCGCCATGATGTTATCAACTTTGTTTGCTTGCCTTACATGTGCTACCATTTAGTAGTGTGTACACTTGTAGTTTTTTCCTTATGTTATTGAATCATGCCTGGTGTGCCAATATTCTAGTATAGTTGTGAGTTCACTTTTAGTTTGACAGCGCAGCCCCCAAGTTAGCAGATTAACCTGTGTCTTCAACGCAAATTCTATGTGAGCTAATTTTACTACAATAAGACCTGCTATTATATTTATTTGCTGCGCAGCGATAGGAGTATCATTTCCTTGTAGACGTTTGACTCCATTTGTTCATTTGGAGGATCATTTCTGGTTTGGAACGTAACTTGTGTAGGGTCTTGCTAGGCCTTGCAAAATTGATGCAAGAGCTTTAAGTTGTGGTTTCTGAGCATGCATTGAACTACATGGTTCGGTTCTACGCATACCTGTAATCTGCCTCTATCTGGTTAGCCTTTACTGCAACTATGTTGTGTAGCTTGAAGGTTGGGCTTGAACACTTCATAGTGACATGATCGGTTGGTTTCTTATGTTTCTTTTTTGTAATGACATGTTCCCTAGGTGATGCATTTGCCACCTTAGAATAAACCTGTGAGCGTTTCTTCGTAGGACAATTTGCAACATCCTGAGTATCAATCTTGGTCAGATGCTTGTGTGAATTAGGTGTTTCCTCAGTTTTGTTGTCGAAATGGTATGGTTCGGGACCTATTTGTATCTGCAATGTAGACTGTATCTGGTAAACCAATACGGCAACTACTACGTCTTCTAGCTTCATACAAACTGAATTGAAGTTAGAATGGCATTGAATTGGCTGGTTTACATCTACGAGATGACTTTGTAATGTTGGGAATCAACCTTTAAACGTTTCTTAGTAGGAGTGGGACCATTTGCAACATCCAGAGTGTCGATCATGGCCAGCTCTGTCTTGTTTCTGGGCATGTTCTCCAGGGCAGCCGAAACGTTAAAGACTTGTAGAAGAACAATTTAGTAGAGCGCAGTCTGGTGTAGTGAGGTACCGTCCTGTGCTAAGTAAATAACCCTTGCCATATGGCCATATGTCTGTCAAGTTCAAGTTATCTCTGATACTCCCTCCGATTCGTATTTATTGACTTTGATTGTGTAACATTCCATTGCATTCATGCATCAGAAAATCCGGGGAATTTTCGCGCAAAACTAAGAAGCTATAAAGGGATCAAGATCTCTTTTGTTCTGATGGAAACATTAACACAATTGCGATAGATTTCGACATGACCTTTGTAGAATTCTTATTTAAGAAGGGAATATATTCAAATATGAATTTGAATTTCAAATTTGAATTCAAATGAATTTAGAAAAATCCACAAATTGAATTATGGAATATTAAAATACTTGAGAGAAATGGAATGTTACTTCTAGAATAAAGTAATATGATAAAGTTATTGGAACACATATTATATTTACAATTATTCAAATAGATAAGATAATTGAAATTTAAATACAAAAGAAAAAAAAGAGAATTACAACAATAAATAAGAACTGAAGTTTTTGTGTTGGTTGATAACACAAGTTTTTTGGCCTCTTGTGATCCAATAAATTATAAACTATGATCCTTGGTACACCGAAATTGTTCCATGTTCTATGTTTTTCTATCGTACTCTATTAGTGTATCGAGTTATATTATTATCACACTTTCTTTCTGTAGAGCGAAAATGTCAACTAACATAATAATCATTGACAATATATAAATAACCTCAAAAGCAATAAAAATTACAAATAGGTACTTCGATCGCCTAGTGACGATTATGAGCAACTGAACGAGCCGAGGGTGTACCGCCATCATCGCCTCTCTCTGAGTTGGGCAATGATTGTTATAGTATAGCTTATTATAATAGACATACGAGAAGTCGTTGTGGTAAGACCTCAAAGGACCAGTGCACCAGAACATCAATGAACTATATATATTAGAAGAGCCATAACTGCAACCGTAGCGATGAAAACAAAAACCGACCCGATCCCCAGGAGATCCATCAGTCACACAACTTCATGTGCCCTATGCCGACACTACGTGCACCACTGGCGCGAGAATACGACTAGGAGGACCTTTTATCTGACATCACGCCACCTCCATGCTAGCCCTATGAAGACACACAATTTAACTAAAACAAAAAACAGGAACGCTCCCACCTACGAGAGGCCCCGGTCGCCACATCTCCATGGGTATTGCCGACGACGGGGACGGGAACCCTAGACGCCCTAAGATTTCTCGTCGGGACAAACCGTTTCATTGGTGGACTAGCTAATGGATCTAACAGATTGTCGAGTTCCAATTCCTGTATTTCGTATAATTTGGTTTTTGCTATCAATCTGCAAACCGGCATCATAGGATAAAGCAGACACAATTATTCTTGTGTTACCAATTCATTAAAAATAGGGAAAGCCTAGATCTCAGGCACTTGAGAACTTCTTATGTCTAAGTCGCTGACATTATCTTACTATTTGTGCTAATTCTCAGTTGCAACTAGGTTGCAACTTATATAATTTATACTAATTCTCAGTTGCAACCTAGTTGTAACTCATTAAAATTCCAGTTATAACCTAGTTGCAACTCATGTGGAAGTCTTACGTTACACGAATCGCGAGATAAATCCAATGTAAAGATATAACTGAGACCTAAGAAGTTCTCATGCGCCTGAGAAATAGCAAATTCGTTAAAAATAATAAAGGACGCCGATGACGCTGCAAATGAAGAACATTTTCCCCGATCACCGTACCGCAACATGTAAGGAAAAAACTACCCGCTACACTTGTGTACACAAGTTCGGAAACGAAAGACGTGATAAAGCTGGTGCGCCCGTAGAGGCGTGGTCAACCTTTTTTTTACTTGGAACTTCCTTTATTCCATTAATCAACAGACTCAGCACGATCACTGGCCACCAGCACCATAACATCATCTGGTAGGTCATCCAGCCACAAGCGGCACGATGCCTGATCATTTGCTCCCAAAGCGAGCACACTGCCGAAAGATCGATGAATCCCCGAGAGACCCAGCTAGAGAAGACGGCAGACAGACTATGGTGGATTGACGGCGGAAATCTTGACCCAACCTAGATCCGGTCAGAAGCGAGGCAGAGGATGGATAGTTCGTGCTCGCGTCGAGTGGGCTGACTGGGCGAGTACAGCGATGCGAGTGCGCGTATGCGCGAGTACAATCACTGCCACCGTGGCCCCACATTTCCAGACCAGCAACCCTAGTCGTGACATTCGACTGCGTGCAAAAGAAGAATGGGGTCAATGTGAAGATTGGTAGAGGAGGATGTGTGTAACAACGTGTTGTCATGGACACAAGACACAACGATCGATGTTGTATCATGCAGAGCTCTGATGTGCGGATCTCAATGATCACCAACTTGATCCGTCTTGCTGCACTGTTTATATACTTTAAACTTTTTTTACTGTACATACTAGTAGGGTTGCAAAACGATTCGTCCCGCTTTGTGGGCAAAATTTGTTAGTATGTTCAAACTTTTTTAATAAAATTAGTCTAGTTTAAACTAAATTTTTACTATCGCGGGTTTACACGCATCTGAAATTTCAAGATCGATGTGAAAAGAAGGGGAAGAAGCACACATGGTAGAGGTGAGCGCTGCGCCGAACATTCTCCCTGCTCGTCTTTTGGAGCCTCTCGCACAGGATGAAAGAAGCAGCTAGGCACGAGAAGAGAGAAACCATTGTGCAACCACCCACTCCACTCCACTCAAGTAACGCTGCTAGTAGAACTTTTGGAAAAATTAACCCGTTTCGTTTACATGAAGGAGTTTAACTGCCACTTACGTACGTACATATTACGGAGTTTCAGGGAGGAGTAAACAGCGAGCGAGCGAGCTCATCTGGCTTGTGAGATCCCCAGCATGGCCCATGCGATCGATTCATTTCGTTTGGAGTTGTGAGTACTAGTACAATAACGTTCCTGAATCCTGGGAATTCCACATGCGTCAAGTTGCTACACACATTCATTCATCGAGTAGTATGGAGCAGCAGCTAGCTGAAGCGTGAATGTTCCCTAAAACCCTCCGGACTCGTGAATCCTGGTCGGGTTGGTCGTTAGCTACCCATACTGGCTGGATCTGATCATTAGCACTGCCACTTTTGATGAGTATGACGGTCAAGAGATGGAAGGACCATTCGCCTCTCATCCTCATATCAGAAGCGGAAGGGTGAAGGGGAAGGGCGCAGTCCCTCAGAGCAAATCCAACAGCTTAACCGCATATATGGATAAGAGGCGCAAAGACCAGCTCCAACCACTTATCTATAAGTGGTCCTAGTAAAAATTGGATAATCCCCCATTTTTAATCATCTCCTACCCATTTATAGGTAGATGGACACGAAATATGGGTAAGAGACGCCTCCTACCCATCCGTTGTCACAGGATAAAATACAACTGTCCGAGCGGATATTTTTGTCCGTCCGGCCGAGCCGCATGGTCGCGTCATCGCTTGGCGCGGCTCCGGCCGCTGCCGCACCATAGCCAACCTCCCCACCTTCCCAAGTCCTGCCAACCATCCCCTCTGCCACCACGCTCCGGCAACCGGCAGAAGACGAAGCCCACCCGTGCCTTCCTCGATTTGAGATAGGAAAGCTTGATTCCGCCAAGGAACCTCGGTTTCGGCTAGGGAAAGTTCGATTCGGTGTCCCTGCAAGAAGGAGAGGACGTTGCAGGCCATGGACGGGAGGAGAGGGGCTGCCGTGTGGCACTGCCTGGGGGAGGAGAGGGGTTGGCGCGGGCGGCACTACTCCGGGGTGGGGCACTGTCAGACGGGGAGGAGAGTGGCGGCGGCCGGGGCCTCTCTAGTGTGCGACGGTGATGGTCGGGGCTCTCTAGTGAGGGGCGCTGGTGGCAGGTATGGATGTGTCAAGTAGGAGGGGTTGGACGTGAAAGAAGGAAGTAGTGAAAAAGAAGAATAAAAAGACTAACCCACTGACATGTGGATCCTATATGCAAATAATTGTCCCTCCATGTTTTAGATAACTTGTTTTGGGTAAGCTAAAAAAAGAAGAGTTGTTGCTTACCTATATCTTATCTCTCATCTTACCCAAACAACTTTTTCTTACCCGTATATGGATAAGCTGTTGGAGTTGCTCTTAGGTGCTCTCTTCAAACAAGTTTTCTTTTGACAAAAAGTTACTTCAGTATTTTTCTAAAAAAAATCTAGTGATAGAAAATATGCAAATTCCTGCTCTTTATTGGAGCAGAATTTCGATCCCTACCTTTGGTGGAAAAAACTATGATACCACATACAACTACAAAAAAATTTGCACAAATATATAAGGTAACATACAAACAAGTGAATTTACTTATCAAATAATTTGTATAAAATGTCCGTTTCAATAACTGTTTACCAAGATCCAATGGACCAGGTGTAATCGTCTCATGACCCGAAACGGTGTGATCCCACAAGAAAGACAAGAAAACGTGAAAATAAGGAGTTTTGCAACATACTAGTAACAATTTACTAGTTTCCAACGGGTATGAGAAAATCATTCTAGGACGTGAAAACAATGTCCACGAAAACTTGAAAATAGGAGTTCCCAAGTTGGAAACCATCGTGGCAAACCAAGACCATGATAACAACTAGAAAACACATAAACCATGATTTTTAGTTGTTATGTAACCGTTTAAAGTTATAAGTGATATGCAGAACATATCATGCCATACATGTAAAGTCACAATGAAGCAACTTCTAGTAATAAAATTTATAAGTCAAGTTTTGAGATATACATTGAAAACATTAAACAATGACTCCCCCCGCAAAAAAAATCTTTAAACAATGACTAGTCAAAAATGAAAACGTGGAGACCAAATCTTAGCCGTATAAATGGTTGTAATTGGGGAGAACACAGATCAAATATATATTAATTAGCATTGATGGAATAATTAATCTTTATCCATATCCGAAAGAGTATATGTCACGAATCATCTATTAGTTGGACATATTTAAATGTTGAGTGACCCATCGGCAATATGAATTTAAAACTTCCCATAAAAGGACGTGTCTTTACACTATATATATTCTATTCTCGAGATAAGCAACAAGTGAACACAGAGCCGATACAATTCCTAGTTCTTGAAGGAGCACACATCCTTGCACAAATGGGTCATGGTTATTTTGTCACATCAATTTTATTGTGCTTTTTATTCGCACCTTGCTACCATAGTTTGGGTGAACCAATAGATTGTGGTGATAATCTGTTGAATAATATGAAGGTATGATTCGGCATATTAAACTCCTTTAATTTCTTATATTCTTGTATCTATCAGGATTCAGGTCACTTAATAATGATTGTTAACTATTCTTTTCTATGTGGAGGTAATGATGATGTGTCTCAACAAGATGACAGTGAAAAATATTGTAGGGAACACATGATTATTTAGTTGTAAAAATTCCTTGTTATATGTATCAAGTTTAAAATTAGATCACTAGAAGTTAAAAGAAAACAAATCTTTCATGAACTATTAAGAAAATTATTATATCTAATCAAAATTAACTTTGATGTTTGTAGAACGCTACTCTCTCGGTACCTAAACCTTTCCACCTCTCCCCGGGAGCCAAATTTACAAATGGTGGAGGCAACACTATATCTCATGTACTCTCTCTCTCTCTCTCTCTCTCTCTCAAGTCCTTGATAAGTAACGATTAAATTCACATGCATAGATGACTTGTACTTCCTTCGGTTCCCTAAAGATTGTCAGTTTTTATATGTACATAGTCAAAATAAAACTTGAGAAAACTCCTTTTAGGGGATAATTTTAATTCTCCAAATAATTATATATTGTGGATGTACATTAAATAACAAGTTTATGCATATGGTTAACAAGTACATAATCCAAAAAAAAAAGTATGCATAATAAAAATTACAAAACTATTATCTCTATGTATAAAACGCTATAATTTAAGGACCGAGGGGAATAATTGGTCAAGCTAAATTGTGGGTATCACTTTAAGGCGTATAAGGCACCCACTTCCAATAGAAATTTACAAAAAAAAACTATTGGAATATATTTGTCTCCAAAAGCATAAGTTGTGTTTAATCAAGAACTGATACCCAGTTAGTTAGGAGAAATTTGGATGGAAACTAGATACAAATGCATATACGTACATGATCAGATGAACTAAGTAGAAGAAAATTACATAGTATGTATAGTTTTTTCTGAATAGTTCGCTAATTTGAAATAATTTTTATCACTAGTACGCAATGTGGCACACGGCATCAGGAAAAAACTATGGGCTTCGAGCTGAAATGAGTATATGGGGTTCACCAAATCAACAATACTCTCAAGAATCTGGAGCAGCTATACAGATCTATTGTGAAGATGGAGGGCACTACAGCTTAATTCAAGCTGGATTTCATGTGAAACATAGATCTCACTCACTCAGATAAGCTAAAATGACTTTTAAGAAATTGTACTTTAATTATATTGTGATTTGGTTTGTAGGTTTCCCTGTCCTTGTACCATAATAGAGATGTTCGCTTCTTTACATACGCAACGGTAAGCATAGGCCATGTGATTTTATGATATACATAAATGGAGGTTTCTTTTTCACATCAACATAACAAATATTTCCTTGTACCATTGCTCAGAAAGACACCATATCACCAGGATGCTACAACTTGCATTGTGCGGGATTTGTTCCCGCAAAAGGAGCAGCAATGGTGCCCGGCCAAGCAGTTGCTCCCCCCTCTATTTATGGTGAAGCTGACCACTACGTGAGGCTTAGCTTAAATAAGGTTCCCACTTTTTTCTCGTAGAGACTAACAATACATATCAAATTTTATTGCAGACCTCTACTTGTATATATCAACTTGTTTTATAAAAAATGAAAAATGACGCTACTAGCCTTCCCTTCTGTTTTTCGTTAAGAAACTAGCAATACATGACCAATAAACATGAAATTATTATCATTTATGACTGTTACCCCTGATTGATTCTATATAGGATCCAAACTCTGGAGACTGGGTGTTGTACCGCCATGATTTGGAAAAACCATCATTCTTGGGGCATTTTCCAAGAGAGTTTTGCCCCACAAGATCACGCATACAAGCATTAACTGGATTTGTGAATTACCTAAACACTACAACGGGTCCTCCAATGGGCAGCGGTCACTTTCCAGATAACGATGTTAAGAGATCAGCATACTTCAAGCATGTTAAGATGTACGACTCCAAGGGTCATGCATGGGACCCGCATACGACACGAGTGTTCGATGTAGTTGACAGACCAGACTGCTACAACGCAACCGGGTTACTTTTTGACTTCAAGAAGGGATACACATTTTATTACGGCGGACCAAGTGGTTGTGTTGGTTGATAATGCTTCTTGTGATTCAATAAAAATTATAAACTAGGAATATGATTGGATAAAAATTATTCCTTGTTCTACATTTTTCTATCAATTCTTCATTAGTGTATCGAGTTGGATGGTCGTGGTCTCATCTCAAGTTTTTATTATCATCGGGTTTTGGCTACCAATATGCAAGATGGTACTATTACTATCACTATTCTTTGTTATGTTGCCAATGGAAAAAAAGGTACTCACATGCATATACAAGACACAACGTTGAACGGTCGATGGAGGAGTATCATGCATGCATCTCTCAACCATGATGTGGACGTAATTAATATATAAAAAAGTGATCTCTCCTTAGCTCCACTTTATTAAATGAAACCATAGAGTTCTTTCCTAAACAAAGAAAGCTATACAGATCAAATTGAAAAATACAAACCAAACTAACAAAATGACCAAAGCATCAACAAGACAGCAGTCCACTGTCCACACATAGCACCCCACACACTATTGTTGCTACTGCTCTAAAACAAAAGCAAAAACACCTAAGAACTTGCTCCAGCTCCCCGATCAGATCACCACATGGATAGAAGACAATTCCTCCTAATATGTTCTTAGGTACCCCAGCGTCATGCGGCCTCTATGAGTCTTGCATTCTACAGTGGATGTCCAAGTAGATATCCATTTGAAGCCATTGTAGATAAGTGTGTTGGTAGGCGCAAAGAGCTTCTTAGCTTGAGAAGGACATTTTTCATTTAAACTCCCAAGTTTTCCCCATCTAGATATTTGAATGGAACCTTCCAATTCCTCAGATTTATTAGAACTAGGCGTCATACCTGTTTCATATTAATCCAAGTAATTCTATTAAAAACTAAACTATTTCAGTTATTCCATATACTCCACAAAATGACAGGAGTAACTACATTTAAATGCATGAAGCGTTATGGCAGAGCCATTTAGATGCAATATCTTCAAAGTTATTGAATGGAGCACCAAAAACCTCAAACACACCATCCCACGGTAATCTAGATAGTATGCATTCAGAAAAGAGGTGATGAATAGATTCAAATTCTTTGCAGAGTTCACATTTTATAGGTTTAGCTACCCGCTAACTCTCAAGTTGTCTCTGGTCATAATTTTATTATGATAAAAAACCATGGAAAAACCTGAACTCTAGGTGCAATTCTAAGATTCCACATAGCAAGAAGGAACATTTGTCTTATAGCTCTAAAATTCACTATAGCATACATGGAGCTGGTAGAATAAGCATCATTAGTTTCATACTGCCAAATCAATTAATCATCATCCTTAGAAAAGACAATGTTCTTGGTAATTTCTAATACTTCTTGCCATTGTACCACCATTTCAATAGTAAAGGTTCTCCTAAAATCATACCTCAGCTATTCACCATTTCAATAGTAAAGGTTCTCCTAATACCACTCCTCAGCTGTTCACCATCCCACACATCATGTATGGTCTTGATTTTATTGGTTTGACATAAAGTAAATATTCCAGAATTGGGTGGTAAAGGAGAATTCCCAAACCATACATCATCCCAGAATTTAATAAGCTTTTCCATTACCCACACTTCATTTATACCCTAATTTTACATCCCTAGAAGCCACATCACAAATATGTTGGTTCTTTGTTTTACACTTAGAGTCAATAACTCTTTTCCAAAGAGACCCCTCATTTAATATATCTCTTAATCAAAGAGCCTAGCAGACGAAGGTTTAGGTCATGTAAGTTGGGGATTCATAAACCTCCAAACTCTTTCCTCATACACATAGAGGACTAGTTTGCTAAGTGAATCTTATGATTTGCTTCCTCGTCATCCCAGAAGAAGTTAGAAATCTCAGTACTAATCAAATTTAAGGCCCACTTAGGAAATAAAAATAAAGGACAAGTCGATAGGTATACTTGCTGAACAAGTATACCTAACAATTGTTCGAAATTTTAGCTTTAGAGGACAATGCTGAACAAGTATGTACTAGAATTCTTTTAGCTTTAGAGGACAAAATTTTACCCCTCCACCCGGTGATGCTTTAATAAGGATCTCTATCAGAGGTTGTAAATCCTCTCTACTAAGTTTATCATAATGTTAGCGGAACTCCTAGGTATTTCACTAGGAACTTCCCACTAACACATTGAAAGATATCCATAAAAGGTTTCACCTCCTCTTCTAACATGTCAGTAGGAATCAACTCACTCTTATGGTAGTTAATCCTCATCCCTAACAATTGTTCGAAACAAGTTACAATCCACTTATAGTTAATTGCCACCACAGAGTCATTTCCTAAAACAGGAGTGTGTCATCTGTATATGATAGATGGGCCACACCTCCAGGTTTAAAGTTAGGACACAGACGTCTAATGAAATTGATTGCACTGCCCATAATTAGCATTCTAGAGAAAACATCTACCACTAGATTAAAAAGGATGGGAGCTACATGTCTCCCTATCTCGTCTCTTTTCCTGCGAGGAAGAAATCACTTTCAGTATCGTTTACTTTCAACGTAACTAATGTGCTCCATGATCTGTGACTTGACCGTGCATTATTGTTTTCTTTTCTTATTGAAAAATAACTTTGGACGCAAGTCATGTTTTAAGACTGCCGATGATATATTTTATTAGTGCACTTGCCTTGGATAGTGAGGAGGCATTTTGTCATACAATACAATGTATGTGAGACATTGTTGATCGTGTTCTCGGGCTATCTTTGTTATCGAGAAACAATGGTCCAGTTTACACATGCATGGGAGGGGTGAGGAGAGTGCTCGTCCGTCTTTTAGAGAGGAGAAGAATGATTGGATGGGCCGGAAAGAGAGAAAAGTAAGCGTGTAAAACCATCGAGCGCCTCGCCACGAGGAAAGAGAGAAACCGGTTGTTGATGGATCGACGCGCACATGCCATCGCCCCTCCTAGTCCTAGCCATCGCCATGCATAAATCCAAACACACTTTTAATAAATCCAAGCAAACCTTTCGTAAATCTCGGCCAGATATGAAGTTCTTGAAGAATGAAAAAAACCAATCCACTTCTCCTCCACTTATTTCTTACGCTTTGTTCGGATGTAGTAATTGGGCTTCAGCATTAGATATTCGGGATTGATGAGGCCCGAATACCACAAATCAGAGCGTTCGGCTGGTCTAGGCATTGAGCCTCGTAATTCGGTCTCAATATCGTGGGCAGCTCGGAAAGGAAAAAAAAACGACGAGGGCCAATCTCTAGCGCTATGCCTCGACATCGTTAGGCATTGGGTGAGTCGACGCAGAAGAAAAGCGCAGGCTCCACATAGTTCTCGCGCGCGAAACCAGCAGCGGCGGCACAGCCTCTCCCTCTCCACCGGCGACCTCCTCCTCCGGCTGCGGCTTGGCACGGCACCGGCGACCTTCCTCTCCGCCGTCCTCCCTTCGACACCCTCTCTCCTGGAAGCTCTCTCACCCTCCCATCTCACATCCTTCTATACATATGCAGGAAGGGGACGGCTTGTCCGAGCGCCGGCAACAGGCGCGCGTGTACATCACGACCAGCGTCGTCCGGCCTAGTATGCCTTGAATCCGTGCGTCGTTTCATTAGTCGCGGGATTGGCAGCGCGGACCTCTACGTGGAGGGGATTGGTCGTTGTCTGGACGAGGGGCGAGGAGGCAAGACACAATGGGCGGAGAAAAGATTGGAGGCACTCGTCATGGCCGATCGACATACCGTTCAGAAGCTTTCACTCAGCAGCTGTGCTTCGTCCCTTCGTCAATACTTGCCGAAGCTATCCCTGAACGGTTCTTTCTACAACTTGTAGTTTCAACTTTTAAAAGTGCTAATCAGACTTAACAAGCCACTGTCAGTTGGGAAGACAATGCTCACTAATATAAATAATGTGAACTTAACTGGAGTAGCATGCACTCGCTGTTGGAAATTATATTATTCGTATGTATTGTGGTCACAAAAAGATTTGCTTGTTGTCGCGAGTACTAAAATGTTTGTTGCGTACAATTATTACATGTTTATATAGAAATATAATGATCAATGTCAATTCATCCGTTTGACCATCCAAATAGCATTTGGCATTCAGCCTTAGTATCTAGTTCACTTCCGAATATTGAACACATCCGAATAGAAATATTGACATTCGAGCTCAATATCAATATCCTTGATATTGGACATTCAACCCAATACAATGCAAACGAAGCGTTAGTATTATCTGCCATGTGGTCAACACGAGTACAATGCAGAGTTTCATCAGGAAAACAACTCCGATGCTCGTCCGGCTTCACGGAGACCGATCCCCATGCGATTCTCTTCATGTGGAATTCTCGGCACCGGCTGCATACAACTTGCAGCAAGCCAAATATAAATAAATAATGTTCCTGTATCCTGGGAAATTTCCATGCGTCAAGTTGCTACACAGACTGAATGTTCCCCTAAAATCCTGGCTAGCGTCTCCGGTACAAACTAGGGAATAGCCCAATGGTGGGGCGGGTCTGGTGCGGTGGTGTCCTAGAGAACCTCCACGGTGTTCACAGGTCGAAATTCGGCGCTAAATAGCTCCAAACGGATGTAATTTTTGGTCTAAGAATGGCCAGTTTTCCATTTGTGTTTCTATGCTGAGTTTTTGGGTTTGATCAAATTTTATTCAACTCGGTAAATTTTAGATGAATATACGCGGTTTTCATTAATATTTGGTGATTTCATACATATTACATCAAATTCGGACGAACATCCAATTTTGACTCCATTAGGCTTAAAAACTAAAGAAAAGGCCGATCGATGCCGCCGTCGCCTCACATGCCGGTTGTTGTCGACGTCGCCGTTGCTCGGCTGCGGGGCGCGAAGGCCCGACGGCATCGCCGTAGTGCCACGGTTGGGACGAGGTAGGCGTCGCTGCCGAGGACGATGAGCAACACGCTCGGTAGGCGAGCTCTGCGGCGCCTGGCGCCGGCCTCCTCTGGTGGCGCCAAATTCGCGTGCCTCCTCGTGCTCGATCGGCCTCGAACAGCGAGGCGTCCGACTCCGGCATCGGCGGCACGTCGTTGAACGAGCGCGCCATCGCCATCTTGATGGTGAAGGCAACCTCATCGATGCAGACCACCCAGTCTGCCGGCTTCGGCTTCGGCTGGCGCAAGAGAAGTCGACCGGGCGGCGGCGATGGAGCGCGGGGTTTGTTGATGACGATGCCTCGCGACCACGTCCTCGGAGACGAGCGCATCAGCGTCTTGGCCTCCCGCTTCACGAGACGCGGCTCCTCGCCGCTGGCTCGCGGCGACTGTGCCGGCGCAGAGCCCGACGAGCGGGAGGCCAAGGCGGCGGAGGATGACGAGCTGAGGCCGCCCATCCTCTTGGGCAGCCAGTTCGCCGGAGGGTTGCGCCTCGCCCTCGGTACGGGCGGCGGCGAGTGGGGGAAGCCTAGTCTCGGGCGGTTGCCCGCGGCGATGTGCTCCATGACGACGGTGAGTGTCCGTCCCAGCGCACTCCACCAACGACGGAAAGACGCCGCGTTGTTGCTCTTTGGCTGCGAGCCGGGCGAGCCTTCGTGGGAGGCGAGTTCCTGGAGCCGGCGATCGACGAAGAACTGCCCCAGTAAGCAAGGTTACCGGGGTCTTTGGCGAGGTCCAGATCCTCCATCGCCATGATGGCGGTCTGGATCTCCTCGACCATCTTGTCGTCCTTTGGCACCGGCGTCGAGCTTCCAGTTGTGCGGGCACCGGAAGTCCGGCGGAGCCATGTAGCCAGCGTTGTGGAGCATCCGGGCCTCCCACGGCTAGAGGGTACGCCGGCCGAAGCCGTTTGCCACGGGGTCGCCTGGGTACCCCTTCGCCATGGCTTTCGCCGAGAACTTCTACTCGCCGGATTTGGAGTTCGTGGTAGGGGGATGGGGAGGCTGAGAGTGTGTGTAGTGAGACGACGCCTCTTGCTGGATTTTATAGACGGAATGGGCGGCGAAGGCGGGATGGGTGTAGCGGCGTGGGCGGAAAAAGGAGAAACGACCGGAAGGTGAGGCAGCGGTGGCGCGCCATTAAAGCGAAGTGTGACCGACGTGGCGGTCCAACACGGGAGCCGAGGCAAAGGGATGACGAAGACTCGGTTTTCGGTCGCTGGCAGAGCAGGGCCACGCGTGGAGCTTTTTTTTCACCGATTCCGCTTCGTTTGGTGTTCCAAGGGTGTTTCCATGGCGTTCCCGGTGCCCCGGGATCAGCCTCGAAACTCCGGACGAAAGTTGAACCAAATTTGGACGAAATCGGCATCCTAAAAACGCGAGTGGGCCATTTTTTGACATTCGTATAAAATTTTCGTCCTGAGAATGGTCTCTTGGGAACACGAGTGGAGACGCTTTTACCACTCACCTGAGTTTCAGCTAGGGGAAAAGAGGTGTTGATTAAATCAATTGTTCAAGCAATACCTGTTTATTCGATGGCCTAGTTTAAGTTACATTGTGGTTTATGTGAACATCTTTTTTATATGAACATCTCATCAATTCACTTATACACGAATTCTGGTGGGAAAGCAAAGGGGGAAAGTGAAGGGCTAGCTGCGTCTCTTGGGAGATGATGACAAGGCCGAAATTTCTTGGTGGTCTATGTTTCCGTAGAAGTGTTCAACTTGTGGCTTTTGGCTCGGTAGTCCTAGAGGATTATACAGGAACCTGACTCTTCGAGTGCTCGCATTTTCAAGGCCGTGTATTTTCCCAACTTATCTACACTAGTAGCTATGCACGTGCAGCAACGCACGACCTAACTATTGAAATGATGTTGTATGCAGATGAATTCGTCATTCAGTTTTTCAATGAACTTTATATTGTGGAGACTATGTCTTATTCAGTCTTTTTCGACTTCTTAAAAAATGGCCGTCCATACCATGAACTCCTATGTATCGCCCCCAACCTAAGCCCTCACATCATATGCAGCTGCTACAACCCATTACTTACTTCTAAAAATACCAGGAACACCTCACACAATCTTTTAACTTCCGTATATACATGACAATTACCGTCTTGTTTTATACTTATCATGTGGCACCAAAATTGTCTAGCAACATACACCAAATGTAAATCTGGACAATAACAACCTGAGCATTCACTTTTTTGTGCACTAAAATACAAACAAAATTTGTACATGACCGCCGTGTATATATATACAACATTGTTAAGACGACAAAACAACACAAAATTAGCAACATAATTGAAGCGAAGTAAGGTTCCAAATTATATTTCGCAAAAACAAGTTTTGTTCCGACGGTTCAGGAGAATAATGTTTGATATTTTTTTTCCAAGGGATGTAGTATGTAATATACAGGTTACAAGTCATAGACTCACACAGATAGAAGTTAAATAAAGTAAAAGACTTCAGTCCGGCAAGAAAAATTGAGGCATCTTATTGCACAAACTAATCTTATATTTTCTCCATGATACGTTTGAAGTTGATGAACATGTAGCCCAAGAGTCGCTGTGTGATCGGTGGCTCAGTAAGTGAAGAGTTGGTCAGTCAGTCAGTCAGATTGTTGAGCATACCATTAAGCAATCAATAGTACAAACTCAATTTTATACGAAATTTAATAGGTTAATGATCACAATATTCTCATATTTAACAGTTTTATACACAGTCAAAATAAATACTGTAAATTAAAATGTACTCTAGATGGTTTCAACAATATGATAAATCTAAAGACAATTTTAGGCTGAATGAGGATGCTTCTTTTATAGATATTTTTGGCCAAATCAGATTACAAGTAAAAACAATAATAAGAATAGAAACCAATTTTCTGTACCTCACCTCATCTCGGACTAAAAAGGCTCCCGGTTGAAAATAGCAAAGGAAACAAGTGCTATGCCAACACAAATTGAGACATCCATTTGTTCAGATTCTCAAATTACTAATTACTCATTCGACGGCTAAATAAGCACAGTGTGTCAACCACACAATAAATAATCTTGCATGCCTACAACCAAACTGTATATTGAATAGATGATGCTTAATTATATACAGTTAAGGGTTGCTCATGGATAATGTACCTCCATAGGAAAATATACATGCCGAGAATGACTTTGAGACCGTAGGCAAGGTCAATTAATATGCTCTAGTTTGTGTCATATCTTTGCTAGAAGTACTGAAGAGTCATCATTGTCGTTCTTCTATAATCAACGGGAAATCTAACTAAAACAAAAGTGACAAGAGTCATATGAGAATATAACTTACCAAAAGAGATGGTTCATCGTGAGAACAAGCAACTGTATGTAAAGTAAGCATTGCACACATGACACATTATACATAATCAATAAACCACTGTCGGCAAATGTACAACCAGATGGTTGCGCTGCCCCATCGGTATGAAAAATACAAAAATAAAACAGACGAGCATTTGAAAAAGCTAGAAAATATAGATATTAGTACCTTTATTGATTACTGAGTTGTCACAAGCCTGAACTAACTCATCACTTAGTTGTTCAGAATTTCTTGAAAATACTCACGTACTTGCCCATCTTCACAATGCCAGCAAATTAGAGACATACACTTTATGTGCAATACAAAATTTCGTATGTGTTAGATCACAGTGGTATTTTTGCAAGAATGATTTATTTGAATACAAGATAATTCTATTCTTCCGGAAGATAAAAAATGTTTCCAAATCAACTGAATCCATACTCATACTCTAATTGTTGAGATGGGCCATATTGTCGAGTCTTAAAAAAGAGTAAGTTCTTAGAGCTATTATCACAAACATGTAGAGTGCGGTACTAAGAGATTGATGAAGACAAGGAAGTAGCAAAGAGATGTCAGGCAATGGCATATACATTAGAGTAAACATGTATGGTATACTTGGTATGGAGAACCGGACCCTGGTGAGTTCCTTACTTCCTTATGAGAGTGAGCACGGAACTTTACACCAGAGATATGAATTGCTAGATCGTGATGGAGGTGAAATTTATATTGCCTTTCGCGCCTGCTAATTGGGAACCACCTTGGAGATGAGAACTCTGTGTCAAGTTCAGAAACAAGATATATACACTACAAACATCTGATGGATTGACTGTAAATCACAAAAGAAATACACTCCAGATTGACGTGTAACCCACCTTATATCCCTGCACATGGAGCCAACGGTGGTTCTCCCTCTGCCGCACCGCAATCGGCCACAGAGGAGGCAACCTAGGAAGCACAACGGCTGGCGGGTGCCAAGGTGCGTTGTTATCCGACGGTGTTTTCGATGGTACAGCAAGGCGATCTCCCCAATCGCGAGCTCCGCCACGACCTCCCCTCTCTCCTCCGTCCTCGTCGGGGTGGAACCACGCGCCACGGAGTAGATGTGGAGAAGCAGCACCAGCGGCGACAAGCCTCGGGCGCGCGTAGTCGGTGTTGAACCCATGGAGGAAGCCGAGACAATCCCTGCGCCGCCCTCAAAGTGAATTGGAGGAGGGGGAGACCTGGAGGCAGTCGCGCTTTTTTTTAAAATAATACACTTTATTTAATAATTTTGACATGTATTGCACGATTTTGAAAAATTACAAAACTAGCACATAGTCGGCTTCGGTCTGGCCAAATAGTCCAATCGGCGTGGGCCAAGCCGAGTCAGCTCCATTCGGCAGGGAGCAGACCGACTGCATGTGGCTGCGTGGGGTTGCGGGGCCCGCATGCTCCATTTGGTCAGGCCCAAGCTGAATGCCCATTCGGTCAGACTCAAACCGATTGCATGCTCCATTCGGTGAGGCCCAAGCTGAATGCCCATTTGGTCAGGCCCAAACCGATTGCATGCTTCATTCAGTCAGGCCTAGGCCAAATGCCCATTCGGTCAGGAGGAGGCCGAATGAAAATCACCAGGTCCGCCCGTGGCCAGCTTCTCTCTTCTACGCATTCGGCTTGAGCCTGACCGAAATGCTCCATTCGACCTAGCCTGACCGAATGGTCCATTCGGCCTGGGCCTGACCGAATGGAGCATTCAGCCAGGGCCTGACCGATTGCATGTTGGGTTGTCAGCCGACGACCACTCGGTCAAGCGCAGGCCGAATTGGTCCATTCGGCTAGGGCGAAGCCGACAATGTGCTACTTTTGTAAATTTTCAAAATCGTACAATACATGTCAAAATCATTAAATAAAATATATTATTTAAAAAAAATTCGCGTCGCATGCAGGCTCTGAGCCGCGTCGGAGGCGGAGATGCGTGGACGGTGTCGGTGGAGACCGAAGGCGGCACACCTTGGTGGAGATCAAAGCCGGCGGCGTGTAGGCAGAGGAGCAAGTTGGAGGTGTTTGTGTTGGTCTCCAACGCATGTCACCGGAAGAGCCTTTTCTCAGATTTGGAAAACACTACTTGATTGGTATCATCAGGGAGATAATTGCCGTAATTTAGGGAAACGGCATTTGCCTTTTTTAGCGGACAGAAGTTTCATGTTTTCCTCTGCTGGCGGAGTGCGGTCAGTCAAGTTAAATTACTAAGTGCACACTAGATTAGTCCTAACCATTAAATTTAGTTTAGTGGATCTAATCACACGGTAGTGATAAGCTTATGTACATTTTGTGGGTACGTTTAGAAAATTGTGTTTGTTCTTTTATTAATAGTAGAGATTAGAGGCTGAATTTGTCTCACATCCATCACAGATATGGAGGTCTATCCTCCAAGGTCGTGATGTCCTAGTCCAGGGTTTGATTCGGTGTATTCAAGACGGACAGCGCTACGCGTCCCCGGGGGATATTTGCCCCCGATCTCCGGGTCTGGAGCCGTCCGATCAAAACTTTTAAACCGTCCGATCGAACCGTCAAGTGAAGCCATTGCCCGCCTTTGCTACGTCGCAGCAAAAACCGTTTCAGAGTAGCAAAACAGAGGCTGGCCAGCTGGGAGTCGCGCGTGCGGCGCCCGCGAGGACGACGGAGGAGTCTGCACCATCGATCTCCTTCACCGGCCGCCGGAGATGAGCCGTATTCGAGGGACCATACTCTACCCCCTCCTGGTCAGCCTCACCACCTTATCCCGCCGCCAATCGTATCTTCTAGTGGGGGATCAAATCCTCTCACCCGGAGGCGCTCCGATTCGGCCAACGGCGATGTCTCCAATCGAGCGCAGCAACATAATCTAGCCAAGCACACAAATCCTCCAGTGTTTTTCAATCAAAATCCTGAGGAAGAACCTTCGGCACCATCGGTAAGCTCTAGATTAGGTTTCCACCATTTGTTGTCCCTCTGTTTTGCTACAATCCGTTTTCTGGGCCAATCTGTTTGACATGAGTAGCAAAACACAGAGTAGCAAGTAGCAAAACACAGAGTAGCAAGTAGCAAAACACAGAGTAGCAAGTAGCAAGTACCAAAAAACAGAGTTCGAAAACTCAGGCTCACGGAAACGATGCTGTCACCGTAGCACCGCCCATGTAGCAAATCCCAGCCGCCCGTGTAGCAGAGCCCCGCCTCCATGTAGCAGATCCCCGCCGCCCGTGTAGCAGAGCCCCGCCTCCATGTAGCAGATCCCCGCCGCCCGTGTAGCAGAACCCCGCCTCCATGTAGCAGATCCCCGCCGCCCGTGTAGCAGAGCGCCGCCTCCATGTAGCAGAAGCCCGATGCCCATGTAGCAGCGCCGCTGCCACTTGTAGCAAGCCCCAAATTGAACGCTTGTAGATGCGCCGCCCGTTCCTTGTAGAGTCTGCCGCTCCTTGGAGCAACTCCGGTAGCAGAGCCTGCCGTCGTATGTAGCAGAGCCCACCGTGGTAGGTAGCAGAGCGCGCCGGCATAGATAGCAACTCCCAAGGTAGTAAGTAGCAATTCTCGGCTCCGTAGGTAGCAGAGCTTGCCACTGTTGGTAGCATCTCTGGCCCTAGGAAAACCAGCAGCGAGCGGCGGCGCTGAGCACCGGTGGTGGAGGCGGAGCTGGGCATCACCACCACCTACGCGGGCAGCACCACCCCGACACCAGCAACACCTACTCGCGGTGGTACCACCACCCGCTGGTAACTACACCACCGTGGGCAGCACATGGGGAGATGGGGGAGGATGGCGCCGGAGATGGGGATCCAGGGGTGATGGTGAGAGAGAAGTCCGGGGGAAGTCGTCAACGGTGGCGGCGACTCGGGGGACCGGCGGCGACGGGGAAGGGGGCAGTGGTTAGCGGCGAGGAGATCCATGGAGTGAATGGGGGAAAAAGACGAGGGCAAGGTGGAAGATGGATTGAGAGATAAGGCACGGTCGTGTCGTGGGCCCACACAAGAGGCGCGTCACGACTCACGGGCAAGAGGCGGGGGATGCGATCCCCCGGGGGAGTCGTATCATTTTCCATTCAAGACAGAAGAACTATCAACATATAGTCACATAACTGGTTGTCACGGAACAGTTCGCTTTGCCCAAATTTTTTTTTGACATAGAACACTTAGTATTCCATTAAGATACAACATAATCGCCGGTCACATCGATAGGAAAGTCCGTTGTCCATATGGAATAGGCTCCGTGAATTTCACCTGCACCCATGACCGCAAGCTCATGTGCCGGCCCCCCTAGTACAACCTCTAGAAGTGTACACCACTTTAGCCTCTAAGAAATTCATGGAGAGTCTAAACTTCATGTCACTAATCAGGGTACCAATTGCAGAGAATGAATAGTTTAAAGACGTCATAGCATGCTTTAGATTGAGACAGCCTGTTTCAAAAACCACTCTGCCAATTTCCAACTGTTCAACAATCTGCATGATCTAGATTGGCGGAATTTCGCAAAAAAAATAAAAAAAATCTACATGGCGTTAGAAAGTGCATTGGCTTCAGCATGCAAGGCATCTGATATCATTATGTAGAGGCCTGGCCGCAGCAACACATATATGATATATCCATCGAGTTGTCCCTGTCAACAGCACCCCAACCACCATTTCCTGTGTCTTCGTGGAAGGATACATCCACATTCATCTTGATAAAATCTGCCGGCGGGGCTTCCCATCTTTAATCTGGTTTATAATCACAGTCTCCTTCTTTCTCAGATATTTGGTCCATTCGTCTGCATATCTTCATGCATTGAACTGGAAACTTTCCACATTTTGGTTATTCTCACCGTGATTACCTCTATTCCGCTCATGCCACCAATTCCATAGGAACGAAATTGACAATATTTTTTCTCTTTCAGCCAGATTTAGCACTTCTGTAGCTGTTCGGCACATCAACAACTTCAGACGTACATCCTCCAATATAGCATACTTCGCTTCGCCCCATTGTTTCAATAAAAGATGACCCTCCTAAACTAGTGAATTGATAGATGAGATATCTATGAGCTGGAAGGAGGGTATTATTCGGGAATGTTTCCTGCCAATGGACACCTCGGTAATATTGATCTATGTACTGTCAATATTCATGCACTAGTCAACGCAATCAAAAGTTTAAATTGATGAAAAAAGCTACTAGTGCAATCTACTTATACACTTTAACACCCTCTCTCACGTGTGACGGAAGAAGTCAGCACGGGCAACCGGAAGAAAGCGACGACGGGCGAAACTCACGGCCTATACGTGGATACAAAGGGGTCAATAACAATTAGGATAAATTTGCGAAAGTCATGACTCGAACTCGAGACCTTAGGCTCTGATATCATGTCAAGCTTCATGCACTAGCCAACACAACCAAAAATCCGAACTGATGAAAAAGGCTAGTGTAATCCACTTATTCACTTCAACATTGTACAAGGCGTCAAGATGTTTTCTGGACTTGGAATTTCAATAGCAGGGGAATATTTTCCATCAGATCTCCTGTGCTGCCAAAATCTAAATACAACAGGGAGAATTATTTTGAGGGAAATGCTGGGTCATCAAACTCTCAAGCTGAAGCTAATGGATGGTGCTCACCATGGAGGACTTCGGTTCCGTTAAAGATCGGGGTTTTTCTTTGGAGGCTTGCACAACAGTCTTTGCCTACTGCCGATCTGCTGGAACATAGGAACATGTCAAGATCGAGTACACGTGCAATCTGTGAAGCACCTGATTCTCGGAGGCATTCCCTAATTGAGTGCAACATGGCTGGTAGAGTGGTAGTGTATGGGCACTCTCTGATGAGTACTTACCAGAGCAAGAGCTACACAATTCTAGGAGTGTAGTTTTATTTTCGAAGGAAGGGTTTCAAATTTTGAAGCTCACAACCTATCTAGACATATGTTATCACACGGAGCAGGCCGTCATTTGTGACTGGGAGCTCCTTATTCTCATACTATACCTATAAACATTATAGTTAATCAATAAAAGTCTAGCAGGTTAACTGGTATCTTCTCTAGTGCTAGTGCACCGACAATGTTGGGCTGCATCTGCTCGCCATCGCCATTCATGGTTTGGTGTGGACTGTGTGGAGATTGGATGATTACTTGCTCATTATTCTGTAGTTGATGTAGAGATGTACTGCATTAGGAGGACTTTTTGTTGTGTAATTAAACAGGAAAAATGCGAAATAGTATTAAATCATGAGCATGTGTATGCATGATATGTAGTAGAATGTAGGCCGATCAGCAATTGTTAAAATAATGATACAATGAGTTAAATCTAACACGGTCCAAGGGCATTGTAGACATCACTAAAGTGACTTATATTCAACAACTAACGATTACTTAGCAATGGGTTACAAATTCAACCATAGACCAAGTTTGATCCCAAAGTACAACATAGCTTGTTAATATATTGTGGCATCACCACATCAAACACCACCTCAAACACCAGTACCACAAAGTTGGGCCAAGATCTTGGCACAAGAGTTCTCCTAATACGTCTTAGCAATATCATCCAAGGTGCTTGGGTCCATGAATATGATAGAACGCTCGACATCCTCCTTCTCCTTTACTAACTTCTCCACCTCAAGTGCAAGCCTCTGCTCTTCTATCTTCTTCTCCTTTGCCAATCTTTCCTCTTCTAGTGCAATCCGCCGCTCCTCCACCGCCAATTTGTTCCGTCACTTCTCTTCCTCCAACACTTTGAGCTCATTTCACCTTGCAGCCTTTTACTCTTTGCGTCCGTCCGCCAATGCTTTTTTGGCCTCAATGATAGCATTGAACTCATCCTTGTAGGCGTCGACACCTTCTCCCTTCTTTCTCTCTTTTGCTATCTTGGCACCCTCTGGCTTCCTGTTAAGGTCTTTTGCTATCCACGACAGCCGCGCACGTCACCGGCCTAGGTGTGGAGGCGACGGAAGGCGCCTTGCAAGCTACCGTGGGCGAAGGAGCCTTCCTATTCTTCTTTTTGGCCGTCGCCTTGCAGAGAGCTTTCATAGCCTTTGTTGGCTTTCGGCCACGCTCAATACTAGAGCAAGGGGAGGACGACCCGCCTTCCTCGTCGTCAATGAGGACTTGCCGGCCTTACCGGCGGCCTTGGCCTTGGCCGACGATAAGGGACAGCGAGATTGGGCGGGAGAGTGGAGTGGCTCGGCGGGAGAAAGTGTAGGGGATTTTTTTGCTCAACCGTTTGGGTGCCGAGCATAAATGAGAGTGGAGGCCGAATTTAGAGAGAGCTCTCCAATTTTTGCTCATATAGGGTCGATGGCTAGGCGCGGTTTAGATATATCTAAAAAAAAATTGCTCATCAAAAGGTTTTTAAAAGTTTGGCTAGAGATGCTCTAGTAGTGGTTGTGGAAGCGGAAAAAAAGGCTTGCATCTCCAGAGTCAAGTAAGCAGACGTCTTCCGAGAGCATCTCCACTCGGGGCTACCCAGGAGGCTGATCCGGACGTTGAATTTTGGTTCGAACGCCGAAAATTGATCAAGTCGTGTATCCAAGGACCTGTTTTCGTCCGGATTTCGGCGTGTTTTGGTCCGGCCTACCCAGGCTGAACCCAGGATCCTGGGTACGCCCCGGGAACGCCGGACGAAGCGAATTCGACGAGTGGACCTGCCTAGTCAGCATATATTCGCCCTTATTTATCCAAAGTTCGCCCATATTCGCCCAAATTTCGCCCATATTCGCCCAAAATTCGCCCATATTCGCTCAAAATTCGCCCATAGACCATATTTGTCCAGAGTTCGTCCATGTAGACCATATTCGCCCAAGTTCGTCCAAAATTCGGGCATATTCGCCCAAAGTTCGTCCGTATCGCCCATATTCGTCCAAATTTTGCCCAAAGTTGTCCATATATACCAGATTCGTCCAAAGTTTGCCCAAAATTCGGGCATATTCGTCCAAAGTTGGTCCGTATCGACCATAATCGTCCAAATTTTGCCCATATAGACCAGATTCGCCCAAAATTCAGGCATATTTGCTCAAAGTTCAAATATCGCCCATATCCGCCCATACTTCGTTCATATCGCCCACATTCGCCGGAAGTTTGTTCATATCGACCATATTCGCCCAAAGTTTGCCGAAATTTGTTAAATTTTAGCCAAACATGAAAACTCGCCTGGTTACGCGAGTAAAAAGCTGAACATCCCATACCAAAATCAAGCTTTTTGTTCGACCAAGAAAATCTAGATTTTGGCCTGGATTCGCCCAACGAGTGGAGACGCCGCGAGTCAAGAGTCCTGATCAAACTCTGCCAAGTCGATCCTCGTCGTGTCGTTCTAATCGCAAGCACAAAACAAAGGTCCGAGAGGCGCAAGCACGAAACATGTTCTAATCGCCAGCCCCGCCCCCAGATTCTTCGCGCTCGCGCCTGTCTACTTCTGTAGCCAAGTACCGCCTCAACCCCCGACACCGAACTCCGGGACGCGCCGCCGCAAAACGCCCTGCCCCGATTCTAGCAGCCGGCAGGGCCAAAGCGTCGGGAAGGCAATGCCGCGGAAGTCGTGGAAGCCCAGGGGCGGCCCAGGACGTGTCGCGCCCGCGCCCACGCCGGAGCTCCAATGGAAGGCCCTAAACCCGAACCCCATCCCCGCCGAGGTCCCCGAGTGCTCCTCCCGAGCCACCGAGGTCCCGGACGACGTTGCCTCCGTGGACATAGTGGAGGTGGAGCGCCTCAGCCTCGGCGTCCCCGCCGCCGCTGAAGATGCAGAAATTGTAAGAGAGGTGTTCGCACGGATTGGCGGGGAGGAGATGGAGTTGAGTGAGGAGGAGCTGCGCGCTAACCATCAGATGCAGGAGGACGAGGTGATGCGTCGTTTTCTCTCTCTCTCTCTCTGAAACTCGGGGACGACCGATCTTGCTGTTCAGTACTGTAGATGGTAATGCAAAATCGAGTAGCTTCACTGCATTAGAGAAAACATAAACTAAATGAGTGGATCCTTTAATAGATCACCATAGTGAACTTTATGATTTTTGTCGTGGTGCATTGCCTACTGATTTTTGAGGGACAAATGTGAGGGCCATATGAGAGAACAGATATCCTATTGTCAAGCCATGCCTGCTTTTGTGCTAATTTATGTGGTTTTGGGTTGGGTGTAATGGTTTGTGACATTCAAAAGAAAGGAACGGGAGAAAAATATGATGCCAAGATATTTCATGACTGATGAAAGAATTGAATGCTATCCAAAAGCAAATCTTCAGATGCATTCCCATTCTTATTTTGCTTTTATATCTTGTTTTTTTTAATTGGACGTATGTTGATCATTTATTTCAATCTGATATAAACTAAGCTTAATGCTCAGATATTTGCCTTGGAAGCAATTTTTGGAGACAGTCTAGTCATTTTGAACAAAACAGAATGTCAACGGTCTGTCCAGGTATGTCCATCACAACCAATTTTCCGTCCATATTCTTGCCTGTAGGGGCAAGGGCTTAATAGGTTATTGTTGTTACACAGGTTCATGTGCACATTGAGATCCCAGATGGTATAGATGTATCGGCAAGGCTCGACTATGGCACTGGAACATTAAATTATGGGGGAGTATGTGATGGTGATGCCTCTGATAATCTTGTTTACAAGTTCAGAGTTGAGCATTTGCCTCCAATCCTACTAACATGCTACCTGCCTCCATCATACCCGAGTCATAAGCCTCCCTTTTTCACTATCTCCACCGAATGGCTGGACAAAGTGAAGATTTCGTCATTATGCCAAATGCTGGATATGATTTGGGAAGAGCAACGGGGTGTGGAAGTAGTATATCAGTGGGTTCAATGGCTCCAAAGCTCTTCCCTTTCTCACCTAGGGTTTAGCGATGAGATAATTTTAAGCAAGGGTGATTTAACCTGTGATGAAGATGGTGGGGATAAACGTGCTTGTCTTGGTGATTCTGCACCTGATGTTATAATTCCAAGGATTATGAGATACAATGATGATAAGCGTCACGAAGCCTTCTTACATGATATTCATGATTGCATGATTTGTTTCAGCGAGTCTCCTGGTAAGCCTTAGTTTTCTGCATAACTGCTTGTAGTGTAATATAGATACTTGTACTGTAGGAGTCTTGAGCTGTTTTATATACTTAACAGCGATTGGTGTGTGCTGGCCTTGTGGTTGTATGGCATAGACTTATTTTGGCTAGATAATACCACTCTACATTCAGTTTTCCCCATTACCCAATGCATGATTCTTATTCTTAGAGTTGACTAGATACTACAACTGCAACATCGTTGTATAGATGCCATATTAGAGGTTCTCATTGAGAAGCAACTTTTTTGCCCTTCTGACTTCTGAGTGGAACTGTGCTTTTTGTAAAACACTAAAAATATACTGCAATGAGGTATTCACAATTTCCATGTCCAGATTGGATATTTTCCATTTTTGTTAACCCTTGGTATGTCTCAATTATTGTCGCTTCTAATTCCAATTCATTACTTTGCTATATTTTATAAAATTCATCACTTCACAGGTGTCGATTTCATCATACTTCCATGCCATCATTTCTTTTGCCGGAAATGCATGCAAACATATTGCAAAATTCATGTCAAGGAAGGATCAGTATTGAAGTTGACGTGTCCTGATACAAAATGTGAAGGTGTTGTTTCTCCTAATATATTGAAAACACTTCTGGGGGAGGATGAGTTTGAACGTTGGGAAAAATTGCTTCTTCAGAGAACTCTCGATGCCATGAATGATTTAGTTTATTGTCCAAGGTGCGAAACTGCTTGCTTGGAGGATGAATGTAACGATGCAGTGTGTCCAAGTTGTCTATTCAGCTTCTGCACGCTTTGTTCATCTCACCGTCATGTGGGGAAAGAATGTATGACTGCAGAGGAGAGAATTCGTATGTTGGAGGTAGGAGGATTTTATCTGACATATATATTTAGCTAATCTTGGATATGGTTAAAATGTGGGGCTGTTCCAGTACTAATATATATCCACTAGCAAACAGATAAAACGAGAATCTTGAAACGTGACACTATTTTTGGATTCAGTGGGACAACAGCGGAATCGTGATGGCAGTAGCAAATTACCTGAAGCCGCAAATAGATTGTAACACGGCAGTTAATCATATTTAATACATCATCACTAGATAATGTTATAGTATGTTGCTATCAGGCTATTTGTCTCATAGTCTCATCAGCCTCTGGCTCAGGGTGAACATATCATGTCTTGCTGTCCCCCAGTGACTGAGTTTGAACTTTGTATCCAGTAAAAAATCCAGACACATTAATAACATTATCTCTACACTAAGAGGGGCACTTGTTGTTCTAACTATAGGCTAACTTGATATATATCTAAGCAGACAAATGACAGCATTATTTATCCAATTCGCACATATAAGTTGCCTTTTGTAACTAATAGTTTAGTGTGTTTCACTGCACTTAATGGCTAGTTGTTTTAGTGTAGATGTAGGTGTATTTTTCTTTCCTTCTATCTACATGTGCTGGATGACTATGCTAAAGACAATTTTCATTTCGACCTTCTTTGGTAAAAATGAGACCTATATTCTTTCTGGAGAATATCTGATGTCATTTTGTTCTGTTATGTCCTTAGTTCTATGTATTTTAAACGATCGATGCTAATACTAACTTTCCTTTGTTTGGTGCAGGAACGGCTAAAAAAACGACAACTACACAGCGATCAGAATCAGATAGATGAAGTCCGCAACCTCCAGGCAATTATGAGGGACTCAAAACAGTGCCCACGATGCAAGATCGCTATATCTAAGATATCAGGATGCAATAAGATGACCTGCTCGAACTGCGGGCATTACTTCTGCTACCAATGTAACTTTGCAATTGTTGGATATGATCATTTCAAGTGAGTTCTCATTTAGTGATATATACATATATATATATATCTTTTTTCTCATTGGCATAGCTGTGCCTTGACCAAAAAAAAATCATGTTGCTTTCAGACCGGGTGCATGTGACCTGTTTTCTCAGAAGGAAATCGAAATCTGGGAGGCGCAAATGAATCCAGGGAGGCGGGTTCAAGCGGACGCTCCAGCTCCTGCCCCATTGCCGGAAGGACGCTATCGTCACCCTTGTCCTACATGTCGCGAACCAACTCCAAAGGTAACATGAACTAGTATTTGTTTCATAAAGATATCTTAGACAAGCAACCAAAATAATTAACAAGAATGATGCAGTTGCCTACCTTTTGTTTCTGAAACTGCCAGTTTCCTCTTTTGCATCGAAAAAGCAAACGAGAAGTGTTTCCTGTACAACTATTCGTGGTCAGTTCATTTTTTGTAACAGAAATGTTTGCCACTAGGACTTTTTTACTCTCTTCCTTGCGCTTTTACCTGCAGGTAGGATGATTAATTGTTGCCATCAAACTGCTTATTCCAAGTTCTGTTACATATATATGTATATAACTTTCACCACTCATGGCTATGGTATAACTTGGACAAAGAAATTGTTTGTTGTCATAGTTTAGTTCAATTATAAAAGTAGATCAGCGGCTGATCTCCAAGGCATAATTTCTTATTGGCTTGAACCATCCAATGTCTGAACCTGCATGCTGCGAGTGAATTCTTAACTGCTTGAAGCTGTGTCTCTTCTTATTGTTTCTTTTTACATTGCACAGCACAGACGCCTCATGATTTGTTTTTACTTTGGCCGCAGATTGCAAACAATAATCACCTCTCGTGTGGGTCATGCCAGACGCAGTTCTGTGCATTGTGCCGGAAGACTGTCCAGAGAACTTCCAAACATTTTGGTCCCAGGGGATGCAAGCAACATACTGCAGATCCTGACTGACAACCTTTTTGGGGAAAAAGGAACTGACATATGCGCAGCACCTCAACGCCAGTGCAATTTCCAGAGGTTCTGCTCATGATCTGCATATATACCCGTATCAGGATACAGGTTCGGCGTTTCCAGCATTTTGCAGGGAGCTTGATTTTCAAGTCCCCGACTTCTTGTGCCGTAGTTAAGATCAACCTAGAAGTACTATCTGCACCGAGACAGGATATTACAAAGTATACTAATGAGGAATTATATCAAGAATGTCAGTTTCTTGTTACTTCTCAGGT
Source organism: Avena longiglumis (assembly GCA_030063025.1). Classification (NCBI taxonomy): domain Eukaryota; kingdom Viridiplantae; phylum Streptophyta; class Magnoliopsida; order Poales; family Poaceae; genus Avena; species Avena longiglumis. The sequence goes on from CP125976.1 coordinate 130,007,474, forward strand.
TTCCCGTTGCTTTGTTTGCCCCCCTCTTACTTTTTGCACATAGCTATAGGACGGAGGTGGCCATCACAGCCTCTGCTGCCTGTCATCGCCTCTATTGGATTGAGGTGATTTCAGTGGATTTTATGCCGGCTTGCAATCGGTCTGTAAGAGGGCGCGCTGTCCCATACTATGATTTCACATAGCCAAATCTAAGATTGCACCCGTAGTGACTTAGTGAGACCAAAGAATCACCTAGTACAATAATTATTTAAATATCTTTGTTCTTAATGTACCATCATTCTTTTGCGTATAAAGAACGCAGGGTAGCTAAAAGGACAATTCTCTTAGCGGTAGTAGGCCAAATCCTTCTCTTATGAACCAAAGATAACCATGTAATTTTCAGCGATCCATTCATTTTGTAAAATAGTGTATTTTAATTTTTTGTCAAGTCAAACAACATAAAGAAAATATTGCATCTACAGCACCAAATTAGTAGTACTAGTATATTTATTTATGTACTCCCTCCGACCCATATTAATTGACTCACATTAGTTCAGATTTCGAATGAATCTAGACACTATTTAATATATAGGTTCATCCAAATTTTGACAAATCGAAGTCAATTAATATGGATCGGAGGGAGTATTTTTTTGGATGTTTGAGCACTTTTTATGAATTGGTTAAACTTTAAATTTTTTGATTTTCAACAGTAAAAATAGAGTTATTGGTTTGATTTTGAATTGTCAGTTCTGCAGTTCCGCTCCCCATGCTGGATCGAACTTGTTACTTGTTCAAGAAAAACTTGTGAGACGTTGAAGCGCACGCAGTATTTCCGTTTACCATTGACTCGATGATGTTTAAAACTTCATGGAAAATTCACCTCCATAGACCCGAGCTGGCAAGAACAAACTCATGCTGAATTTCAGAGTGGAAAGCCGACCCACGAAAAACTCATGTTGATAAAAATGTAGAGTAGGAATGATAATCCTAGAGACCTAGACCTACGAAAAACTGATTACGGGCTAAATTTATGGACAGACGTGACCTCACGCAGTCGATGAGATCCGCTGGTTTGCTCCGGAGAATGATCATGCTGATGCACCACGCCTGACTGATGATCCCTTAAAAAACGTAAAAAAAAGTGCCCATAAGTGTAGCATTACTCGTGTAGAAACATGGACCTAAACTAATGTTTGCTAGGCGAAAAATATATTATGTCTTTTTTGTTGAGAGAGAAAAATACTACTCCTTCTGTTTTAAAATAGATATCTTAACTTTATCAAAATTTAGATAAATCTAGACACTATTTAGTATATAGATTTATTTAAAATTTAAAAAATTTAAGATATCTATTTTAGAACGGAGTAAGTACTACGATCTTCGTCTTGATAGCATCCTAGCGATGGGGATGGAAAGCTCCACACAATGGCCTGCGCCCACTGTGCTCGCCGCGACTGACCACTCGATCGGGACCCGTTCGTGCTCGATGTGGTAGTACCAACGACCTATGCCACTATCTTCCCTCCACATGTCAAACACTGTGGACATGTGTCCAACAAAACCTGAGGTAGAATATTAGTGAATTCATGCAAGAGGTGTGAAGAAATATTAGTAGGAGTAGAGCGAAAATTAATTTGTTGAACGCCAAAGTTTCCCCGGTAGAATATTGATGGATTCATGCGCTGGTTCTTGACGATTTTTCGTGTCTCTACTGCAATAATCTCTATTGCGACAAGTTATACCTGGCTCGGGTGATGAAGGGGCGAGTATGATGGCGCGCCTTCGGCTCGTGTTGGTATTTATAGTCGCTGCTAGGTGGTCCAAGAATATATTTATAATAATTTTAGGCCTTTTTATACTGTTGTTGATGATTAATAATAATTGGTGAAATTTTCGCAAGAAAAAATTGAAGATGTGGATTAAATGTGTACGATTTTGCTTATATAATTAAATAAATTATATCTACTCCATATCTTTGTTTATGGTACAACGTTCTATCTGATTTAATTATCTCACATTCAGATAAAACTTTGTCAAAACCTGTAGTTAAACCAGATCAGAGGGAGTGGCTGGTTTGGTTATTATGGTAGCATTTTAGATCCTTCTATTTCGGAAGATTCTCCTTAGATGAATATTAAGAATCTTTAATATTAAATTCAAGCTAGTATGGTTATCATTACAATTACCCTTATAGTTGAGGGAAATTATGGACCGTTGACACCCGTAAGTGAAAATAATGATGCATGGCTTTGTTCCTACTGATTTGATACGATCTTGCCGCCACTCCCATGATCTATCGGGGAGGTGGCCGACGGCAAGGAGCTCTGCTTGAAGCAGATCCATCACATGGCCCTTTGACTCTGGTTTACTGCCGATCTCTCCCCTGCTTCGCACACGTGTCCATACCGTCCTCTAGGGGCGCGTTTGATAGCCTGCACCTGATATTCTGGCCTGGCAGTGCCAAGGTGGGCATGGCCAGACGACAACGCTATCGTCTTGGTCTAACATCTGTTGCCTGCTTGGTTACCAGATCGCATGAGTTGAATGTGCAACCCGTTTGGTTGCTTGGCTTTTCCAGCAGATGGGACCAACAGTTGTTTGGTTATCTCCTGCTTCCCTCTCATTGCACACAGAAGAAGAATACACTCACATCTTTCAAATTTGTTTAAGTTACCACACAATACATGAACACACAACCTAACAGATAAAACTAGATGCTTAACACAACAACACACCAAGTTCATAGCTACTAGTGGGTAGGTTTTAATCATGTACATCTCATGCCACCTGACAGATAGTTAATGACATGGGTACACACCCCTGTCACCAAAAGAACTGGTTTACTACAACAACTAGTACTGGTCACTAACATATGTAAAAAAAGTTCATCAACGTCCTCCTCACCTGGTTGTCGGAAGATCACTAGACCAGCCTTTCGCAAGGGATTAGTTCTTGTGTGATGTTGAAAGCCCTGAAAAAGAGCGACCTTGAAGCCCTTCTGCTTTTTGATGAACTTGAACGTGAGGACATCACCTACCGAAAGCTTGATCTTTCAGACGAACTCCCTATACTTTCATGAAGAAGACCTCGCCCTAGTACATTTCTAGCTGGACACCGTACTCGCAGAAGGTGTCAGTCTTCAACGGTATAGTGCAAACTTGGTGCCTGATCTGCATCATCTTCACCACCACCAGATTCATGATGGCATGGAGTATAAGAGCAGACAGAGGTCATTAACGGGGTGGTGTCCAATCCTAGGATGACAACCCTATGCTGCCTCCTTTTCCTTATTGGCCACAGTATCCAGCAGCCGATGGAGGATGGGCCTTGCTTGTTCGACGAGGATATCTCGGATGAAGTCCTCGTATCAAGGCATAGGAGTGACTATAATCCCACAGAGTGTGTCCAAGTATTTCTTGGGTACCTTGGCATGAAAAAATGGTCAGATCATAGCAATAGGACCAATGTTGATCATTGACAACCAAGTTATGCAATGGCAAGGATATCAAGTACTTTACAATGCACACATACATAGCTACACAGACATGATCTACAACAGGTTTGCAGTACTAATCTATGTTGCTCATTGATTAACAAGGCAAACAATGGCAAGATTAGCAAGTTCTAAGCAATGTGCAATTACATTGAAACATATAGATGATCTACAATAGGGTATATGCACTAACCTATGTTGTTGACTGGCAAACAAGGCAAACAATGGCAAGGATAGTAAGTACGTAGAATGGCATCACTATACACTTACATAGCAACCAAGCCATCCATATGGATGTGAACCATACAATATTCATTCAATAGAAATCGTACAATCGATATGCAAGATGCATGTGAAGCAAGCAGATCAATGACTAACAAGGAAAACAATGAAACATGCATGCAAATCAAGCATATCAAGATAGTATTGATCCATGTACATCTAGGAAAAGCAAGGAATTAAGATGCATGCCAATGAAGAAAGCAACCAGGGCAAACAGTCGTAGATTATATGTTCTACCAAGTACAGATCTACGAAATTAAGGCAGGAGGAAAAACCCATTACCTTCGGGGGCAATGTAGATGGCCTTATCGCTTGGTACGAAATTGAGGCAGGAGGAAAAAACCCTTACCTATGCCGGTGTCGATGGTGGCCGGAGCGGGCGTGGTCGCCACGACCGGTCGAGATGACACGGTGGCCGCTCCAGGAAAAGCAAATCCCGGCGGGAAAGAAGAAAGATAAGACAGAAATCCCTATTGACACGGGGTTGAATCACGACGGGCAAGACATCTCTTGGATCGACCCAGGATCCCCTTGACGATGGCCACCATCCTAATTGCATCCACGTTCAGCACAGGGATAAACCCCAAATCGATCCACAACAACTCCATGACAGCAACCGATGCTGGCCTTGTCAGAGGCTCGTGATGACGATGAGAAATCGACGCTGGCCGACTCAAGGAGGGCACGAAGTCAGGCTCGACTGACGTGGTCGCGCTCCTCAACCCCTGCTGACGAGGTTTAATCTCGTCAATGCCCATTGTTATGGACTTGGGTTTTGGATAAGATGGGGATGCTGGAGATCGCGGAACGGTTAGCAAACAAGCAATACGGGACACGAGGTTTACCCAGGTTCAGACCCCCGAAGGGAAAACCCTACTCCTACTTGTCTGCTCTTGATTACGGCGGAACCAGTGATTACAGGGGTGCACAAATGCAATCTGGTGTGGAGGTGCGTATACGAAAATATGAGAGAGAGAGATCTAGTCCGTGCCCTCCTGGCCTTTATATAGACTTAGGCAGGTCCCAGGCACAGATCTAGTCGATTGCAGGTTCTAGGGTTTACCCCTTTGAATTTTCTATCTACTCTGGTCTTGCTCTCCAAGGATCCGAAGGCATCATGGGCCTTGGCCACCCGAAAGTCTTCATGGGTCGGCGTATATTTTCCATGGGCCTTCCTTGGGCTAGACCAGGTATACTGAGATCGTGTACCCGCGGGGTATAACCATGTCAGTAGCCCCCGAGTGTTCAGTCGAATCGTAGATTCGGCTGAGGACTCTTCAATCCTTCGGGTGCAACTCTGTCTTTCAAGAGAATATGTAGGGATTGTTGACACGTGTGCCTGACTCTCCCGACAGATCAGGGTCAGTTAACTGTCTTAGGAAAAAACAACACGACCTTCTTCAGGTCCGAGTCCCTCGACTCGAAACCGGAACATATGCTGGCGTAATTCGACTCAGGCCGCGGAGGACTTACAGGAGTGGAATTCCAGTGAATTTAAATGATGTACCCAACGCGTCCGTCGGGATTTTTCATCGCTGTTGGCGCAGTTCTTACTAGCGAGGCGATCATGTGCGTTACGTGCCATCAGATGATATCTGTAGGTCTTATCTTTGTGTCGCAGACACAACATCCGAATTTTATCACCGCGGAGGTGTTTCGGGTAGCCAAGAAGAATGCTACTCACTTAGCGTTTAGTTGGGGCAGAGTTGCCGAAAAGTTTTTGCATACTGATCCGAAGGATCGAAGTCGAAATTTTATAGGGTGCGCGACCAGCGCTCCCTATGGGAGTAACCCCTGAGTGTCTGTTCGAGTCGTAGACTCGAGCGGAGACTTTAATTCAGCCGTTTTTCAGTGGCAGGTCCGTAGGACACAATTTTTTTGGATGCTTAAATCCATCCTCCCTATGGGAGTAGCCCCCGAGTCCGTAGTGGAGTCGTAGACTCAACGTAGGACTCGAAGAAACAGTTCAGTGTTGTAACGTGTTGTTCATTTTTCGGGTGTGCCAGCGCTCGATAGGAGTAGCCCGAGTAATTGGTCGAATCAGATTCGGTGAGTACTCTTAGCTTTGAAGTCAAGAAATTGTGGTCTGTTGCTAGTATAGCTTTTGATGACGTCGGTCTTGACGATCGATGACCTCAAGCATCTGCGCCAGAGATGACTTGATCGGACGAACATGGGTCCCACTTTCGACCTTGAATTGACCGGTCACGCGGCGTGGATAATTCTGGCGTCGCCTCGATTTCGTGCGTAGTGGGCGGCGTGTTAGCGACGGTTCGTTATGGCGATCTCGACATGGCGATTCGTTGGCGTTAGGTCTTCTCGATGGACGGTTGTCGTGCATCGTCTTCGTCTTTATAATCATTGGGGGAAACCATTAGTCTGATTTCATCGCAGCCATTCTTGTTTCACTGCTCCCTTGTTCGCTGAGAGTTCTTGCTGCGCGCTGGAATATCCTCAGACATTTCCTTCTTCCATCCCACCTCGCCACTTGCCGCATGCATCAAATGGTAAAACCAAAGAAGTACTCCTCTGCAGTTGGTACCAGCGCTGCTGAAGGGAAGAAGGGTGCCACCGCTACCCGTGTCACCGACGGTGGCTGGCGGCGATCGGAGACGCGGTAGAGTGATCTCCTCAAGCTTCGTGAGCGGGGCTTGATCCCGCAGGATAGGGAGGCCGTAAAACTCCCAGGCAACGAGGTAATCCCGTCCCCTACTGGTTTGGGTTATGTTCCTCGCCTTCGTTATTCGTGGCTTTTCCTTCCCAGTCCATGACTTCCTTCGTGGACTGCTTTTTCTTTACGGTGTCCAGTTGCATCATCTTTCCCCCAATTCTCTTTTTCACATTGCTTGTTTTATCACTTTATGTGAGTGCTGGCTCGGTATCGAGCCGCACTTTGGCCTCTTCCGGAAACTCTATTCCGTGAAGAGGCAATCTGGTTCGGATGGTGTTTATCCCATTGGGGGTTGCATCATCTCCCTCAAACCCAATCTGCTTTTCTTTTCTTTTTCCATGTCTGAATCTGTCCAGAACTGGCGGAGGCGATGGTTTTATATCCGCGACTCCACAGTGGCTGGGCAGGATTTTGGTCTTGCTCCTTTCGACCACTCCCAAAAGATCGAGCCGAAGAGGTCCTTGGAAAACCAGATCTTGGATGGCGAGGTAGCGGAGATAGAGGCTCTCTATCGTCGAGTGGAGGATCTCCAGTTGATTTCGGAGAAGGAAGTGAACGGTGTGGATATCATCCGCACTTTTCTTGAGCGTCGGGTGCAGCCACTCCAGGCTAGGGCGCACCCGATGTTCCTTTATGCTGGACGACGTGATCCGACTAGGGTTTCGGCTGAGAAATTCTCCCAGGGAGATCTCGACAGGGCCCTTCGTTCGCTGTTGAAGTTCAAGGCTGGAGAGGATATACCGGGAAAGTCGCTGACTTCTCCGTTTTCCGCTTCGCTTCTTGTTCCACAGGTGTAGATCCATGCGCGTAGCGCTATTTTCGACTGCATTGTATTTGCACTTGTTTGCTAACAAATTTTCTTCTCTTGTGCAGGACTTCAAAGTGCCGGGCATGTCGCCTCCATTACCCGAAGTATTTCCGGATGCTCCATATAATGAGGTGGTGGATTCCATGTCCGAGCTGCCATCGGAGCGATCTCCGGCTGAAGAGGCCAACGAGTCGAGCGAGGACCACACTCGCAAGCGGACACGGAGCTCCAGCGAGTCTTCGGATGCCTCGACTCCTCCAACTCATAGGAATCCGCTGTGTCTTGAACGTCACAGTGATGGTCATGGAGGCTCTTCCTCTCCGATTCATGCCGTTCCCGTGCGGGCTGTGGCACCGCACCCGCCGGCGAAGCGGAAGAAGGAAGAAAAGAAGGAAGAGAAGAAAGAGGAGAAGAAAGTCCGGAGGACCCCTCCTGTCTTCAACCTGAGCGAGCTTGACTCGTAAATTTCTTTAGTCCTGCACTGCTTTTCCTTGCCTGTTTACTTTGTACTTGTGCTAATTTGTCCTTGTGCAGCCACTCCTCCAATGACTCCTCCAGTGATGGTGCTCGGGAGATGATGAGGGAGTCGAAAATCGCGTTTCCTCCTCCTCAGGCGGTGGCTACCTCTGAAGGCGCTGCTCCAGACCCTTCTCCGAAGGAGGTTCAGGTGGTTGCTCCTCAGAAGGCTGCAAGCGGACCTTTGGAGTCGCCATCGGATCATGTGAGTAGTTCTGCTTCCTACCACGGGGGAAGCCCCCGAGCATCTGTAAAGGAGTTTTGTTGTTTGTTCTTCCTTCGGGTCTCGGGGGGAGCCCCCGAGCGTTTTCGTGTGTGTATTTTGCTTCTGCTCTTTCTTTTGGGCGTAGCCCCCGAGTCCTTCTCTTGACTAGTAGGTCTTTTTCCTGCAGCCTTTTGTGCAGGATGCCAAACGACTGGTGCAGCAGCACCTGGCGCTGGAGGCCAGCCTCAAACAGCTTCAAGGTACTTTTATGCCTTGATGTTTGCTTCTTCTTGTATTCTTGTCCTGTTATCCGACGTTTGTATTATTTGAATGCAGAGGAGCACAAAACCTCCCTTCGTGAGATTGATGCTATCAAAAAGAGCCTCGGTCAAGCGGAGAAGAAGGCCGAGGTCGCCGTTGGTGCGAAAGAGCGCCTCGAGCTGGAGCTGGCCACTGCGGCCGAGGCTAAGGAGCGCCTGTAGCGGGAGGCCACGAACCGCAAGGAGCAGCCTGCCACTGTCACGGCTTCGCGTGCGAGAGAGAGGTGGCCGACAAGCTTATGGCGGCTGCCAAGGCTGTTTCGGGTGAGTATCTTCGCCGTCCTCTTTTGATTTCCTTGTATTTATTTTGCGGTGTTGTCGTTCATTCTTCTTCCTTGTCGTTTTAGATGCCACAGGCATCGAGTTTGATCGCGGTGCTCTGGAGCACGGGAGTGCTCTGGATGATGCTGCTGCGGCGGTTGAAGATCGCTGCGGCACCGTCGTCAACTCGCTTGCCAAGGCCAAGGAGGTCCTTGGGCGCTTCTACAAGGAGCTTGTCCCCAAGGGCGTGGCCCTTAATGATGTTGATGCTCTGGCGGAGGCGCTACCAAGCACTGCGGCATAAGCGCAAGCGAAGGCATCGTGCATCCATCGGGTTGGCAATGGCCTTGGCGGTGGAGCTGGACTTTCCCAGTCACTTCCGGATGCCGGCGATCGCCGATGGATCCGAGGTAGCCTTTGCTACCTATTCGCTTTCATTGTAAGCGTTATGGACCGGTGATTGATCGCTAGCTGCACGCACGCTACGGCAGAGGGGAAGCCAAGGCGAGGCAATACGGCTCCGAGACTACTCAAGGTGCCGTGTCTTAGGCGCTGTAGCTGTAGGATAGTTGTAGTCTCTTTTGTTGTAATTATTTTGATGAACAAATCCTTGTGCCACGTAGTGGCTTTTGATGCACTTAATGAATTCGTTGAGTTATGTGCTCCTTCGTCTGCGTGTTCATGTCTTTGCCTTTTTGTTGATCTAGGGTCCTTCGTGTGTTGATCCCGTTGACACCTCGCCTGCAGCGCGGCTGCGACCATCTTTGGATGATTCGTCGCAGCTTGCGTTTCTTCGATACCGTGTTCGTAGTCTCGAGAAAGAGTTGCTTGGGGTGCGTGGCCATGCCGACGTTTGGAAGTCCAAGGCGGATCGCGGTGCTGCCAGAGAGGAGTACTTGATGGCGGAATTACTTCGATTATCCAAGCAGCTTCAGTGTAAGTTTTTCGAGCTGTTGCCCATTTCTTCGGATGCGCCTGCTGGCATTGCATCTTACTTTTGTGCAAGTATTGCAAGTGTTAACCTTGCTCCAAGGGAGGAGAAGGAGCGTGTTGCTGTTCGGGTCAATTGCTTGACTCAATAGGACATGGAAGCCGGCGGGTTCTTCTAGATGGATCGTGACCGTGCCATGGTCCTTGCGACGGTGCAAGATCGCGTTCACCAAGTATCGCGGGTGCTTCGACAGGTGCAGACTTCACTCGCGTCGGTTTTGCATGTGATGTTTCCGCTGGATGCTGCACCATGAACCCTCTCTGGTCTTCTGTCGAAGTTTCGGAACATGCATCATGTCAAGGAATTGGTGAGGCAGCAGCTCGTCGCAGGGGTGAAGGCTGCGCTGTCCCTTGTTAGGCTGCATCATCCTGATGTGGATCTGTCCGCTGTGGCGGCTGGGCCGCCACTTCGGCCAGATGGTGGTGTGTGGGATATGCGTCTGCATTATGCTGGTGTAAGGCAGTATGCCGAAGAGATCGTAGATCTGTTTGAGCAGCGTGCTCAGGTTATTCTTCAGAGTAGGTAGTACCTGTAAAAGAAATAGATGTAAAATTTGTATATATTTGACTGGGCGTGTTTTACCCTTTGTTATAAAGGTTTGGTTGTTGTTTGAGCACGTAGTGCTTTGTTCGCATACGTGTCCTTTTCGTTAGCCTGACGTGGTCAGCTACTCAAGTGTACACGTGTTATCCTCAATCGTTGAAATCGTGAGGTGGGGGGAGCCCCTGAGTGCGTTTGTAGCATGGAGTAAAAGTGCGAATAGAAAATAAAATTTTGGGGCGAGACACTTAGCTTTATTTATATCGCAATGGAGGAGGTACATTGTTCGGCTGAGTAGCCTTGGCTGAATAGCCTTATTGAAAGTAAAGGGGTAGGTAGCTAGGGGTAGAATCGTCGCAGCGATGCGACGTTCCATGGGTTGGAGTATGCGACTCCAGACTCCACGTGCTTGAGGAGATAGGCGCCACCTGGGATGACTTCGGTGACGATGTAGGGTCCTTCCCATGGTGACTCGAATTTCTTCGGTCGCTCTTGCTTGAGTCGCAAGACGAGGTCTCCTTCGACGAAGGACCTTGGGCGCAGCCGTCGGCTGTGGTAGTGAGACTCACTGGTACACATTGATCGAGTTGCTATGTCTCGTGCCGTCGAGCGTGTCGGCGTCTTGAGTGCAAGTGGATTCGGATTCGCTATAAGCGACGACCCGGGGCTGGTGGCGATTGACCGGTAGCACGGCCCGTGCACCATGAAGAACGACGTGTAGCCGGTGGAGCTGTTTGGCGTGGTACGCAGGCTCCATAGGACGGAGGGTAGCTCTTTCGTCCAGGCTCCGGCGAGTCGCTCGAGTGGGCTCATGAGGCTCTTCTTGATGCCAGCGCTGATTAGGCCGTTGGCTTTTTCCACCTGCCCGTTCGTTTGCGGGTGCGCCACAGAGGCGTATGTGATGTCGATTCCGAGGCCTTCGCAGAAGTCTTGGAATTCTTTGGAGATGAAGTTCGATCCATTGTCAGTGATGATGCTATGCGGTACGCCAAACCTGTAGACGATGGATTCAAAGAAATTGACAGCAGTCTTGCCCTTTTGGTTAGTGACCGGCATTGCATCGATCCACTTGCTGAATTTTTCGACTGTGACTAGGAGGTAGACGTGCCCCCCTTTCGAGGACCTTGGCAGTTTGCCGATCATGTCGAGGCCCCATTGGGCGAAGGGCTAGGCCAAAGGTATGGGCCTGAGCTCTGACCCGGGTGCGTGTGATTTGTCGGCGAACCTTTGGCACCCTTTGCATCTTCGGACGATGTCTTTGCGCTGCTCATCGGCCAAGAGAATCCAGCTCAGAGAGCTTTGGCGACAAGGAGCGATCGCGTGATGGCCGCAGATGCCCTCGTGGATGTCTTGAAGTATGTTTTTCCGTCACCGATGGTGACGCACCTTGTAGTACACCGAATGCCGCGCTTGTACAGCTCGCCATTGATGATCGTGAAGGCTTTGACCGTGAGATATGCGCCGACATCCGCTGCCATCGTAGTTCTCCGCCTATCAAGTACTGGAGGTATGGTCGTGTCCAGGTTTCTTCGACTGCCATGACCTGCATCAGGTTGACCGTGGCAACCTCTGTGTCCAGTTTTTCGGGTCCTTCATGACCTTCGCAGCGTAGCCCCGAGTGTTCTCGCTTCGGTGATCCTTGGGGAATTTCCGCTGATGGATGGCACGCAGATCTGCTCGAGGAACACACCGTGGCACCTTGCGCAGTGGAGCCGATGTTGGCGAGACGCTGGCCTCCTTGTTGCTTTCTTCCAACGCCGAAGCTCGCAGCCGCCAATTCTCCCTCGAGTGAGTTGTAGAGCGCGATACGCGATCATGTTTTCGCGCAAAGGCCGCACTCATTCATCTTCCGTTGGACAACGAGGTTGAGTCACCGTAGATGACCAGCGCGCGCCGCAGATCTTTGCCATCCTCATGCCGTGGATGAGGGCTTCAGATTCGCCTCGTTGTTGGAAGCTCGAATTTCATCCGAAGGATGTACTTCATATTGTCGCCTGGGAGGTCAAGATGACCGGCTCCCTCGCCTTGGCGCTTGGAGCCGCCGAATGCACCGCCCATGACCGCGACATGTCCGGGTGTTTGGCACCGCAGCTCCATCCAAAGGTACAAGGAAGTCCGGAGGACTCGAGACTTGATTAAGTAGTCGCTTCGTAGATGATGTCTAGGGTGACAGCCGATGCCCCAGGCCACGCGTCATGTGGCCTCCGGGTTGTTTAGGATGCTGTTCGTCAGGTGCTTCTGACGACCATCACCGGTGCTCCGGAAGTAATGGCTCAACCGACGAGCCGTCATGAACACGCCGTAGGCGAGTTTCTGGTAGTGAGGGTACCTCCGCTTTGTTGGCGTCAATACCTCGCTGAGGTAGTAGATTGGGTGTTGGACCCCATGGGTCTTGCCTTCTTCGGGTCGTTCGACCACCAGCACGGTGCTTACCACCTGGTGTGTGGCTTCTATGTACAGCAGTAGGGGATCACACTCCTTTGGCGTAACCAAGACGGGCGAGGAGGAGAGCAGCCGCTTCAGCTCTTCGAATGCGTCATCCGCTTCGGGTGTCCACTCGAATTTGTCTGCCTTGCGTAGTAGCTGGTAGAATGGCAGGGCTTTCTCGCCCATACGGCTGATGAACCTGCTCAATGTCGCTATTCGCCCTGCGAGCTGCTGGACACCCTTGAGATTCTTCGGTTTCTCCATGGCCATTATGGCTGATTTTCTTCGGTTCGCGATCCTCCGGGAGATGAAGTAGCTGACCGACATGGGACGCCAAGGCGCACTTTTCGGGTTGAGCTTGATCCCGTAGCGTCGAGATTATCGAACGCCTCGCCAAGATCGCCGATGAGTGTTCTTGCCTCCTGGTTTTGATGACTATGTCGCCGACATAGACTTGGACATTGTGACCGATCCGTCCTTCAAGCATGCTCGCATGCATCGCCGCACGTGGCATTCTTTAGCCCGAAGGCATTGTGTTGTAGCAGATTCAACGGCGTGATGAACGCCGTTTTCTCTTGGTCTTCGACCTTGAGTCGAATCTGGTTGTAGCCTGAGTAGGCATCGAGGAAGGAGAGTTTCTCGCATCCTGCGGTCGAATCGATGATCTGGTCGATCCAAGGAAGAGGGAAGTGATCCTTTGGGCAGTGCTTGTTCAGCGACGTGAAGTCCACGCACATCCGCAGGATGTCTGTGTCCTTTTTGGGGACCATCACTGTATTGGCAAGCCACTCGCTTTCTTTGATCTCTCGAATGAAGTCTGCAGCGAGTAGTCTGTTGATTTCCATCCTGATGGCTTTGGCCCGTGGTTCGGACAGTCTCCGGATGGAATGCTTGACGGGCTTGGTGTCGGGAAAGACGTTTAGTGCGTGCTCGGCAAATTCCCTGGAAACTCCTGGCATGTCCGCAGGACACCAGGCGAAGATTTCCCAGCGCTCACGGAGGAATTCGACGAGCGTGCTTTCCTATGCGGGGCTGAGATCGTTAGCGATCAGCGTCGTCTTGGAGGCATCCATCGGGTGGACCTGCACCTTCTTTGTGTTGACGGTGGAGTCAAAATACATATCAGGTGCATTTTGTCGTGCGACTGGGGGTGCCCCGTTGTTCGTCACCTCGCGGAGCCTTACGAGCTCCTCCTGCATGCCGAATGACTGGGAGATTCTGTTGAAGTCCCTGTCGCAGTGGTCTGATCGGGTGAAGCTCCCGTGGACCGTGATGATGCCCCTGGGTCCTGGCATCTTGAGTAGCAGGTACGCGTAGTGTGGTACAGCCAAGAACCTTGCGAATGCTACACGCCCGAGGATGGCGTGGTATTGTGATGGCCAGTCCACCACTTCGAATTCGAGCTGCTCGCTTCGAAAGTTGTCCGGCTTGCTGAAGATGACGTCGAGCCATATTTTTCCCAGGGGGAATATGCCTTTTCCTGGGACGATGCCGTAGAACGTTTTGTCTGATTGTTCTAGGCTGCACAGCGGGATCCGCATTGCTGCTAGAGTACTTGCGAACATCAGGTTGATGCCTCTGCCACCGTCCATGAAGACGCGGCTCATCTCGAAACCTCCGATCTGCGCCTCCAGCACTAGGGCAGCATGACCTGGGCGAGGGATCTGGCAAGGGTGATCCGAATGGCTGAACGTGATGCAGGACTCCGATCCGCTGAGGTACTCAGGGATGGCGGGTGGAGTTGTCACGGCCAGGTTGATATGACGGGTGATTTTCTTCTGCACCCTATTCGTGGGGCGCCCCTTCTGGATCATCAGCGCTCCTTTCGGCGGGGGATACCCATGCCCAGCATTGTTCTGTGCTGGTGCGACTGGTTGGTTCGGGCCTCCTATAGGTGGCGGTGGAGGAGCTCCATGCACTATCTCTCCTGGTGCGGGTGCGTTCCCAAATCCAGGGGGTGGAGCTTGCTGCCTCATCTAAACCATGCTTTTGCTGAGTTTTTGGAACTCGCGACAGCCCTTGAGCATGTGGCTTGCCTTATTCTTACCATCCTTCTTGTCGATGTAGAAGTGGGTGGTGCATGGACCCGACAGTTTTTCGTATGTCGATGGTCCGTCGTCGCGGCCGCGGCGCTGCCACGACTGTGTTGGGCGTCCTCCATCGCGAAAGTTTCCTCCGCGCTATCCGCCGGTGTTGCGGTTGGCGTCGTTGCGGCGATCGGCCTAGCCGGCCGCGACCATGTCAGGTCCATCGTGATCGTCGTAGACGCGCGGTCTCCTCTTGTTACGGCGCTCCCGTCGTCGGCCGTAATCGTCCTCTTCCTCCGATTGTGCCCGGTGGACGGAATCTTTGCCGTCGGCCCACCTGTTGGCGATGTCCATGAGGTGGTCGAGTGTCTTGGGCTTGACGCGCCCAAGTTCCTCCTTGAAGTCCTGGCGCTTGACGCCGTCCTTGAAGGCGTCGATGGCCCTTTCTTCGGAGATGTGCGCCACGGAATTTTTGGTGTTGGACCATCGCAGTATGTACGAGCGAATGGATTCGTCCGTTCGTTGAGTACATGCTCGAAACTCCTTGATCGAGGCGGGCCTCTTGCTGGTGCCTTTGAAGTTTCGGATGAAACTGTAAGCTAGCTCCTCCCGCGGATGAATCCACGAAGATAGGCTGCTAAGCGATCCGGCTTTGCCGTACCGTGAAGGTATTGCATGGCGGTTTCCTCGTTTCCACCGTGCAGCTTGACGGATGAGTGGTCGCGAGCCACGCCTTTGGGTCCTGTAGTGGCCGAACTCGTGAGTATCCAAGGAAGTTTGAAATTTCGGCATCCGTGTCCGTGGACAGATCTGCTGAAGCACCGGCTCGTGATAGTTCTCCTTCGCCTTCGTCCATCTCGGATTCAGACGAGCATGCGCGCTGGCTCGCGCTTTGTCGATTTTGCGCTGTGTTAGCGCTCTAGCGCCGAATCGCGCCATGGCGACGCGAGCTCTGTGCCTTCGAGGAAGGTCATGGTCCTCTTCTTGGATGAAGGAGGGGCAGCGGTCGAACATGACCGTAGCTTTCTTTTCAGCTCCGTAGGAGCTTCTTGATGGAGCGCAGCCCGACGAGTCCGAGTCCGGAGTGTGCATGGCTCTTTTCGGGTCCTCCTCCGGAGGTGGGTGGGACGCGAGGTACGCGGTGGCTGCCATGATCGCAGCTTGCGGTGTCTTCGGGATGATGTTGTCGTCGGCATCCATCTCCATGAAGGATGCGTGGAGGGTTCGGGTCACCTCACGGCGCTCCTTGGGGTCCATGTTCTCCGTCCGGGAGTGGTGCTTGTTGCCGTGGTTGCCGTTCGAGCTGGAGCCGATGCCCATGGCGGAGAGCGCAACTCGTCGTGCGCTGGACTCTGAGGTTGCATGCTTGCATTTGTCAAGCACCTCTTGCATCTTGACCTGCTCCTTGTGCTCCTCGATCAGGAGCAAATGGTATGCCATCAGCAGGTCCCGTGAGGAGTCCGCAGTGATCGTCTGCCGCCACGGCGGCTGCGTTCAGGCCCATCCTTCTTTGCTAAGGCGGATGACATGGCGTGTTATTCTTCAGCGTGGCCGCTTTACGTTCGCCGCCGTCCCCGCGGGTTAGGTGGCGGTTGGGCGCGGTTGGGTTTGCCGATCCATGTTGCCCGATTACTATGGCGCATTGGTAGCGCCAGATTGGTCCGCTGCCGCAGCTTCGGATCCGAACCGTAGGTCCTTCATCCGATGGCGGATCACATAGATCGGAGTTGCACCGCTTCGCCATAGGACTCATCTGTTGATGATGATGTGCGAGTACGGTGTGGGCCCATGAAGCGGCCTGATTGATGGTAGGGGAACCCGCCTCGGGAGGCGGAGGGTGCCGGTTTGCCCCACAGAAGCGAAGCTCCCAACAGATCTCGAGTCCGCCGCCACGGGCTCAAGTCCTTCATGGTGGCCGGTGAGTGGGCGTGAAGTCGAAAGCGCCAAGAGGAGGTGACTCTCCGCCGCTTAAAAAGTTGTAGATCGCTCGGTTGGGACCGCCACGATCGACAATCAGCGCCCCCGCCCCACAGACGGCGCCAATTGACGAGGTTTAATCTCGCCAATGCCCATTGTTATGGACTTGGGTTTTGGAGAAGATGGGTATCCGGAGATCGGAACGGTTAGCAAACAAGCATACGAGACACGGTTTACCTGTTTAGGCCCCGAGGGAAAACCCTACTCCGCTTGTTCGCTCTTGATTACGGCGAACCGGTGATTACAGGATGCGCAGATGCAATCTGGCGTGAGGTGCGTATACGAAATATGAGAGAGAGAGATTCTAGGCCGTGCCCTCCGGCCTTTATATAGACTTAGGCATGTCCTGCATGCATCTAGGTTACAGTGTTCTAGGATTTACCCCTTTGAATTTCCTATCTACTAGTCTTTCTCCAAGGATCCGGCGCATTGGGCCTGGCCACGAAAGTCTTCATGGTAACAGATATTTGCCGCGCCTTCCTACTGACTGTGATATCGAGTGCACCATGCAGATAACCATGTCACCTGCCTCGTAGTCGGCGATGGTGCGGGCGACAACACGTGCGTTAGATCAGGCATGATAGGGATGAAGCTTGCGAGTGAAAACTGCTCTACCAAGCGGTAGAGGCGAGGAGGCCATCGTCTTCTCCGATGAGAGAGAGAGCAGTGGACGGTGAAAGTAGAGTGAGAGAGTGCGGAGGAGTTATGAGAGGCGTCACCCGTGCTTCTCGATGCGTGCAACAGTTGGATGGTGGCAGCCCATTTTGTGCTCAGCTGGAACAGCCTCCACGGAAACGACCGATTGGGTTATCCCTGGTGCTGCCTCTGGGCTGCTTTAGGAAACGTGACGAAAACAACATGGAAGGTCTACATGCAACCAAACATACTGATTTCGTCGCAAATGGCCTGCCTAAGGTGATGTATAGGGAGCTCGAGCGCGGTCCACTGCCTTGTTACACTATGAATTACTCTGTCAAAGACCGAAGATTCTGCGGTTTGCGATACACTAACAGGTATTTTTTTTGAAAGAAGCATATATTAATATCAGATGATACCAATTACATCCTCTGCAAAAACGCATTGCTCTAGCGGCCATACGGATGCATAAAAAAAATAAGAATTATAAAAAAAGAAAAGTCCTGCTACGGTTATTCGTTGAAACGGCAGTATTACCACCACCAAGACAACACTAGAAATGCAGCTTCTCCAAATACGATGCCTCCAAGTAGGAAATAGTGCACAAACACCGTCATTGCCCATCAAAGATCTAGGTTTTCACATGTAACATGCCATCTAAGAAAACAAGAAGCATAGAAAATCGATATTATTATTATAATTAAGTATTAGTAGTTCAGTAGAATTGTGGTGTTGTATGCAGAGAACAATCGAAAATGTGTTGGAAACAAAGAGTTCGGACCAGAACATATCTCTTCTGACTAATATTTCATAGCGGTAGGAGACACTGTTGTTGGTATATAGCATGGCGCACTTGCGAAAAGGACTCGCACGCATGCACGTCACGATAGGACCGCACACCACACCACAAACGCAGCAGAAAAAAGAAGCCGGCCTACGATTCCTTCTTTTCCCCCTTCTCCTCCTCCTCCAGCTTCCTTCGACCGCCCTGTGCTCTTTCAACCGTTACAACTAGCTCCACTCCTCTCCCTCCCTCCCTATCTTCGCCATTAACGCTAATTACGTCTTCTCATCTGTGATTGCTTGGAGCCAGATAAATCCTAATTACTACTTCCTCCCTGTACATACACTTATCAGTTGCCGAATAAAGGCACAGCGCAGGGTCGCATATACGGCTTTCCTTTTTTCGGCTGTGCTCGCGTCCTTCTGACCACCGAGGGTTCAGAGCTTCAGAGCTTCCGTCCAAGGAAAAGGAGGCGGCGATTGCTCTTGGCGGCAGGCGCCAAGGAGTGGTTTGGTCACTGATTGAGGTATGGTTCTTCTAGATTTCCTCTTCGTGTAGTAGAGGCTCAGATGCTCATGTTCTTTCGGTTAGGTTTCTCTGTTCTTCCCTCAAACAGGAAAAGAGATTGATCCGTCTATCTTTTTCAGTTTTTTTCGTCTCTAGTTAGAGTATCTTATCAAATCCTTGGTTTTCTTCTGGTGATTTCGTTTGATGGCTGTTACCAGTTCCCCCGAAAGCATGGCCCTGCGTGTTTCAGTTTTGGCTTCACAGGGCTTGGTGATATTTCCGTGTTGCTCCGTTTCTCCTTGAGATATCAGTCCACAACTAGCGAATTATTGTGACTTTGGTTGGCTCTCTGCCATCGTTGGTTTGTTTCTTCTTGTTATGGAACTAACTTATCATCTTCTTCATTTGGCTAACCTATCTATCGAAACCGCAAACATATACAGTAGTATGTTAAATGCTAGTAGTAAATAGTAAGGTTATGAACTGTGGCAATTCAATCATGTTAGTGATGCTAGAGAGACAAAAAAAAACATGTTTGTGCTGTTGTGAAGGATAGTGGTAGGTAGGTGAGTGTTTAACCCATACCTTCATTTCAGTCCTCATACATAAAGTTTAAGACTTGGGAAGGATATTCAACGAATGATTCGAGTACCTTCTAGCTATGGATGTTTCAGTTTCACCAATCGTCCCTAGCTGGCTAGCTCTATGTTTTGGTCGGCCGCTTACCATTTGGCAGTATTATCAGAATTTCGCGCTTCATGTATGCAATTTTTTTTAAGAAACACAGTACAAACGCAAGCGCTCACTGGTCATAACACGGGCATACACTCACCCTTGTGTATGTAAAAATATTACCGGTGCCACTATCATACATTCACACTACATCACAAAATAAGTTTGTGCCGACAAACTGTTGCCATTAGACGGGGATTAAAGGTACAGACTATTAGGAACATCGCATTCGACTGCGACGCGCTTCATTGTCTTCCCTTCTCCTCCACACGTCTGTTACTGAACTTCCGTTTAATTATGTTGAGAATACGCAGTTTGGTACTCATATCTCTGAATTTGGGCAGGTGTCCGCAGAGGATCTGACGGACGGCCAATCGGACGCTGGGACGGTGCAAGGATGATGGCCAGAAGAGCGCAGGGATGCTCCGTTCTGCTGCTCGTGTTTCTCCTCTCGAACCTTTCAGGTATATATGCATGTTGCGTAGGGGTTTGCTGTCGGTTCATCAGTAACAATCACGTTTCTTTCTCTCTCGCTTTCTGTTTGTCATTATTGAGATTCCTGGTGTGACCTTGAAATGCATCGCCATAAAGTGGAGGAACTTTCATGGACAGTAAGTTTTAAGCTGCCAAATGCTAGTACATTCTGGGCTGCAGTTGCTCTGCAATTCTTTTCGTGTCTTTAACCTTTGGCACCGCTCCGATGCTGAGGGCTGAAATCACTGCAGAATGTGCGTAGACTGTACAGCACCCACACTGAAAACGTGAATCTGCTTGAAATTCTATTGTTCTCTCCGTCCCCAATCTGTTACCTGTCCGAAGTCCGACACGATTTCCTCCTGTTTTTTCTGCGATTTACAGGCAGTTTCTCTGAAGAAACAGAAGAAGAAGAAAGCGGCAAGAGGCGGTCGCTGGCGACGGGGCTGTTCTGCGTGGCGATACAGGGCGCTGACCCGACGGCGCTGCAGACGGGGCTCAACTACGCGTGCGGCCCCGGCCACGCCGACTGCTCCGCGATCCAGCCAGGCGGCAAGTGCTACAAGCCCAACGACCTGCCGGCGCTGGCCTCCTACGCCTACAACGACTACTACCAGCGCAACGCCGCCTCCGGCGCCACCTGCAGCTTCAGCGGCACCGCCACCACCACCCCCACAGACCCCAGTAAGCACCTTGCTCTTCACTTCTCCACATTATCTTCTCCTCTTCCGGGGTTCTGATTCTTCCGTGTGGTTCCTCGTTCCAGGCTCGGGGCAGTGCGTCTTCGCGGGAAGGTGAGCACCGTTTGTTGGGCAAATCTCAACCTCGCTGCGAATTTACTGCACTCTCTGACGAAGTTCAGATAACTGACATCAGTGACATGTACCGTGCAGTTCCATGGCGGGAGGGTCGAACTCGAGCACGCCGGGGGCGAGCGCCCCTTCCAGCTTCGTCCCGCCGTCGTCCACGTTCACGCCGGGATTCACGCCGGGCTTCGGGAGCCCCGCCGGCTCCTTCAACCCTCTGCAGGACGCCGCGGACAGCCTCATGGCCGGCGCGCGCCGTGCGCTCTGCATGCTGGCGCTGCTTCTGCCGCCGCTCTTCTTCTTCTGATCAAAC
This sequence comes from Avena longiglumis, assembly GCA_030063025.1. Lineage (NCBI taxonomy): Eukaryota > Viridiplantae > Streptophyta > Magnoliopsida > Poales > Poaceae > Avena > Avena longiglumis. The sequence goes on from CP125976.1 coordinate 130,028,223, forward strand.
GCCTCCGGTCGATTGTACATTGTACTGCATGGCATTCGTTGTTGCATTTTACTACTAGAGACTATATATGATGACAGGGAAGAGCACTAGAGTATCACAATCGTCTTTGCATCTTTATTTTTTTACTTCAGAAGTAACCCATTTGTGGGTGTATATGTCAGATCCTGTCTTCTAATACAAACTTTTATATATGTATAAATCATTTCTGGAGATCACGCCTTCTTGTTTAAATTTCATGGACGCAAGAAGAAGTACATGTATTTCACACAATACACATGAGATGCATGTATCTACTGTTGGATGTATATGAAGCTACATGACAGGGGAGAGCACTAGAGTATCACCATCGTCTTTGCATCTTTATTTTTTTTACTTCAGAAGTAACCCATTTGTGGGTGTATATGTCAGATACTGTCTTCTAGTACAAACTTTTATATATGTATAAATCATTTCTGGAGATCACGCCTTCTTGTTTAAATTCCGTGGACGCAAGAAGTACATGTATTTCACATAATACACAAGAGATGCATGTATGTATTGTTGGATTTATATGGATTGTCAGCCCTATAGGCTGACAAATCATAAGATTTTAAAGTCCAGGTATCTTGCGAGCTATAGGCGGACAAAATTTAATCCTACATTAATATTTGGGAGAGAGTTTCAGTACCTTATAAGGGAGCTTCCACTATCTTGCGAGGCGGACAAAGTTTTGTCATATATTGTTAATTGGAAAAGAGTCGCAGAAGCTTTATTGCGAGGTGTAAAGTTTAGTCCTATATTGTTAATTGGAAAAGAGTCGCATAAGCTTATAAAGGAACTCCCACTGCGTGAGTGGAAAGATAAGGAGTTCATGCTCACTTCTGCGCCGCTCTCGCACGCGCGTCACGCTGCGTCATGTGAATCAAATTAGAAACTTGTTTTGTGTTCATGCTCACTCCTCCGCCGCTCTCACACGTGTGTCGCGGTGCGTCACATGAATCAAATTAGAAACATGTTTTATAAAAGTCTAAATTTTAAACGGTGCACCAACTGTTTGGGTACATGTCAACACGAGTGTGCATGTTCGACGCTCGTCTTCCACCGTGTGACAGCACAGTCGGCTCACCTCGCATCCTCGCATGCTATACGGAGACAAAACAAATTTGAAACTAACTAGCTCTTACTTGCTTTCTGTCTCTCTCTCTCCCAAGTTCATCTCTATTGTGTTGCTCTCTAAGGTCCGGGACGTCCGGGAGAGTGATGATCCACAAGTATAGGGGGTGTATCATAATACTTTCGATAAATAAGAGTATCGAACCAACAAGGAGCAAAAGGTATTGACAAGCGGTTTGGATCAAGTATTCACTGTAAATACTACCAAACGGATTTTTAGAGGTTTTTGGTAATGCAGATAAATAAAGTGTGAGTAAATAAAAGATAATAATAATAATTGCAGCGAGTGGCTCAATCCGTTCCTCAGCAAAGGACAAGCCGGTTGTATTACTTATGATGACCAAACGTTTTCGATGACACATGAGAATATTGTCAAGTGCTTTCGCTTCATATAGTCGATTAACCTTCACTGGTTTGAATAAGTGTTATGGGGATGAACCTATGCTAATGTACTACCCCAACTTGGACTAATACACACGTATGATTATACCCCTTGCAAGCATCCGCAACTACAAGAAAATAATTAAGATAAAAATCTAACCACAACATCAAACTCTGAGATCCTACACTCCCTTATGCAATGGTTTCCTAACGAGGGTTTAGGTTTCTGTTACTCCGGCAACCCCATAATTAGTAGCCAAGTACACAATGCATTCTCCTAGGCCCATAAAGGTGAAGTATTATGTAGTCGACGTTCACATGACACCACTAAAAAAATAGCACCACAACATAGATATCAAACCATTAAATATTACTCAATATAATTCCACTACTAACAACATAACTGTAACACCCTCAGAATCGGACCTATGCAAGTTTGAGCAAAATTCGCCAAACCCGCATAGAAACGATTCAAAGGTGCCCACCAGGCACTTTCGTGCGGGTGGAAAGCAAAGTAATAACATTACACAACAGTCCTCGATGGGACCCACGTAAGCAGATATATATAACGACTCAAAGAGTCAAGAATACGATATAATATACAAAGATCCAAATCACCTTGAAAACGATAGGCGTCCAGCTACGACAAGAGGCAAATGGGGCTAAGAGCCCCAAGAATAACCAATGGCGCCCATAACTCCTGTGCCAAGCCGGAAGGGTAACCCCGCTAACGACGCCGATCTCAAACCTGCTTAAACAAAAGGGTGCCGCAAAGGGCAAAGGAAAAGAAGGAGCGCCAAGATCGAGGCCAAGACACGGCGAGGCTAGAATCGGTCCTCGCCTACATAGGTATGGTGGATCAAGGCAGCGGCAAAGATGCACTAAACAACCTATAGAGACTCGATACATCTGGCGGATATCAGAGAGGGGTAAGAAAGACCTATTCGGATCCAACATGATACTATCATCAAACAAACCCATCCTGGCGTTTCCCCCTCGAGACCAAACGAGGAAGTCAACCGAGGAACTCACACAGTTGGCAGTTTTACCTATACAGTTATAGTTGTGGCACTTTACTAGTCAGGTTTAGATAATCGTCCTGATAAAATAAGCAGTGGGCACTTTTAATGAACCATTCCGTTATAGTGGCAACACTTACTAGTCAGATACATTTATCATGAGATAACCCAAAAACCCAGCAGTTGTTGGTACTTTTATCCAGCCATTCCGTTGTAGTTGCAAGATTTACTAGTCAGGTACAATTGTCGCAAGCGACAACCAATCAAGCAATTGTGGGCAGTATTAATTAGCCATTCCATTATAGTGAAGCTGATTACTAATCATTATAAGTCAAATTTATAGCAGTAAACTTTAGTTATGCTTGTCTATGATCGAGATACTGTGCTCCAAGTCGTCCATATCCATGACACGGCCAGAAAGTTTTACCCGCCGGGTGCACCAATAGCAACACACGCCGATCAACCTCGAAAACCAAATCAAAACCCAACGAGGCTTTCACGATCGAACAATCACAGGATTCAGAATATTTCAGGGGCCACCCTTAAGTAGAACTCCGAACGGCCGGGCTCGAGACAGCCTAAGGTTGTGGGGACGGTCAGAACGATCGGGAACCCGAAAGTGTGGCTGGGCTTGTCGACATCATGAATCGTGCCATGATCCTAACAAGACAAAGGTGCTCCTCGCACAAATGTAAATACAAAAGTAGCATGGCATAAGTACAGGATCGTAAATAAAACCTCAAACTAGTTTGTGGCCCCAAGAAATAAGATCAATCAAGCTCGCTCGGGGGTCCCATATACCTCCGGATGTGGATAGCGATAAATCAAGGAACAGTATCAAGTACTGGGTCTTACGGACACAAGTGGGCGTTCGGAAACCAAATATTTACTATCACCCACCGATGCCTCTGCTTATTTCAATTTTAGTTGTTAAACAGAAATTAAAGTGACGATAAGTAAACTAGAATCATCTCCAACATCAACATGCGACAATTACATCAACAACTGTGGCATTCGACGACACACATCAGCACTTGAGCAAGCAACTACGACGCGCAAGTCCAACTATCTACCAAACAACAGTTAATAGGGTGTCCAAGGCAATATAGGCTGCACGGTATATCATGTGTACGGAAACTAAAGCATCGCAACACGATAGCAATAGATCAACAGGGAAGTAAAATACTATAAAAGTAAGATAGGTAGAAAGGGGAGATGCTCGCCGAAAAACATTGTCAAGGTTCAACCAAGGTCGGGGCGAAGCTCACATCAACTCAACGGCCTTATCCGCGAAGAAGCAAAACACTAGAAGGAACACCGGATGCAACATTTAATACTACGGCAAAAGATCGGCATGATGCATGTATGATGTATGGCATGGCAAAGGTGCAATGCTATTAGGTCAAATTAAGCGGAACCGGGGTCCCGACAATTAATTAGATGGTTCGAGTTATTTAGAAGCCCTTCAAATTAAATGTTGTTTAGCAATGTAACAGATGGAGCCGGTTCGCTACACAAGTTTAAATGAGGCCAATATAAGGCTAGATTTGCCCGCATATGGCCCCATATTTAATTATTAGGTGAATCGGCATAAGGCCCCCAAACCACATGATAGGATGCATGCATGAACAATTATTATGCGACAAGTTGTATTTCAATTATAAAATAGGGTTTGCGGGAGAGGGTTCACACATTAGGGGTCTCGACGATCTTGGTTAGGGTTCGACGGGGTTCGGGGTTCGACGGAACGGTCTCGGCGGGATCGTTCTCTCGGATATCGGGGGGGGGTAGAACTTGGCGCCTCCGGGAGGGAGAACTTGGCGCTCCACGGCGAAGTGCTCGTCGCGTTCTCGAGTCGGGTTGGTCTTGGCGTTTCGATCCGGTCTTCAGGGGTTGAGGACGGCGATCATGGCGTTCTGAAAGAAGTACTCGGCGTTTCGTGATGATCTTGTTGATTCCATGGCGGAGGCCTTGGCGCTTCGGATCGGCCTTTGGATCGGGGCTTCGGGGTCTTGGGGTTCCACCGATTATCAGGACGAACTTGGGCTCGACGGGTGTCTGTGGTCCCCGCGGAGTGCTAGATGTTCCGTGATGGGGTTCTTGTCGAGCTTCGGACACCTTCGGCTTGGTACGGTCTTGGCGTCTACCGTGGTCTCGTGGGGTCCTTCGGTCTCGGCGTCGGTACTCGAGTCCATGGGACCGGGCCGCCGTTCTCTCTCGGCGATCTTGTGGCACCGAAGGTTAGGTAAAGTCTTGAGGTTCGCTTCGGTGGCAGGTCGAGGTTGTGCGGATGGTCCTGCCGTCCGATGTAGGCCTTGGCTTTCGCTTCACCACGTGTAGATGGTTCTGGCGCGGTCGCAGTGAGCTTGTCGAGAATACAGGGTGACCTTGTCGCCTCCTCATCCTAGCGTGTGGTGGACTTGTCCGAAGGTACGCAGATGACACCAACAAACAGGGCTCGACGGTGAACTCGCCGGACGCTGGGCTTGCTGTGACGAGGACCGTGGCGGCGTCGGTGAGGGGGGCCCTGGAGGCGCTCGGGGAGCGACGGAGGACGGGCGCAAGGCCTCGAGGGGCAGGGACGTGGTCGGTGAGCGTGCGGCGGCGGTCTCGGGCGACAAGGCGGCTGGGCGCGGTGGAAGCGGCGAGGGAGCCCGGCGCGGGCGACGGAGGTCGGCGGGCGAGAGGCCGAGGGCGGCGACGACGGGGCGAGCACGAGCGACGGGGAGGCGCAGCGGACGAGGAGGGCCGCCGGCGAGGGCTTGCAGGGGAACGGCGGCGAGGGGGGCGCAGCTCGGGGTCGCGGTGGAGGCTCGGCGGGCGCGCCGGGCGGAAGGGGTCGGGCGCGGGCCGCATGAGCTCGCGGCGAGGAAGGTCATGGAGGCATGACGCCGAGGGGCGGCAGAGGACGGGCGGGGCGCGACGCAGCGGCGGGCGGTGAGAAGAGGAGGCGCTGGGAGCTGAGAGAGAGGATCATGGCGGCGTGAGGGAGAGGCGGCCGGCCGTCACGGAGATGGGAGCAGAGGAGAGGCGTGGAGTTGCAGCAAGGCGCGTGGGGCAGCGGTTGGGGAAGACGATGGGGAGAGGAGAGAGGAGTGGGACTGAGGTGGGCTGTGGGGTCCGCCCGGGTGGTTGGGGTGTGTATGGTGGGGGTGCTTGCAAGGCGTGAGTGCAGGGACTGGGAGTGGTGAGAGAGGGTGAGGGAGCTGGTGGAGTGAGAGAGGGGTGAGGCAAGGGTGATTGGGTGAGGGAGAGGGGGAAGATGAGGTGGCGAGGTCTGATTGGCCAGAGTGAGGTGGTTGGGTTGGGTAGATAGGGTAGGTTTAGGATTTTACAGTATGGTTAGGTGGACCGCTTTAAAACAGGGTGGTCGTCGGGTCTACTCGCCTGCTCGATCGCCCCACTAAAATAAATTAAATATTTTAATGTTTTAAACGGGCTTTTGCAACCCGATGCTAGACAAAATAATCCGGACAAGCCCGGCTTTATGCTTTGAATAAGGTTGAGGCGTTTAGAAACAAAATAGGGTTTTCTGCAAATAGTTTTGTACAATCAGATGCAAGATGATGACGATGCTCAAATGCAAGGTGGCATGATGACATGAGCATGCGGTCATGATGATGCAATGCACAAAAACAACGCGATTTTCTAGTAGTGGTTTTGCGGGATGCCACAATTCGACACCACTAACAATGGATCTCGCCCTCGAGATCCGCCTCATGGTACCGGAAAGAAGGTCGGCGATCTGCGTCTTCTCGCTTCGTGTAGATCCTCGCGACACCACTAACAAGAGGTCGTTGTCCGTGATCGTCGAGAGAGCACTCCGGAAACAAAAGGCCGAAGGTAGAGGTATCAACAATAAAGCCACCCCTAGCTTCGATGAAAAAGGGGAACCGATGCATTCTCGTCCACTTCAATGTACAAAAGCGAATAGAAAGGGTAGTCAGCATGGGGGCCAATCCATCACGCACCCAAACTATTACTCCGCACAATCAGTAGACGAGAGTGCAACCATTCTCGGATTCAGACTGAAGATCTCGACAAGCGAGGTTCGGAACACAGGGGTGATGCAGACTCTGCATCGGATCTGGCGTAGATGATGTCGTCGCGTCGGAAAACACCGGAAGGCACAAACAAGAACAACGAATGGTACCACCGTAGACGGATTCCTCAGGCAGCTTGAACACCGGATGTAGCAACACCGTTATCAAAGAAGGAAACGAAGCCCTGAAGGTACGACGGAAACCCAACCACGAGAATTCCTGGACTCGAAGAAAGAGACGAGAGCGGATTCAAAACACGTAGGGGTAAGAGGGGAACAGCAGAGGGGTAAGGAGTAAAATCAGACCTAACCAGATCTATCCAACCGATTTTTCAAAATAGTTTTGACACTCTACTTCGGCCGTTAGCTAGGTTATCCCACATTTGGACTTGTGGTATCGCAACTGCCGTGCTCGATACCACTCAGACACCCTAAGAATCGACCTATGCAAGTTTGAGCAAAATTCGCCAAACCCGCATAGAAACGATTCAAAGGTGCTCACCAGCACTGCATGGGTGGAAAGCAAAGTAATAACATTACACAAATCCTCGATGGGACCCATGTAACAGATATATATATAAATGACTCAAAGAGTCAAGAATACAGATATAATATACAAAGATCCAAATCACCTTGAAAACGATAGGCCCCACCACGGACAAGAGGCAAATGGGGCTAAGAGCCCCAAGAATAACCAATGCCCATAACCTGCCCAGCCAAGCCGGGAAGGGTAACCCGCTAACGACGCCGATCTCAAACCTGCTTAAACAAAAGGGTGCCAAAGGGCAAAGGAAAAAGAAGGAGCGTCGATCGAGGCCAAGACACGCGAGGCTAGAATGGCGGTCCTCGCCTACATAGGTATGGTGGATCAAGCGGCAATGCAAAGATGCACTAAACAACCTATAGAGACTCGATACATCCGGGATATCGAGGGGTAAGAAAGACCTATTCGGATCCAACATGATACTATCATCAAACAAACCCATCTGGCTTTCTCGAGACCAAACGAGGAAGTCAACCGAGGAACTCACAGCTTGGCTTTTACCTATACAGTTATAGTTGTGGCACTTTACTAGTCAGGTTTAGATAATCGTCCTGATAAAATAAGCAGTGGGCACTTTTAATGAACCATTCCGTTATAGTGGCAACACTTACTAGTCAGATACATTTATCATGAGATAACCCAAAACCCAAAGAGTTGTTGGTACTTTTATCCAGCCATTCCGCTAGAAGTTGCAAGATTTACTAGTCAGTACAATTGTTTAAGCGACAACCAATCAAGCAATTGTAGGCAGTATTAATTAGCCATTCCATTATAGTGAAGCTGATTACTAATCATTATAAGTCAAATTTATAGCAGTAAACTTTAGTTATGCTTGTCTATGATCGAGATACTGTGCTCCAAGTCGTCCATATCCGCGACACGGCCAGAAAGTTTTACCGGCCGGGTGCACCAATAGCAACACACGCCGATCAACCTCGAAAACCAAATCAAAACCCAACGAGGCTTTCACGACTGAACAATCACAGGATTCAGAAATATTTCAGGGGCCACCCTTAAGAACTAGCAACGGCCTGGCTCGAGACAGCTTAAGGTTGTGGGGACTACTGTGAACGATCGGGAACCCAAAGTGTGGCTGGGCTTGTCGACATCATGGAATCGTGCCATGATCCTAAATAAGAAAGGTGCTCGCACAAATGTAAATACAGAAAGTAGCATAAGCACAGATCGTAAATAAAACCTCAAACTAGTTTGTGGCCCCAAGAAATAAGACTGAATCAAGCTCTGGCTCAGGGGGGGTCCCATATACCTCCCGGATGTGGATAGCGCGATAAATCAAGGAACAGGTATCAAGTACTCGGGGTCTTACGGGACACAAGTGGGCGTTCGGAAACCAAATATTTACTATCACCCACCGATGCCTCTGCTTATTTCAATTTTAGTTGTTAAACAGAAATTAAAGTGACGATAAGTAAACTAGAATCATCTCCAACATCAACATGCGACAATTACATCAACAACTGTGGCATTCGACGACACACATCAGCACTTGAGCAAGCAACTACGACGCGCAAGTCCAACTATCTACCAAACAACAGTTAATAGGGTGTGTCCAAGGCAATATAGGGCTGCACGGTATATCACAGGTACGGAAACTAAAGCATCGCAACACAGATAGCAATAGATCAACAGGAGGGAAGTAAAATACTATAAAAGTAAGATAGGTAGAAAGGGGGAGATGCTCGCCTGAAAAACATTGCCGAAGGTTCAACCCGAAGGTCGGGGCGAAGCTCACATCAACTCAACGGCCTTATCCGCGAAGAAGCAAAACACTAGAAGGAACACCGGATGCAACATTTAATACTACGGCAAAAGATCGGCATGATGCATGTATGATGTATGGCATGGCAAAGGTGCAATGCTATTAGGTCAAATTAAGCGGAACCGGGGTCCCGACAATTAATTAGATGGTTCGAGTTATTTAGAATCCCTTCAAATTAAATGTTGTTTAGCAATGTAACAGATGGAGCCGTTACATAAAGTTTAAATGAGGCCAATATAAGGCTAGATTTGCCCGCATATGGGCCCCATATTTAATTATTAGGTGAATCGGCATAAGGCCCCCAAACCACATGATAGGATGCATGCATGAACAATTATTATGCGACAAGTTGTATTTCAATTATAAAATAGGGTTTGCGGGAGAGGGTTCACACATTAGGGGTCTCGACGATCTTGGTTAGGGTTCGACGGGGTTCGGGGTTCGACGGAATGGTCTCGGCGGGATCGTTCTCTCGGATATCGGGGGGGGGTAGAACTTGGCGCCTCCGGGAGGGAGAACTTGGCGCTCCACGGCGAAGTTCTCGTCGCGTTCTCGTGTCGGGTTGGTCTTGGAGTTTCGATCCGGTCTTCAGGGGTTGAGGACGGCGATCATGGCGTTCTGAAAGAAGTACTCGGCGTTTCGTGATGATCTTGTTGATTCCATGGCGGAGGCCTTGGCGCTTCGGATCGGCCTTTGGATCGGGCCGGGGTCTTGGGGTTCCACCTGGATTATCAGGGACGAACTTGGGCTCGACGCCGGGGTGTCCAGGGTCCCTGTCGGAGTGCTAGATGTTCCGTGATGGGGTTCTTGTCGGAGCTTCTTCGGACACCTTCGGCTTGGTACGGTCTTGGCCTCGCTACCGTGGTCTCGTGGGGTCCCGGGTCTCGGGCGTCGGGTACTGAGTCCGCTGGGACCGGGCCGGTTCTCTCGCGATCTTGTGGCACCGAAGGTTAGGTAAAGTCTTGAGGTTCGCTCTTGGTGGCAGGTCGAGGTTGTGCGAATGGTCCTGTCGTCGATGTAGGCCTTGGGCTTCAATTACCGTGTGTAGATGGTTCCAAGCGGTCGCAGTGCGAGCTTGTCGAGAACACCGAGGTGACCTTGTCGCCTCCTCATCCTAGCGTGTGGTGGACTTGTCCAAGGTACGCAGATGACACCAACAAAACAGGGCTCTGACGGTGGACTGCCGGACGCGGGGCACGCTGGGCTTGCGACGAGGACCAGGCGGCGTGAGGGGGGTTCGGTGAGGCGGCTCGGGAGCGACGGAGGACGGGCGCAGTGGCTGAGGGAGGGGCGTGGTCGGCGGCGAGGCCCAGGCGGCGGCGGGCGGGCGACGCGGGCGCTGGCGGTGGAGCGGCGAGGAGCCAGCGGGCGACGGAGGGTGGGCGGGCCGAGGAGGCCGAGGGCGGCGACGACGGGCGGCACGAGCGACGGGAGGCGGCGACGAGGAGGGCTGGCGAGGGCTTGCGGGAACGGCGGCGGGGGCCGCAGCTCGGTCGCGGGTGGAGGCTGGCGGAGGGCGCCGCCGGGCGAAGGGTCGGGCGCGGCGGGCTCATGAAGCTGCGGCGAGGAAGGCCGGGCGGGCGCGACGCCGAGGGCGGGCAGGGAGGAGGTGGCGGGCGCGACGGCTTGGCGGGGCGGTGAGAAGAGGAGGCGCGCGGGGGAGCGGAGGAGAGAGAGGATCATGGGAGAAGGCGGCGTGGCGGGAGGAGGGAGGGGGAGGCGGGCGGCCGGGTCACGGAGATGGGAGCAGAGGAGAGGCCGGTGGAGCGCCAGCGCCAAGGTGGGCTGCAGGCGGTTGGGGAAGACGATGGGGAGAGGAGAGAGGGAGTGGGACCGAGGTGGGCCAGGTGGGGTCCGGCCTGGGTGGTTGGGGTGCTGAGTGTGTATGGTGGGGGTGTGCGCGCGCTGTGTGCGTGAGTGTGCAGGGACTGCTGGGAGTGGTGAGAGAGGGTGAGGGAGCTGGTGGAGTGGAGAGAGGGGTGGGTGAGGTGGCAAAGGGTGATTGGGTGAGGGAGAGGGGGAAGATGAGGTGGCGAGGTCTGATTGGCCAGAGTGAGGTGGCTGTTGGGTTGGGTAGATAGCTGGGTAGGTTTAGGATTTTACAGGGCGGGTTAGGTGGACCGTTTTAAAAACAGGGGTGGTCGTTCGGGTCTACTCGGCCCGTTCGACTGCCCCACTAAAATAAATTAAATATTTTTAATGTTTTAAACGGGGCTTTTGCAACCCGATGCTAGACAAAAATAAATAATCCGGACAAGCCCGGGCTTTGCGTTTGAATAAGGTTGAGGCGTTTAGAAACAAAATAGGGTTTTCTGCAAATAGTTTTGTACAATCAGATGCAAGATGATGACGATGCTCAAATGCAAGGTGGCATGATGACATGAGCATGCGGTCATGATGATGCAATGCACAAAAACAACGCGATTTTCTAGTAGTGGTTTTGCGGGATGCCACAATAACTTCTTCCATGTCCTCAGGAACTAAACGAACTACTCACAAGACATTATATGGATCAAGATCAAATATGAAATAATGATAAGTAACAATTTTAACATGAACAATAATCCAATGGTTTCACTCAATAGCATCAACTACAACAAGTAATCAACACCGAGAAAGTTTCCCCTATGAACAACACAAGATTCAACCCAATTGTTACAACGGTATGGCGTGGTGGTGATGGTGCTGGTTGTGATGATGATGATGATGATGATACCGATGAAGCCCAGCTCGATGAAGGTGTCGATGGCGATGATCTCCCCTCTCCGGTAAGGAATTTCCCCGGCGGATTGCTGCCTGCGGGAGAGCTTTTTCTCTCTCTAAAGTTTTTGCCCCGCAGAGGCGGCGGAATATTTATCTGATAGCTTCCCCCGTATTAGGTTTTAGGATGGAAGATATATGCGAAAGGGCGACGCCAGAGGTGGGCCAGGGTAGCCACACCACCTGGCCGCGCAGCCCAGAGGGGCCCGCGCCTAGGGGTGGTGTGCCCACCCGGTGGCCCATCTCCACTCCCTTTTCTGGCTACCTCTGTCTTCTGGAAAAATAGGAATTTCCATATATTTTCTGAAATTTTCTGATCTTTGGAAATATTGCATCTGGACAGCGCCTTTTCCAGCAGAATTCTAACTCCGGCAGTTAATTCTCCAAAAAATATCAAACATGCAAAATAGATGAAATAACATAAGTATCATCTCTAAATATGAAATATATCAATAAATAACAGTAAAATATGATATAAAATAGTGATGCAAAATGGACGTATCAATGCCCCCAAGCTTAGACCTCGCTTGTCCCCATGCGAAAACTGAACTCAGTAAACATGACCATAGGTTTATGGAGTGAAGTATCGATAAAGAGAATACGGACACGAAGCATCATATTTATCAATACACAAATCATAATAGAAAGCAACTCACTCTTGTATAACTTAACTTGCAATGAGTAAGGGAGTCACAATAAAGGTGCACATAGAAAATCATAATTGGTAATAGCAAACTTTGTTCTTGGTCAGAGAATAATTAACACATCATACTTATTTTTTAGCTAAGCTTTTATAATGAAGCTTATATTGCAGGAGTCTCTTGCTCAAACATAACAGTCTCTTCACCAACAATGATAACTTTCAAAGTTATATTTATTCGGATAATAGCATTGTGCAAAACAAGGAACATAAGAAACAAGATTGAATAAATCAACATATAGATGATTGAATCACAACAACTCGAATGCTTGCTTCAGATAGAGAGGAATAGGCTTACTGAATCAACATAAAAGTAAAAGATAGGCCCTTCGCAGAGGGAAGCAGGGATTAACAAGTTTTATAAAGCTTCCAAAAATTATGGTACTAATTAGCTTTGAGCTCTCATTACCCCTATCATAAGCATCTTGAAGTGATTAAGGCTAATGTGAGGGAAAATATGAGTTATATGCTTGACAAATCACAAGTTGAAAATCTCATGCCCCTTGAATACGAGTACCGAGACCTCATGCTACTCCACTTTGGTCCTAGGTAAGTTCTTGTCATTGTAAGTATATGTGTATCATAGAGAACCGCCAACGGGTACCCCTTTCCCCATGACACATGAGCTATCCCGTACCAAAATGACAAGGAAAACACACAGTGGGCATCTCAGCAATCTTTTTATTTGCTATTTGCATAGTTTTTTTATTGAGGATGCTTCATAGAATGCCCACTATGATTTTGCTGCAAGTTTCCACCATGATTAGGCATGGCTTAGGTCAGCCAGCGCTTTCTCTAACACATATACAAACTCCATGGACTTACAATCTCCCATCTTATTTCACAAGCGACATCCATAACAAAAGAACATGATATCAACTAAATAGGAATAAGTGCAATGTTCAAAGCGTGCCCCATGACAACATGGTTTTGTTAACTCCCAACTTACAAATTGCAAGCATATAATCATCATAGATGGTCACAATAGTTCAAATTTATTAAGTGCAAGAAAATAAAGTGTGCCATCAAGTTCGTGAGAGCTTTACTAACTAATTTCCTCATAACAAAAATTTTAATTTGGAAGATAGATAAAACTCGACAATTTGCTTGGAATAGCAATGAAGCTAATAGGTGGATATGGTGGACACAAATGGCAAATGTTTTGGTTCTTGGTTTGGATGCACGAGAAGCATTCCCTCTCTATACAGGTTTTTGGATAGCCAGGCTGGGTAGCAAGCATAAGAGTTGAGTGAAACAAGCAAGCATACATGTGATAGAAACAATCATGCAATCTTCCTTGGAAGCACAAACGATCTTAACTTGAGAATAATAAGCTTATGAGTCAATCAACAAAGAAAGATAATGAAATAATATACCTACAAGTACGTTTTATCTTTTATACTCAAACCTCAAAGTAATGTTGCTACTGACCAATGCTAAGTTTTCCAAAACCAACTAAATTTACTTGATGCTCCTAAAGTGATACCGACACTAATAACAAGATCAATCATATAAAAAAATTGCAAACTAAAATAAGATGTGCACAAAGTAAATGATAAAACTTCTCATTAATATTCCATAACGGCACTCACACCAAGGTATACATAAATAACCAACTAAAGGGGAGATACTTCCACACTGCAAACCATCCTATATGATAACTTCTCTACTCATGATATGAATCTACTAAAAAAGTAAAAAAGATAACAGATAATGATGTGATACCGCGACACTCTCCCAATCTTGGAACAAACCAAGGGGATGCCAAAACCGATGACGAATTACTCCTTCGGTGGTGGTGAATCCTTGTCATCATCGACTTCAAGGTAAAGGCTCCCATCAACAAAGGACTTGGTTTCTAATATCCCAAACTAGCGTAAGAACTTATGTGTTTAAACCTAGCCTCATACTCACGCTTTGATTTTGCATGTCGTAGAGTTGTGCTTGTAATTGGTTGGTGGTCTGATGGAGTGAGAGAATAGCATCCCAAAGCTTGGCAGTCTTCTTCTTATGCTCGGCGATAAGTTCTGAACATATCTTATGGATGATGTCCACTTTGCGTTCTGCCATCTTCTTGTACCTAAAGACTTCTTGCTCCAGCGCTTCCATCCTATCCTCCAGACTGCCTTCTCCTTTAGGGCCCCGAACCTCTTTTATTTGTACCTTCCCATCCTTGAGCAACAACTCCTTGGGATGGATCTTCAGCTCACTCATGTACGGGTTGAGGATGTCTCTGGAGGAATTCTCCTTGGGTGATCCAGAAGACATGGTGGCTCCAAAACTGAGAAATTTGCCTGACAGAAACAGATCGAAGCGAAAACACGATGAGAAAACGATATACGGACCTCTGGGGATTGGGGGGTATATATCACAAAGTTTAACGACAAAAGGAAGGTACTGGCAGAAAACGGGTCGGAGACGAACTCCGAGGCGGCCACACCACCTGGTGGCCCGGCCATGTGGGCCCACGCCCAGGGGTGGTGTGAGCCTCTCGGACTCCGTTTTCGTCCCTCTTTCGACTCATGATCTTCCATATTAAATAAAAACTACAAAAATATAAGTTGGAAGTTTTTTCTGAACTTTTTCTTACCAAAACGGTTACCTATTCGAAAACAAACTCTGCAGATTCCTGAATTTGGTCTTTAACTTCCGAAGTCACCATTTGAATAATATCAATATCTTCATTATAAGAATCTCCAAAAATATAATGTTTGAGCCTTTGATCATTCACCACTTGTGTAATGTTGTCTCTCAATGAAGAATTTTTTATTGCACCTGAACGATACACCTCTTCAATAATAAAGGCCCCTTCCCATTTTGAGAGTAATTTTCCTGCAAGTAATGGATGCATCCAGCAACTGCTGATAAGTTTTCTTATTAGCTAACCTTAGCTGCATTTTCACAAATGGGTTTAATCCATGCAGAAACGCTTCTTCCGCTTCTCTTCGGTGTTAACATCCTCCTCAAAGATAGCGACATTGACTAAACTCGATATACTTCATAACACTAGTATATCCTGCTCAAGCTCCTCAAATTCTCCGCTTCAACTCCATAACACTCTCCTAACATGATATTCACGGAATCTCCGCTAAACTCCTCCTGTGTGAACCCCTTCCCGTTGTTGTATGGCTAACTGATTATCCCACCATGATGTTGCAGTCCATCGGAAGATGAGTCGCATACCTCAATTTTTCCTCATCATTGCAACTCGGCCTTCAACTTTCTTCAGATCTACTAGCCAATCTTCTGCATCCATTGGTTCAGGGGCTGATGCAAAAGGTAACGGCCTTGCATTCTGGAAGTCGGAAAGACTTACTCCTCCACCTTCAGGTGCCCTCTGATTTGCTCATCCCAACAGCTCTTCCATGAACTTGTTCTGGGTCTCTTGCATCATTTGCATGCATTGCATAAAATTCTGCTCCATCAACGGCCTCATTGGTGGTGGTGGCAATGCTCCCTGATTTTCTGCATCTGCATCGGCCTTCTCCTTGGCCTCTCGCTCCATCAGCTACTGCTCAGTTTTGATTTCTACACCCGTATCCATGACCCTCTAGTCCTGCAACATAAAGCGAATACTCATAATTACATCATGCACATGTGTTTTGAGCTCGACTTTACACACAGAACCAGTCACACAATGAAGATCCAAATAAAATTCAAATATGCATTTCACATATTATACATAATAGTACAAAGTCATTACAACATATACCATATAGATATAATCACAACACTACCTTATTTATCTAACTATCTTATTTCGTAGAGTACAATACACGATACTTGATACCTCTACATAGTTGCCTACTTCTAGTAGTAACTACGCTCATCATACATGCATGATGTCCAACTTTGATGACGTGTTGTTCGTCGCACAATTTGTAAAACAAATGGCCTTCCAGAAGGAACATACTCAGTATCTGAAGTGTCAGGACTTGAGTTATTACTCAATCTGAGCGCATTGACTCCCTCCAGCTCAACTGAAAAGTCTTCAGAAACATATTCAACATTATCTCCCGTTTGCACCTCCTGAGCTTCATTCCTTGAGTTGTCACTAGGATACGCAGATCTTGCTGCTTCCCAGGTGCTCCTTTGGGCAAGATAGTTAAACACTAGATAATGTATATTCCCTGGGTTTTGATAAGATGTTGATGATTCAAACACTCTCTCCTCAGGATCTTCTTCTTCATCCTGATTATCTATCGATATGGCATTTCTACTACTGTTACTAGGGTTAATTCTTAAACCCATCCAGCTAGATTGTCCAACATTTCTGTCAGAACCATCTATGGACATTTGATGTTCATGAGATCCTTCATATGATCCCCTTCTCCAACCATCAGAATTCTCAATAGGAAGTTCTGAATCAGAACCATCCTCAGAACCCTGTGGTACTGCATACCTCATATCCATAGTAGGATCATGTATAGGTTCAGGACTTGGTGAATAAGGATATGGTACAAAAGATTCAGGATCTATAGGTATATCCTTAAAGATAGGTATTGCACTACTACTGCTTGTTTCCTTTTCCAACTAGAATGTTAACTGCTTCCTCCTTTCCGGATCAGTTAGATCCTCTAACATGTCATTTTTATCTTCGACAATCACTTGATGTGTCTTGTAAAAAGATGCAACGAGTGTTCGGTATCTATCCATAAACTTGGAAGCTAACTTAGGATGCTTCTTAACCAAAGTAAGATGATCCGGCATTGGCTCCGAGTCTATAGAATCATGAGGTATCACAGAGAATGTGCTACCTTCTAACTCCTTGTCTTTATGCTCCCGGATATTAGATATCGCCTCCACAACAGCAACATGATATGCTGCTAAGTGACTCCTACCTTCACCTATAGGTAGATCGTGATATAATCCAAGCTCCTCTAGAAGTTGGATACCCACACGATACTTGGATAACATCCGGCCATCATAGTAGGTTATAGTGTTCACTGGAATTCTAGTTGGACAACTAAAGATCTTTAAAAGTTAACGAAGTTGGTCGGTGAATGATCCTTGATAATCATCAAGATTCTCCTCTTTCCTTACCAAAGTCTGTTTTGGAAACTTTGGTGCCATAGCTCAGATATCGTAAAAATAATTTTGATTAGTAACTAATAATATATTGCATCATAACAAAGAATTATCGACTAAAACATATAACGGAATATTCTCATTTGAATACCCATTATATTACTTTTAGAGAATTCTTTATCGCTACACTCCTACAGTACTACCTTTACTAGGTTTCCAACCTAAGGTCAAAGCAATTTGCTCGATACCAATCATGTGACCAAAGATACCATCGCATGTGTAGTACACTATAGTCGTTGACATGACATCCACGTAACACGCTCGTAAATATCACATCCCTCAGAGTGGTACAACAGAAACATTGCGGGTTCATATTACAAACATTCACACATTATCATTATTACAATACCAGAAGTTCTAGACTTCAAAAGGTTTCAACTTACAAACCAAAATATAAAGTGTTTCAGCGGAATTTAAAAGTAGCAACTCCAACTAGGAGTTGAGCTCAGCAGCTTATTCTATATAGTTCATGCTGCTCGGCTCCATTGGTTACTACTAACTAGGATACCTAGTTGGACTCGTTATCATCGACACCATAGCGGATTTCGTAATCCACTCCTTCAACACATCCTGACAGGTCAGGCTCCTCGTAGAACACAACTTCTTGACATTAAGCTGCATACATTGGCACGTCTTCGGGATCCTCAAAGTCTAAGAAAGGGATCAAAGGTAAGGATGAGTAATAGCGTTACCCAACAAGTTCATTATATGCAAGGTGCGAAGTTTGATGCTCTAACTACCACCTCGGACCATATGTCCTTGGCACTATGCAGTTTTTGTAAATCTTTCTTCAAAGATTGATTTTATTGTAAAAAAATCTATGACCATCAGCCTTCACAGGTTGACCAGAACTTTCATGGATTTCCTTTCCTGCCGCGTTCGTAGCTCCTTCCCGGAACAGTAAGTAACAAGTTACAATTCTTACACTCTGCAGAGGTGCGCATTTTACCCATGAGAGATCAACTCCTTGTTGCACAACCGGGCGATTTTCTCCACAATTCCATGATGTGGGGCCCAGAGTTGGTCCAAGCCAATCATCGCCACCTTCGCGAACTCAAGATGCCTCCTTGGTGTACACCATGCCCACATAATGAATTACGACAATGGTTTGTACAAATCGTTAGATGCCAGAACTATCGTGGGACAATGAGGGTTCCCACCCATATGCTGCATATCCTCTACGAATTACCAATTAATATGCATGCTACGAGGATAACATCCACGACCTGCACATCCGGCTTCATCCGAGAGGAACAAGTTACAGCTGACTTCTCTGTCCCATTCCAAATCTCATGGCTAACGCGTAATATACGGCGCTAGAATCACTGATGTCAGGGGTTATTAAGTCCCTAATTGATCATCATTATTGCAATTATAACCCGAAGTTCTATTGCTCCATTATATCATCACTTAGGATGATATCTATGATTTCTTTAATTGTTAAAATAATATTTTCTTTCTTTTGGAGTAGATATGATAACACACAATTTGCAAATACTTTGATAAATACTCTTCAAAGGATATGAGAAAGTGATGAACCTGCCTTGTGATGGCAAGGTAGTGAAGTCTGATGCTTGTACTGGACCTTGAGCTTCTATGTCTACAAAAACATCATTATTGCCCGGTAAGGACAATATTTAAAGAAGCAAAATGATTATGCAAAGTAATGTAATGCATCATTTAACTTGATATGCATTCTCCCCATTATTATAGAAATTCTTTTTTTAATAATAAAGGATTTATAAATATTAATTTTTAATATTTATAATAGAATATTGTATTCTTTTATTTTATTTCCCTTTTATTTGACTTTTATTGATTTAATAATTCTTTTAATAATTATCACTTAAATATCAAAAATTGTTATTAAATATTTGTTTAGTATTTTTCTAAAATACTAAAATATTATTATATAATGAAAGTGATTTTTATTTATTTTTATCATATTTCAATAATTTTTGTAAAATTCCATAAGGAATATATAAATTACAAAATTCTTAATAAAATTTATATGTCTAAAATTTTATCTCTTAATTTATTTGGATAGTTTGGATTATTGTGAATCCAAAAATGTTTTATTTATAATTTTTGGACTTTTATTTTATTTTCAAGAATTGAATTAAGTTCAGGGGCATTTTGGTCTTTTCCTATTTGTTAAAACAGACTCTAAATGACTTGAGCTGGCCATTTGGGTTTATTGGGCCCTTGTGGCCTAGTGGGGGAAGGTCAAAACAGCACCCCGAAGGGTTTTCGGCCCACCCAGCCCAACTCACTCGTTGTCTTCTCTCTCGAGCTCACCCCTCTCCTTCTCCTTCCCCGACCCCGTGGTCACTGGTGTCGCCGCCAGCGATTTCCGCCATCGTGGACCGCCCTGGCCGCCGTCGTGGTGTAGGAAGAGGTTGTCGACCCCGCTCTTCCCTCCTATCCAACTGGATTTGGACATGGAGCCCTCCTGCGACCAGATCGATGTCGTCCCGAACCCTAGGGTTTGGGGTTAGCGTGATCCCGGCCATTGCCGTCAGGCGTGTTGATTCACCTCGCCCCTAGGTGTAGCTATGGTCGCCGTCGTGGCGTTGTATGGGTAGCAGCGCCCCTTGGGGTGCTCCCCGTGTCGCCATGGTCGTCGGCTATCTTTGCTTCCTCTTCTAATCTACATCGAGGACCTTTGGTGAGTGCTTCCTCTCCTCTCGTGTTGCTCTGTGTTAGGTTATCCTCTTCTAGATGTTTGGTGGTGATCTTCCTGGTTACTGTCTTGTCCTGATTAGGGTTCTTGGTTCTGCTTAGGGTTCATACCCTGTTGTGGATTAGATATTGATGAATTGGATCATGTGTTGATGATCCCTGAATCTGTTAAGTGGTGACTAGTTGTGGCTTACTGCTAATGATTCCATGGTTAAATTTCATATGATTC
This sequence comes from Avena longiglumis, assembly GCA_030063025.1. NCBI lineage: Eukaryota > Viridiplantae > Streptophyta > Magnoliopsida > Poales > Poaceae > Avena > Avena longiglumis. The sequence goes on from CP125976.1 coordinate 130,048,600, forward strand.
AGATGATATAGTTGCTTTGAAAACAATACTTTGTAAAGCTAGTGGTTTTGATAACTTACCACTGTCATTACTTGGTTAATGACAGTGAGTATGGTGTGATGAAGTCACTGTCTTAGTACTGTTGGCTTAAGAATTCATGTGTAGTTGGAGATCAAAATGGTCTCTTACAGTGAAGACATATATATATATGAATATCCTGTTTATGATTCCTGTGTTTAAGAACAGGAAAATGATTTATAATAGGTTGATTGTATCTGTGAATATTGGATGCTTAACCTACTTAGTTTAGAACTGTTCTTGTGACACCATCCATGTATGGCACACAAGTCTAGATTCTTTTACTAGGTGTGGTTTTATTCAAGATTAAGTTTTGGATTGGCATGATAGATAAGTGAAATCCTCTTTCCTTATATCCCTAGAACCAATGATGTTGGTCTGAGGTTTAGGGATTTAGACCTCTATCTTTTTGATTCACATGGATTAATTCTGGTAGTGATACCAGATACTATTGCTTGATTCAAAGTTGGGAAAATATGCTTGTAAGCTTGATAAGTTATATAGATCCATAAGATTAAATTCTAAGGTGCTACTCTTGTCTTGGAGATGTGCCTAGAAGTTTAACTCTTAGTTATGTTCATGCTTGAATTGAAATATAGCTTGATAACTAAATCAATGATGTTGTTCTAAGATTTAGTTGGATCCTTATACTTTTTTGATTGCTTTTAAAGTTCAAAACCTCAGTGATGGATTCACCCCACTTGGGTGCTTTTTGAGAGTTTGTATAAGAAACAGATCATGCATGCTTGTCTGATCTTAGACAAATAGATCATGTGATGGTCTGTTTACTCACAACTGTCACTTGATGTTGTGGTTGCTAGTGGTTGATCTTGTGGTGGCTTGATCTGGAGCTCTCCTGGTATTTCCAGCTCCTGGCTTGTCCTTGATCTAGCCCATCATCTCCTGATCTTGGTCTTGCTATCCACCTGATCTTCCCCCTCCTTATGTCACCATCTTGGTGATGTGATCCTGGGCTTTGGTTGGTTTGTTCTAGCTTGACTTTGGTTTGGTTTAGTTGATGGCTGTTGTGCTTAGTGTGTATGAGCAATGGAATGGTGTGGGGATTGGTTTCCCATAGCCGTGTTGATGGTTTTGTTTGTTTGTCATTGCCAGATATTGACAAAGACACACCATGCGCTTGGTGTATGTGTTTCTTGTGTGCCGCCTACTATTGTGGATATGTTCAATCAGGAAAGTTACTTTCATCTAGTTACTTCTACTTGGCTGGTGAAACTTGCCCCTCCTTGCTGTGATTTGACTTTTGGCTTAAAATTATGAAAGATACATTCTTTCGTATTGGTGACACTTGCCCCTTATATACTCAATGATGAAAAGGTGAACAGTGCACTTCACTGTCAACTTCTGAGAGTAAAAATAATTCTAATCCTGTCACATCCCAAGATTTTCCAAATCTTGTAATGTGAAAATAAATGAATAAAGTAAAACTTTGTTTAATTTTCAGAGCCAGAAGAAACTTTTTGAAATCAATTGGAACTTCAAACCTATTTAAATTAAATAAAATACTAAAGGGATTTAAAAAGATAAACATTTTAAAGGAAAACAAAATATTTTGGAATTACTATTTTGGAATCTTTTTATAAAAGATTTGGTTTTCAAAAGAAAGGTGGATTCATAAACAAAGATTATTTTGTAAAACCCAATTAAACCTTGGCCAAGCTTTGGAATTAAAACATTTTGGTTTTTGAATAAAAATAACGAAGGTTTATTTAAATAAATTAATAAGGATTTAATATCCAACTTCATTTAAATAAAAGGTTTTGCCATTTTAAATTGAAACATCAAAGCTTATTAAATTATTTAAAATAAGTTTTCCCAAATATTTGATATTCACAAACAAAACCTACTAAAGTGTTTTGGGCTTTATTTTAGGTTTTCAAAATAAATATCTCAATAAAATAAATCCTATTTGAATTAATAATGAAAGTCTATATTATTTAATTAATAATGGACTCTAAAATAAAAATGACTATTTTGTTTTAAAACAAGTTCCAAGTATTCTATATTTCCCAAATAAAACCTACAGATTTGGTTTTTAAAATATTTAGGTTTGATAAAGATTTTATTAATAAAATCAAACTCTATTTAATTTAATAACTAAGGCCATTTTAAATTAATTATTAAAGGACCCTATTATTAAAATTATTAATTTGAATTTGGATTTTGGTTCGTTACGAACAAAACTAATTTCAATATTACAAAGTTTAGGTGTTGTTTGAATTGATTTGAACCTTGTTTGATTATTTGGAATTCAAAGCAGAAATAAAATTAGAAAAGAAAAGGGTTTAGAACAGAAAATATAAAGTTTAGGTCGACTCCAACCCATCAGCCCACTAAGGCCCGTAACGACCCAGCTTGCCTTCCCGAACAAAAACGAATCTACGCCAGTAAAACCCACAGAGACCGACCGTGGACCTCTCCCCACTCTTTTTCCCACTGACCAGCGGACCCCACTTCTCCAGCCCTTCTCCTTCCTCGTCGACCTCGCACACAGACTCCCTACTCCCAGACGCATCTCTCAAGACCACCTGCTCGATCATGGCGCCCAGAAGGCCGTCTTTGTCAAGTTCTCAACAGCCGCTGCCTCCCAACTCCAAACACCTGTAGTTTCGACCACCCAGCCTCCTCGCTCACACTCCCACACTCGCGACATCTTTCTCGCATCTAAACGTATCGTTGTTTTGCTTTGGGGTGATCCACGGCCGCCCACGCGACCACCGAAGCACCCGACGCCGCCCTCCACTCATGAAGCTCTCCGTAGAATGACCGCCTCGCTTCTCGATCATACTAGCATCTTCGCCTTGGTCTTGCGCACCTAATCGTGCCTCCGCTTTGGCTTCGTGATCGACATCGCCGACCGCAACCGGACCACCGGCGCCGCTCGCAACTCCGACGAGGAATTCTCGCAACCCTAGTGCGCCTTGAACGACCGTCGTGAGTACCTTGAGCTTCGCCGTGTTCTCCCGAGCCTGGTGAGCATCTCCTTACACTTCCTTGCTTCGCTTCGCCGCCGCCGCCGTATCTCGCCGCCCGCCGCCGCCGCTGACATTGCACCGCTTAGCTTATGGTCGGCACAGTGAACTGCTCGATCTAGATCGGGCACGATAGCCACTTAAACCGCGAAGGGTATGCGCTCGATCAGACGATCGACTTAATCCAATGCTCCGCAGCACGCGATCCGCGCGAAGCGGTACCAACCAATGAAATCACGCCGCGTGTCACTGATCTGTTTAAAAACAGATTTGAAAACAGAATATTTTGTGAATTTCAAACCCTTATAACTTTCAAACCACACGTCCAAAATTGCAAATTTTATGTCGTTGGATTCAAGAGAGCAAGCCCTAGCCAACTGTGGAATTAGTTTAGCAAATAGTATCTGTTAGGTTGCTTGTTTTTGTAGATTCTTTTGTGTGATTGTTTAAAGTATAAAAATTGTTTAAAAATGATTTTTTGGTTAAAACCTTTGCAAAATGAATTGTTGTGACCTTACTGACCCTAGGAACCAACCCATGGTTTGGAAATGAAATTGGAAAAATTTAGAATGGATTAATTGAATTAGTCTAATTCTAGCTAAGTAATGATAATGGTTTATTTTGAAAAAGAATTTTGGAATAAAAACTATTGGGAAAATGTTATAATTCAAAGCTACTGACCCAAAAACACCAAGTTTTGCAATAGCAACTCATTGGGTGAAAAACATAAGGATTTACTTTGATGAAATAAATTTTCACCACATAAAATGATGATTAGATTTAAAAATGGTTTATGGATCAAAACCCTTTTGCAAATGACTTTGCCATTTTTGTAAATGACCAATTTGGACCTTACAAAGTTATAAGCCTAATGGAGACCTCCCTTGTGAATAAAACCATCTTAAGCATGTTCCCATGCATAACTTAGAGTCCATTGCTTTGTGTGTGTGAAATGTTGTTTGAATATTGGTTTGGAATGCTATTTGATACTATGCTTGTTTGATTGATTGTAGTGAAATTAGCAAAGTGTGAGACTAGCAAGACCAAGGAGTAAACCCTTATTCCCTACCAAAAAGGCAAGTTACACTATCATCTAAAGTCCTACTATTTTCATTATACTTAGTGGATTTTGAAAACATGCATGAAAAGATATTTTTATACTTATGCTATGCTAAATCCTAATAGGATTCCCTATACACTCCTTAGTAAAAATATTGAAGTTGTACATGCTTAGCCATGCTATGTTTTGAAAAGAGATACATGTTGAGATTTTACAAAGGTTGAGAAAAGGACTTGTGTTTACATAATAAAACAAGGACTCAATGAATCACCTAGGTGGTGGATACTTCAAGTTTTGGAGAAGGTGGCAACAAAAGAAACCATGTCTATGGGAATCACTTTGTGTTGTGCTCCAAGAGAAAACCACCTAGGAAACTTAGAGATTGAACATGTTTCTCCAATTGTGGCTTTCGTGTGCAACCACATGCTATTATGGCTCTGGCTTAGTCAACTACATTAGGAAGACCCATACATTGTCTTTAGTTACCGGACATGGGGATCTGGAATGCTTCATGGGGGCTGAATACAAGCTAGCAATGATGTATGGGAGGACCTTTTGGAAAGACTTCGTCACACTCTCAGTCTGCCGGTACTCCATCTTGGTGAGCACTAATCCAGTAGGCCACTGGTGGCAACAAGATGGGATTGTGTCATGTGGGTAAAGTGTACTCCTTCTGCAGAAGTTAATAAAATCTAAGTACTTAGCCGTGTTCCCGGTTATGGACAAAACTGAGCAACTAAAGTTTGAACTTTGGGAGATCTCGACATTCCAACTTCTAATATAAAAAACTTGATGCACTTGGGGGTACCAAGGAATTCAAAGACATTTTGTTAAAGCTTGTTGCACTTGGGGTTACCAAGGTGCTCATGGGCTTGATGTACTTGGGGTTACCAAGGAACTCATGAGATTTCATAAAACTTGTTGCACTTGGGGTTACCAAGTGGCTCAAGAGATTTTGACAAGGACTTGAACACTTGAGTTTCTACCAAGGAGTTCAAGGTATTCTTGGAAAAGAGATTTGACAAAGGACTTAAAACCCTTTTTGAAAAGATAGGATAAAATATCGCCTATGCAAATAAGCCTTAAACTCTACCTAGCCAAATATGCATATAATGATAGGATCCACTCTTATTATACACAGAAGTGAAGCTTGCCAATACAATTCAAAATGTATTGACCCTTGTGGCTGTAACTTGTAATATTGCAGGTTGATTATTTTTAAATAAAGATTGTTTGATTGACTAGGACTACAAAGTCTACAACCAACATCTGCCTGTGGCACTTTGAAGATGAAGGACCCATGACTATAGTTATTCCGCTGCAATGTAGTGTAATAGCCAAATGAGCTATGTTTGATGTAATAAACTTATGTTATTCCTGGTTATAAATTTATATTATGACCTTTGTATCTTGATATTACATCTTAACTGTGGATGCTAGCTAATGATCCAGGGACTAGCATTGTATAACACACGAGGAATCTACCTTATTAGGTTGAGACCTCTACAGATGGTATCAGAGCATTGTGTTGCCTGTAGGATTTGTAAACCCTAGGATTGGACAAAAACCCTTAGAAAAATAGGAATTACAGTTTGATCCAAAACTTATTTACAAACACTTGTAAACTCTTTCCTCAACCATTTTGGTTTCAACTCTACTTCAACTTGATAGAAAAACCTACCCATGGCCAAGGACTACACCATGTGCAAAGGATGACTTCAACTTCTTCAACTCTAATGACTTCAACATCTTCAGCATCTTCACCAAGGACTTCCAACTTGGATACCACTAAGGACTACAAGTGAAACAAGGAAATCTTGCTCAAGATTTAGAGACTGAGGGAATGCAAAAGTTAGAAGGAGCCTACATCATTTGACGTATTGCAACCAAGAGTTTTTCTCAAGGAAACCATGATCCCATACAAAGAATCATAAAGGAAGGAAAGATCACAAGTGAACCATATAGATGGACCACCCTATTTAGATAAGTCAAAAACACACCAACCTATGTGGTGTAGCAAAAATATTTCGTTAACTAAGTATGTGCTTGAACCTTGTTTGAGTGAAAGGTTTGGTTTGTAATTGCATGCACATTGTTTGTGTGAATTGTGATGTGTGTGATTAGAATTAAGTCCTTAGAAATATCTTGCCTATTATAATCTTCCTTCAACCCAAACAGATGACTACTCCAAAGGACTCCAACATCAAGGTTGATGACACCAACACCAACCAAGATGACAGCATGAAAGAGCTCATAGCAACCCAACATCAGTTGAACCAACTGACAGCTCAGTTCCTAGCCAACAATAGTGATAAAGATCCAGCACTGCAAAAGTTTTTGGAGGAACAATCCCAACTGATGCTTAAGGTGACTAATCAAATGATTAGCATGGAAGAAAGCTATCCCAAAAGAGTCTATGACAACAAGGAGGACAAGAATATTGTTCTAGATGGAGCACCAGTGTAACACCCTCAGAATCGGACCTATGCAAGTTTGAGCAAAATTCGCCAAACCCGCATAGAAACGATTCAAAGGTGCCCACCAGGCACTTTCGTGCGGGTGGAAAACGAAGTAATAACATCACACAACAGTCCTCGATGGGACCCACAGAACAGATATATATAACAGCGACTCAAAGAGTCAAGAATACAGATATAATATACAAAGATCCAAATCACCTTGAAAACGATAGAGGCCCACCACGGACAAGATGCAAATGGGGCTAAGAGCCACGAAGAATAACCAATGGCGCCCATAACCCTGCCCGCCAAGCGGAAGGGTAACCCCGCTAACGGCCGATCTCAAAACCCGCTAAACAAAAGGGTGCCGAAAGGGCAAAAGGAAAACAAAGAAGGAGTCGATCGAGGCCAAGACAGCGAGGCTAGAATTGCGGTCCTCGCCTACATAGGTATGGTGGATGGCGGCAAAGATGCCTTGAACAACCTATAGAGACTCAAAGCTGGCGTCAAGCAGAGGGGTGAGAATGCCCTATCCGGATCCAACCTGAAGCTAACACCAAACAAACCCATCCTGGTGTTTCCCCCTCGAGACCAAACGAGGAAGTCAACCGAGGAACTCACACCGTTGACAGTTTTACTTATTCAGTTGTCGTTGCAGCAATTACTAGTCACGTTTAGTTAATCGTCCTGATAAAGTAAACAGTGGGCACTTTTAGTTAACCATTCCGTTATAGTGGCGGCAAAGACTTACTAGTCGACATGTAACATGAGACAACCCATAAACCCAGCAGTTGTTGGTACTTTTATTCAGCCATTTCGTTGTAGTTGCAATACTTACTAGTCAGGTACAATTGTCGCAAGCGACAACCAACAAGCAATTGTGGGCAGTATTAATTAGCCATTCCATTATAGTGAAGCTGATTACTAGTCATTATAAGTCAATTTATAGCACTACAATTTAGTTATGCTTGTATATGATCGAGATCGTGCTCCAAGTCGTCCATATCCGCGACACGGCTTTGAAAGTTTTTACCCGGGTGCACCAATAGCAACACACGCCGATCAACCTCGAAAAACCAAATCAAAACCCAACGAGGCTTTCACGATCGAACAATTGCAGGATTCAGAAATATTTCAGGGGCCACTTAAGTAGATCCCAAGAACGGAGTAAGCAAGCTTCGAGACGGCCTCAAGGTCTGCGACAATGGTCAGAGCGATCGGGAACCCCAAACGGGCTTGTCGATACCGCGTAAACATTCCGCTTCCAAAAGGTATAGTGTGCGCACAATCGTAAATAAAGCAAAGAAACATGGCATAAGTACAGATCGTAAATAAAACCTCAAACTAGTTTGGCCCCAAGAAATAAGACGGAATCAAGCTCGTCCGGGGTCCCATATACCTCCGGATGTGGATAGCGCGATAAATCAAGGAACAGTATCAAGTACTCGGGGTCTTACGGGACACAAGTGGCTCGAAACCAAATATTATCTATCACCCACCGATGCCTCGCTTATTCAATTTTAGTTGTTAAACGAAATTAAAGTGACGATAAGTAAAACTAGAATCACCTCCAACATCAACATGCGGCAAAACATCGAATCGTGGCATATGACGACACATCGGCACTTGAGCAAGCGATCACGACGCAAGTCCAACTATCTACCAAACAACAGGTAATAGGTGGTGGCCATGGCAATATACTCAGCAGGAATAACACAGGCGGAAAACTAAAGCATCGCAACACGATAGCAATAGATCAACAAGAGGGAAGTAAATACTATAAAGTAAGATAGGTAGAAAGGGGAGATGCTACTTTGAAAACATTGTCGAAAAGTTCATCCAAGATCGAAGCTCACATCAACTCAACGGCCTTATCCAAGAAGCAAAACACTAGAATAAACACCGGATGCAATATTTAATAAACGCAGAAGATCGGCATGATGCATGTATGATGGATGGCATGGCAAAGGTGCGATGCGATTAGGTCAAGTTTAAGCTTAAAACCAGTTCGACAATAGTTAGATGGTTCAAGTTGTTTATCTACCCTGCAATTTACATGTTGTTATAACAAGGCAAGATAAGATACCGGTTCGCTACACAAGTTTAAATGAGGCCAATAGAAGACTAGATTTGCCCGCATATGGGCCCCATATTTAATTATTAGGTGAATCGTAAGGCCCCGAACCACGATATGCATGCGAGATGAATGACAATTCAATATGCAACAAGTTGTTATTATGTTATAAAATAGGGTCTCGGGAAGAGGTTCACACATTGAGGGGTCTCGACGATCTTGGGGTTCTGGGGGTTCGGGGTTGGTCTCAGGGTCCAGGGTTCGACGGTTCCGTTCTCGGGCTCCGGGGTTAGGGTCTTGGCGTTCCGTGAAGGAGGACTTGGTTCGGTGTCGAGGGCACATCGGATCCTTCCGGGTCGGGGGCGTTCTTGTTGTTGCGCAGATCTTGTCGGGGCCGCGGGGTCAATCCTGCCGATGCGGGGGTCTTGTCGGGTCCGCGCCATCGCGTCGGTCTTGGCGTTCGGAATGCAGCACTTGGTGTACGGGGCGGAGTGCTTGTTGAACCGGTGGCGTTCTTGGCGATCATCGGTCGGACTTCACCCGAACGGGTCTTCGTGGTCTCGACGTCCGGTATTCCGGGGTTCCGTGGTGGAGGGCTTGCCGATCGGGAGAAGATCTCGAAGGAGCGGCTTCAATTGTCGATGACGGACTTGACACGATCGTGGTTAAACATCTTGGCCAAACAAATGGCGGCTTCGAAGACCTTGTCGATGAGGAAGTTCTTGTGGTGTTGTTTGGAGCCTCGAGCTAGACGTTTACACGGGAGCTTGCCGGTGTTACATGTTACGGCAGGTCCATGTCCTTAGAGACTTAGCATCGAACACCATGCGAACGGGACAGCCATGAACGGAAACCGCTGTCGCCGATTGAAGTTGCACGAAACGAGCGCTCGGCCGGTCGTGGATGCGATCACCGGGCGGCGCGGAGGTGCCGTGGCTGGCGGCCGCGAAGCGTGGCGGCTCGCCCGAAGCTCCGGAGGTGCTGGCAAGGAAGGCAGCCGACGCTGCGGGGCCTGACGACGCGAGGCACGACTGCCGCGGCGGAGAGCGATGAAGGCGATGGCCGGAGAAGCGACGGCCGAGGCGCGGATGACGGGAAGGCACCGCGACGGCGGGCGAAGGCCAGCGCGTTGCTCGGGAGGATCCGGGCGGCGCTCCTGGCGAGCCAGTGACGCTTGGCCGGAGGAGGTCATCGGGCGGCCGACGCGGAGCCGAGGCGGGCGGGCGGTTGAGGCGGATGCGAGAGAGGTGGCGGGCGGCACAGCGGGCGTGGTAGGCGGAGAGGGGCCTGCTGCGACTGAAGGTCGCCACACAGGCAGCAGGTCGAGCGGGACGGGTGAGCGGAGTGGGCGCAGGGCGAGGAGAGAGAGGAGGAGCGCCGGTGGGGTTCGGCCGTGGCGAGGAGGGACAGCTGGCCACGGGCTGCTGTGAGCGAGGGAAGGAAGGAGAGGAGAGAGCCACGGGGAGGGAGGCGGTGAGGAAGAGAAAGCAGGCGGGGTTGGTGGGCGGCTAAGGTGGGTCCTGGGAGTTGGGGGAGGGGACAGGAGGAAGGAGGCGTGTTCTGAGGAGTGGGGGGTTGGGAGAGAGGTAGGGTTGGGCCAAGTGGCAGGGTGGGATTAGGGAGAGGGAAGCCGAGGTGGCGAGATGCTATTGGCGGGTGAGGTGGAGAGGGTTGGGTAGACTTCAGAGGAATAGGATTTAGATGGGGCTGGTTGGCGACCGGTTTTTAAAATCTGGCTGCTCGGGTCGGGTTGCTGCTCGACCGCCTACTAAAATAAATAAAACTTTTATTTAATTTAATTGGGCCGTTTGCAACCCGACAGCAACAAACAAAATAATCCGGAGACCCGGGGTTTTGGCGTTTGAGTAAGATGGGGCGTTTTAGAAAACAAAACGGGCTTTGCGAAAATAGTTTTGGCAAACAATGCATGATGATGACGATGCAATGCACAAATTCAACGCGATTTTCTAGTAGTGGTTTTGCGGGATGCCACAACCAGCTTGCATTATTTGTGGAGACAAGGACCATACTTCCAAGGAGCATGAAGGTCAATGCCCTAATTGTGAAGAAGAACATCCTATTGGACAATGTCCCACCTCTCAAGCTACTTGTTACCTTTGTGAGGGAAGTGATCATACTCCTGACCAATGTCCCATCTATGCCATGGTGTAACAAAGGAAACAATAAGGATCCAAGTCTACCAAAGGAAAAGGACCACTCATACCTCCAAACAAGACAACCCAATTCAAAGGACTAAAGAAACCTAAGAAACAAAAGCAAGACATGAGCCTTGCACAATGTCGTAAATGTAAGGAAATGGGACACTACTCCAGTGGATGCCTAGAGAACAAGAAGAATAAAGAGATTGACCAAGTGTGGTGCAACAACTGCAAGGAGTTGGGCCACTATGTAGCAACTTGTCCACAAGAGCCACGTAAAGAACTCAAGGACATTCATTCTTTCAACTGCAAGAATCCAGGACACTATGCAAGCAACTGCCCAGAAAATATGAAGAACAAGTTGAACAAACCTATGGAGAAGCTCAATCTTGGCCCATGAGTCAAGTATGGAAACCAAAGAAACCATGCAAATATTTGCCATGGGAAATTTTCCCCAGGGTCCCAAGAAGGACAATATGTAATTTTTGTTTGAAAATTTTTAAGGGTGGTAGTACCCTAGTTGTTTTGAACTTGCTTGCAATCCTAGCCTCCCCAAATCTCGGGACGAGATTTATTTTAAGGGTGGTAGCCTGTCACATCCCAAGATTTTCCAAATCTTGTAATGTGAAAATAAATGAATAAAGTAAAACTTTGTTTAATTTTCAGAGCCAGAAGAAACTTTTTGAAATCAATTGGAACTTCAAACCTATTTAAATTAAATAAAATACTAAAGGGATTTAAAAAGATAAACATTTTAAAGGGAAACAAAATATTTTGGAATTACTATTTTGGAATCTTTTTATAAAAGATTTGGTTTTCAAAAGAAAGGTGGATTCATAAATAAATATTATTTTGTAAAACCCAATTAAACCTTGGCCAAGCTTTGGAATTAAAACATTTTGGTTTTTGAATAAAAATAACAAAGGTTTATTTAAATAAATTAATAAGGATTTAATATCCAACTTCATTTAAATAAAAGGTTTTGCCATTTTAAATTGAAACATCAAAGCTTATTAAATTATTTAAAATAAGTTTTCCCAAATATTTGATATTCACAAACAAAACCTACTAAAGTGTTTTGGGCTTTATTTTAGGTTTTCAAAATAAATATCTCAATAAAATAAATCCTATTTGAATTAATAATGAAAGTCTATATTATTTAATTAATAATGGACTCTAAAATAAAAATGACTATTTTGTTTTAAAACAAGTTCCAAGTATTCTATATTTCCCAAATAAAACCTACAGATTTGGTTTTGAAAATATTTAGGTTTCAGATAAAGATTTTATTAATAAAATCAAACTCTATTTAATTTAATAACTAAGGCCATTTTAAATTAATTATTAAAGGACCCTATTATTAAAATTATTAATTTGAATTTGTATTTTGGTTCAGGTTACTGAACAAAAACTAATTTCAATATTACAAAGTTTGGGTGTTGTTTGAATTGATTTGAACCTTGTTTGATTATTTGGAATTCAAAACAGGAAATAAAATTAGAAAAAGAAAAGGGTTTAGAAACAGGAAAAATATAAAGTTTAGGTCGACCCAACCCATCAGCCCACTAAGGCCAGGCAACCCAACTTGCCTTCCCGAACAAAACGAATCGCATCAGTAACAAACCCACAGAGAGACCGAGGTGGACCTCCCACGCTTTTTCCCACTGACCAGCGGACCCCACTTCTCCAGCCCTGCTCCTTCCTCGTCGACCTCGCACACAGACTCCCTACTCCCAGACGCATCTCTCAACCACCTGTCGATCATGGCGCCCGAGCGTCGGCTTTGTCAACAGCCGGCCGTCTGCTTCCAACTCCGGCAAACACCTGGTAGTTTCACCACCCAGCGCCTCGCTCACACTCCCACACTCGCCACATCTTTCGCATCTAACCGCGTTGTTTTGCTTTGGGGTGATCCACAGGCCCACGACCACACCAGCACTGACGCCTCCACTCCGCGAGCTCTGGTAGAATCCGACCGCCTCGCTTCTCGATCATACTAGCATCTTCGCCTTGGTCTTGCGCCTAATCGCGCCCTCCGTTTGGCTTCTCGTGATCGACAAGACGCTTCACCGCAACCAGGACCACCGACGCCGCTCGCAACTCCGACGAGGAATTCTCGCAACCTAGTGCGCTTGAACCACCAAAGTACCTTGAGCTTCGCCGTGTTCTCTGAGCCTGGTGAGCATCTCCTTACACTTCCTTGCTTCCTGCCGCCATGCCGCCATCCGCCGCCCGCCACAAGTTGACATTGCACCGCTAGCTTATGGTCGCATCAGGAACTGCTCGATCTAGATCGGGGCACGATAGCCACTTAAACCGCTGGGTATGCGATCGATACGCCGCAGATCTCGACAATCCAACGCTCAAAGACGCGATCCGTAAGCTAAGTACCAACCAATGAAATCACGCCACAGGTCACCGATCTGCTTAAAACAGATTTGAAAACAGAATATTTTGTGAATTTCAAACCCTTATAACTTTCAAACCACACGTCCAAAATTGCAAATTTTATGTCGTTGATTCAGGAGAGCAAGCCCTAGCCAACTGTGGAATTAGTTTAGCAAATAGTATCTCATAGTTGCTTGTTTTTGTAGATTCTTTTGTGTGATTGTTAAAGTATAAAAATTGTTTAAAAATGATTTTAGGTTAAAACCTTTGCAAAATGAATTGTTGTGACCTTATCGACCCTAGGAACCAACCCATGGTTTGGAAATGAAATTGGAAAATTTAGAATGGATTAATTGAATTAGTCTAATTCTAGCTAAGTAATGATAATGGTTTATTTTGAAAAGAATTTTGAATAAAAACTATTGGGAAAATGTTATAATTCAAAGCTCTTGACCCAAAAACACCAAGTTTTGCAATAGCAACTCATTGGGTGAAAAACATAAGGATTTACTTTGTGAAATAAATTTTCACCACATAAAATGATGATTAGATTTAAAATGGTTTATGGATCAAACCTTTTGCAAATGACTTTGCCATTTTTGTAAATGACCAATTTGGACCTTACAAAGTTATAAGCCTAATGGAGACCTCCCTTGTGAATAAAACCATCTTAAGCATGTTCCCATGCATAACTTAGAGTCCATTGCTTTGTGTGTGTGAAATGTTGTTTGAATATTGGTTTGGAATGCTATTTGATACTATGCTTGTTTGATTGATTGTAGTGAAATTAGCAAAGTGTGAGACTAGCAAGAACAAGGAGTAAACCTTTCCCTACCAAAAGGCAAGTTACACTATCATCTAAAGTCCTACTATTTTCATTATACTTAGTGGATTTTGAAAACATGCATGAAAAGATATTTTATACTTATGCTATGCTAAATCCTAATAGGATTCCCTATACACTCCTTAGTAAAAATATTGAAGTTGTACATGCTTAGCCATGCTATGTTTTGAAAAGAGATACATGTTGAGATTTTACAAAGGTTGAGAAAAGGACTTGTGTTTTACATAATAAAACAAGGACTCAATGAATCACCTAGGTGGTGGATACTTCAAGTTTTGGAGAAGGTGGCAACAAAAGAAACCATGTCTATGGGAATCACTTTGTGTTGTGCTCCAAGAGAAAACCACCTAGGAAACTTAGAGATTGAACATGTTTCTCCAATTGTGGCTTTCGTGTGCAACCACATGCTATTATGGCTCTGGCTTAGTCAACTACATTAGGAAGACCCATACATTGTCTTTAGTTACCGGACATGGGGATCTGGAATGCTTCATGGGGGCTGAATACAAGCTAGCAATGATGTATGGGAGGACCTTTTGGAAAGACTTCGTCACACTCTCACTGCGGTACTCCATCTTGGTGAGCACTAATCCAAGAGGGCCCCGGTGGCAACAAGATGGGATTGTGTCATGTGGGTAAAGTGTACCTTCCGCAGGTTAATAAAATCTAAGTACTTAGCCGTGTTCCCGGTTATGGACAAAACTGAGCAACTAAAGTTTGAACTTTGGGAGATCTCGACATTCCAACTTCTAATATAAAAAACTTGATGCACTTGGGGGTACCAAGGAATTCAAAGAGATTTTGTTAAAGCTTGTTGCACTTGGGGTTACCAAGGTGCTCAAGGGCTTGATGTACTTGGGGTTACCAAGGAACTCATGAGATTTCATAAAACTTGTTGCACTTGGGGTTACCAAGTGGCTCAAGAGATTTTGACAAGGACTTGAACACTTGAGTTTCTACCAAGGAGTTCAAGGGATTCTTGGAAAAGAGATTTGACAAAGGACTTAAAACCCTTTTTGAAAAGATAGGATAAAATATCGCTTATGCAAATAAGCCTTAAACTCTACCTAGCCAAATATGCATATAATGGTAGGATCCACTCTTATTATACACAGAAGTGAAGCTTGCCAATACAATTCAAAATGAATTGACCCTTGTGGCTGTAACTTGTAATATTGCAGGTTGATTATTTTTAAATAAAGATTGTTTGATTGACTAGGACTACAAAGTCTACAACCAACATCTGTCTGTGGCACTTTGAAGATGAAGGACCCATGACTATAGTTATTCCGCTGCAATGTAGTGTAATAGCCAAATGAGCTATGTTTGATGTAATAAACTTATGTTATTCCTGGTTATAAATTTATATTATGACCTTTGTATCTTGATATTACATCTTAACTATGGATGCTAGCTAATGATCCAGGGACTAGCATTGTATAACACAGGAGGAATCTACCTTATTAGGTTGAGACCTCTACAAATCCTAACCTTCTTTTTCTTTTAAGTTTCTGTTTATTTTTGCAGGTACCAGATTTGAAGATCAAGACTTTAGTTTAGGTTTTTATTTGTCTTTATAAGATTAGGCACTTGTAATAATTATCATATTCAATTGTAATCTTTAATTTATTCCTTTGTACTCTTTATTTTATTATTTTATAATAAAGATTGTACTATCATCAATAAAGAAATATTATTCTTTATTTATTTGCTATTGTAAAGATCGTGGATGATTCTCATAAGTTACATTTTTGTAACTTATTTATTGAATAAAATTATTAAATGGATATTCATATTCTTAATTGCTCCCTTTATATATAGTTTGAGTTATTATTGGTTAACTCTTAATTAATTCAAAGATTCAAACATCATTCAAAAATCCTTTTGAATTATAATTCGAACACTCAAGTTTTTAAATTCAAATTTCATTTCCCAAAACACATAAGTCCACAAAGATCATATCAAAGTCTATAACAATCATCCTTCAAGACTATTCCTAATCTCAAAGTATGAAAGAAACCTTGATCAGTTTAGGTTTTTATTTGGTGAAAATTTTACCCACATTTTCACAGATGAATGCATGCAACATTTCAAATTCCTAAATCTACCCTTCGTTAGTTCCTAAGTGTTGGGATGTTACATTAATGAGCACAACAGTAAGATTTCCCTCAGTTATGAAACCAAGGTTATCGAACCAGTAGAAGGAAGGAAACAACTCCAAGGTGTTGCTAGCAACTTGGAATCCTGCACAACACAAACTTAAGACTTTGCCCCAACTTATAGTGAGGTTATCAATCTCACTGGTTTGCTGAAATCAAAGGATTAAACGTATAGTGTGGAAGGTAATGGTTTCTTGTAGAGAGTAAACGGTAACAATAGATGATGTATCAATGGTAAAGATTGGACCAGGGTCCACAGTTCACTAGCGTTGTTCTCCTTAAGAAAGATAACATAACATGCTGGATAAACAAATTATAGCGGGGCAATTGACAGGGTTGAGCAAGGCATAACAACGCAAATACTAGACATCATGATTCCTATGAGATTTGATTAGGCATTACAACAATATACATAGATTGTCATCCGACTGCATCTATGACTAGTAATCCACCTTCAGGTTATCATACGAACCCCCTCCAGTATTAAGTTGCAAGCAACAGATAACTGCATTAAGCAATGTGTGTAAATTAAACAATACAATTGTTCCATGAACAAAATATTGTTGTTTTCTCCCTAGTGGAAACAACACATATACAACCTTAGAGATTCCTGTAACTTCCCTAGATTACTAGAGGCATGAATCCACTATCGAGCATAAATACTCACTCTTGGAGTCACTAGCATCTACGTGGCCAAGATAGCTACTAACAATGGAGAGCATGCCAGATCACAAACAACACATACATGATAGAATCAATAATCAATAAGACATGATAGAATCAATAATCAATCTGACATAGCAATCTCAATATCCATCAGATCCCCATAAACATAACATGTATGATTACAAATAGATGATCTTGATCATGAACGGAGCTCACAAGATCTAAACATGATAGCACAAAGGAGGAGAAACAACCATCTAGCTACTGTATGGACCCATAGTCCAAGGGTGAACACCCCCGCATCATACCGAAGGCTGGCATGGTGATGAAGAAGGCTCCCGAGATGATCTCTCCCCTCCGACAGGGTGTCGGGAAGAGCTTCAGATCCCCCAATCTAGGGACGATGGTGGCAGTGGCTACAGACTGTTTCGTGGAGATCTGATCGGGTCCTTAGGGTTTTGGCATCGGGGGTCTTTTATAGGCGAAGAGGCGAGGCAGGAGGGCGGCCGGGGGCCCACACCCTGCCCTGGCGCGGCCTAGGGTGAGCCCGCACATCAGAAAATAGGCAACTAGCACTACGTCATCTTGTTAATATGTTAGTTCTAGAAAATGTATAAAAATACCTCAAAGTGTAGACAAAGCATAGCAAAGTTGATACTACACAAGCATGGGACATCAAAAATTATAGATACGTTTACGACGTATCACTATAATGTATGTGATTATGTCTACTAGTGCATATATGATGCTGATTTTGATAATTAATCTCACTAGAAAGTTGCTTAATAACCCAATATTTATTGCATGCAACATCTTAGGATCTTACTAAAAGAACCACCGAATTTGGTTGTTTAGGCCATGTTGTCGAAACTTCTAGTAAAATTCGCTAGAAAGAGCATGTGTGGTTTTGGTAATTAATCATAATCTCTATGGAATAATGTTTGTATGATTTAAACTTGAAGGTTTTGCCCATAGGTAATGCTTGAACCATATTTTGTCTTTAAGGTTGAAAGAAGAAGAAAGCGAAAAATAATAAGCAATGACCAAGAAGATATTCAAGGTGTGATCCTAAGAATGGTCATGTGAGAGTTGACCCTATTGAAGTCATGTCTTGAGAAATAAGATAGTGTGAGTATATATGCATTACTTCAAGACATCATACTAAAGAGAGAATAAGAGACAAGGTTGATCAAGACAAAGTGCAAAGAGTGGTTTCAAGTGGATCAATACACAAAGAATAAATGAAATGCAAGTTCAAGATGATCCATCTTGAGAATATCATATGTTTGAAGCCCGCCATCCTTATGGAGATCATGGATATATGAAGTCATTCCTAAAGAAGAGGCTCTCCCATAGTGGAGTATGGGGGAGCAATTCGCAAGACTCCACCAAAAAAGCGCAATCAAGAAATGTGTTCCAACTTGAGTAGATAAAGATAGCCATCATCTAGCTCAAATGGAATGGACAATGCAAAGATATGATGTTGATATATTTTGTATTTTACTGATCTCTTGGTGTTGGTTGAGAGGCCGGGTTATAGGATATATAGTTGTACTGTCAAGTGGGTTCTTGAGTTAGTAACTTAATCGCACCGTTTGTAGAGAGCTCAAACCTTTGCATATATTTTTTTATTGTTATTTGGATCTTGTCCATGTGAGGTTTTAGAACTTGTGATTATCTTCATAACAAACTCTAGTTTATTTAAAACGGATTAAAATTGAATATCTAATGCGTCTTTTGTATTGGAGATTTTACAAGTTCTTATCTTAGGGAGGTTTCACACATATCTCCTCTTTGTATTTTCTCCCTTGTTGATCCTTAATATTTCCAAGAAAATTGGTTTTATCTTAATTGGTGTTCGAGTTCTTGCAGTCTTGGTTCTAGTTGTTTCTGCCTCTTTTCTAGTCCAGAACTCCCGTGTGACAAGACCAGAGACTCTGGCTCCCCTCTCTCTAGGGCTTAGCTCAACCTGGTACTACTGCTAGGACGAAGATTTTGCTCTGTTCGGGACTCCGCTAAGTCAAGCCCAGATACTCCGTCATGGCCACCAACGCGAATGTTAATTGAGCCACTAGAGCCAGGACAGGGATTATGGCTCCTGGTCGAGCCGAAGACTCCGGATTAAGTCACTTGCAGTGGCTAGTTTTCGTGGGACCTATAAAAGCCCTTTTCTTATTCATGAGCAGTAGCTTCTATGATTTTCTCTCTCGTCCTTTGTTGACCTTAAAGCTTTGTTTTTCTCTATTTTCCTCGCATGATTATTGTATATTTTTGAAGAAATGAGATCATCCAACATTTCCACTATTTTTTTCAATATTGGATCTTCCATATTCTTAAAGTATTAACTTTTTGACATATATTAATATATTCCAAGACGACAATTACCTGTCATTAATTCTTTAAACGCTGTGTACGTTTCCGGGTGTAACTTTTAATGGTGCATGTATCAGTAATTCTTTGAAATTATTTTTCTAGCACGGATCTTTACCCTCGACAGCAATTCTCCAATAGTACCTACTCCCTATCGAACAACAATTTTTTGATGGGCGCGGGATTGTCGGCCATAATTGCCACCATTATATTTTTAACGTTTCGAGAACAGTAATTTTTTAGGCTGGTCATAGTGGGGAGTACTAACTTAGAGTACTAACATGTAGTATATGTTATTAGTCTAAGTTACTACCTTCATAGTGGAAAATAACTTAGATGTGATAACATGCAATGCCATATTAATTAGGTTGTAGACACACTTTGCCTTGGTATGTATAATGTTATAGTAACATAGCTATTTACTTAATTCATCTATCTCCTCATTAAATCATTGCCACATAAACAGAAATGCTGACTTGGACTCTTAGTTACTAGTGAAGTTACCTCCACTATAACCAGCCTTAGTAGTAAATTTCTATTCTTCAACTTGTAACTTCTTCTGTTGTAGTATCTCTAAGTTCACGAACGGGGAACTTTGAAAAACAAAATACTCCACACTATTCTATGCCTCTTTTATTCGACAAAAGGATGTTTTTTCTTGTCCTTTGTCGGTAATTCTTTGATGCAACTTTTCAACCGTTCCCATGGTGTAACCGCGTCTATGACAATAATTTTTTCCCGTTCCTTCTTCCTATGACCATGTACAATGCAAGGTGCTTAGTATTCTTTAGCACCAGTGTTTATTTGTATAGGAGAGGTGTCTAATTAGACGTATACCTAGTACAATTAAGCACCAGAAATTGGTTTATTTTTTTAAGCATCTTGCTAAGCATCCTGCGTTGTAGATGCCCTAACTACTCGAAGATAATTCTTTGCCACACCTTCCTACCGTACCTTCTTAAGGAGTTAGAGCATCTCCACTCACCTACCTAGGACGTCGATCTGGATGTCGAATTTAAATTCCGGATACCAAAAATCGGTCTAGTCGCATACCTAGGAACCTGTTTTCGTCCGGATTGAGCGAACTTTATCCGTGCTTCCTAGGCCGTACTCAGGTTCCCAAGTACGCCCTAGGGACACCGAACGCAGCAAAAATGGGCGTGGGCCAGCTCTGTCGGCGAAACAGTCTCATCCCCCCCCCCCCCCACACTCCACTCGCCCAGACTACGGCGAAGAGCTCCCGGCGCCTCTGTCGCCATGACTTCGCCGGCGGAGCTCCTCCACGACAAGCCATGCCCACGCCTCTAGATATGCTCGCCGTAGTTGTCGCCCAGACGCTGCCTGTTCCGTCGCCGCTTTCGCCCCCGAACTTCGTCGTAGCTCCACTTTGTTGCGTGCTCCCACCACCACGTCCGCCAAGTGTTCGGCATTTGGCCGGATCGGCCATGGACTCCGACGACGAGGAGATATTCGCCATACTGTTGGAGGAGGAGGACGCCAAGGTCGTCGAAGATGCAGAGCACATGGAGATCCTCGCCTCCCTTGCCCAGCTGTACATGCAGATGGCGAAGCCAAAGCGCGATGGTTCGGCGTCAGGTTGCCGGAAGTGTAAGGCGAGGCAAAGGATAAAGGACTACTGCTTGTTGTACGCCGACTACTTCGCTGACGAGCCGCTCCGTGAAGATGTCGTGTTTCGGCGTCGTTTCAGGATGCCGGAAGCATGAACTGGCCGAACTTGGCCGAAATATGTTGTATTTTCACTACAGGCATGAACTATGTTTAAAATTTCGCCAAACTTTGGCCGTAAAATATTATGTATTCCTGGTATGTCGAACTACCAAAATCTGAACAAACTTGAGCCGAATTTGAGCGGAACTCGGGCTAGATACGCGAGTGAAAAACTCGGCGTACCAAGTCAAAAACTTGTTTCGTCCGGCCAAAATTTGGTCCGGATTTTGGTATGGGTTCGTCCAACGAGTGTTGATGCTCTTAGCCTACGGTAATTCATCGACGATAAGTACTTCCCCGATAGTAATTCACAAGCATTGTTCTCCCAACTGCTTGAACTATTTTTGGCTAACTTCCCACCAAAAAACTTCCACCGTTATTTACCGACAACAATGCACGTGCGGTATGCACAAATGAGTTGACAGCATGGACGCGACATGTTGCCGCACCGACTTGTCTAGTTTGACATAAGACATGGAGTAGTGCTTTCTTAATGGTGGAACGACATCCTCTAAAAAGACGTCAAATTCTTAGGTAGAACAACTCGGAGACGGTCCCATGAAGTTTTTTTTGTCTTGTTAGGAAAAAACTGATTTGCAATAATAAAATTCTCTATGGACAAACAATATACTCCATCCGTCTCAAAATATAAGGCACCTAATCATTAGTTAAAAGTCAATATATTCTAAGTTTGACCAAATTTATATATAAAAATATAAACATCCACAATATCAAAATATCAATAGATTTACCATAAAGTATAGTTTCCCAATATATCCATTCGTTATTGCAGATATTCGTATTTTTTTATATAAACTTGGTCAAACTTAGAAAATATTGACTTTTGACTAAAGCTTAGGCGCCTTCCATTTTGGGACGGAGAGAGTATTTAATAATAACCTACCTATATCGATGGCCATGTATGCTGGTATGCTAAATTTCTAATATTTACAAATAAGGTAAACAATCATACTCTAGAAACACGGTTAGGATATTTGCTAGACTCATGTAAATAAACACAACCACATATAAATACAATATAATATATCAGTGATCCACCTATGCAAATAATTTGTGATTTTTATCTAATTACTCTTTGTCCCATTAGACGATTGTCAATTCCGTGAAATGTCATGAACTGAAATCTCAAAAAAATAGCAAGTTTATTGTTAGAAAATAACAATTTCTATAAAACAAATAGGGGTACCACTTTCTATATGTATTTTGAAATCATGGGTTTTATAGTATAGTAATCAACCCTGAATTTTGTGTCAGGTGCTTAGGCCAAGTTTGGAAACGAAGTTTTTCTAGAACCGAAGTATGTCAATGCCATAGTATTTTAGTGCCTAGCAAAGCAATACTTCAGTTTTTCTCTTTTCTCAGTTTTAGAAAAAAGAGGGTCTGGCCTTTTTCTCAAACACTTCAAAAAAAACCATAGTTTTGGAGAATACTTCGGTTTTGAAACCGCATTATTTCTCGGATCCAAACACCTCAAAGTATTTAATACTTCAGTTTTTTCAGAAACCAAAGTATTCCTTCAATATTTTAGAAATATTTTGATGCCAAACGGAGTCTTAACGTTTCACACATGGTAAAAAGGAATTTTGACTTTATGGAAACATGTCTATCAATTCAAACATAGTTGGAACTTAGAGACGGAATGATGTACAACAAAATAAAAATGTTTAGTATAAATAGATGACTATGTTTTCACTTGGCAACAATAATACAAGTAATGAGTGGATACCACAATGTTCAGCAACGGAGTTAGGACCAAGACTGCTAGGGGCACACCCAATGGCCTATTTGTTTTTCTTATCGATGTATACTACTTAGTAAAATTTACCTATGATATAGTAGTTTATTCAGTCATACATATCACTCGGAATGTCGAAGTTTTCAGTGTGCTTAGTGATTTATATTAGGGATCAATCGCCAATAATTTGGAATGAACAACTAATTTACATAAGTCATTTGTTATAATGTATTGTTTTAGAAAGATATATGTGTTACAGTTTTTGAGAAAAGTTAAGGAATCAAAGCACTATAGTTCATCTTGAAATAGGATTTTGTCTTCCTTTATAAATAAAAAAATCACGACCATACATGAAGTTCAAATGGAAGACAACACTGGAGCAACAACACCAATATGCGCAACAAGAAAAATTGACGATAAAGATCTCAATATAGCGAGGGTGCTCAAGATAAAGCAATTACTTTTTTCTCCAAGGAATGTGCAAAACTTGACATTTGACATACAACTTACAAGTACTAAAACTTCATAGATAATGAAATAGGGATATCCATAATAATGATAATTCAACAAAGGTTGTACTTGGTATAGTGCTCGATGCCATAGCAATGCATTTAGCACAAACATTACGGAGGGAAAAGTAGTATGCAAATTACTCCCTCTGTCCAAGGGTGGAGCTCACAATAGGGCAAGGTAGGAATATCTCCCTGCCTTGGTTTTTAGATAAAATATTCAGATACACGTTTTTTTTCTAAGCAAATTGAGTGGCCATACATGAAAAACGGACACCGCTTGAGAAAATTATGATTTTTCTAGTAAACACTGTGCAAAACCGATTTTGAACAAAAACATGGACCACATCTAGTACCACTTTACATTTGTATATTGAATGGCGCTTTATCCTAAGCTTATATACCAAAAATATGGCTTCATTTCGAGACGTTTTAGTTTCTGAAAAATCTTAGCTATTATTTTATTTTGCCTTATTAAAGAGCTCTAGAAAAGTGTAATTAATTATTTTTATTGAAGGAATAAACTGAAATTTCAAAAGTTTGCTCTTCATTATCAGAATATATATGTGCATACAATTTTATTTTACATGTTTTCCAAAAACTACTAGGAAAAACCAATCCCACCATCTAGCGAATGTAAACCGCAATTAAATGTTTGCCGAGTGTCATACCCAAAAAATACTGGGCAAACCATGAATATGCTGAATGCGTGTTTTTGCCGAGTGTTTGTTCAAGGTGCTTGGCAAAGTCGCCTGTTTGCCAAGTGTACTGATCCAAATCTAACACTTAGCAATGACGCGGTGTGAACAGGAAGCAAACAGCGTATAAATTCGCAAAAAAATAAGCGTATAAACTCACACTGAAACAGACAAAAAACTGGCGAAGCCAGGATGAAAATTGAGAAAAACAAAACAAAGCATATACAAATACAGGCCGTTCCAACTGCTCAGCGTCAGCGGTGCCCCTTGCAGCGCCATTCCGCACGCGCCCTGACGATCTCGGCCTCGTCGTCCTGCTGCCGGATCAAATGCGTGCTCTGCAGGTCGGCGCCGCAGAGGCTCGACGACGGCGTCATAGTGGAAGACATGGTGGTGAGGGACTCGAGGAGCTGCGACTGACGGCACTCGCGGCGGTAGTCGAGCGTGATGCTCGTCAGGTGGTACTCGACCAGCACCTTCAGCGGCACGCTCTGCGTACGCATGGAACGCGCAAATTCAGATGTCTTGCACGGTGAAGTTTCAGAAAATATAAGGTACTACTTTATCCGTTTTAAAATATAAGATGCCTTAGGTTTATAAACAAAATGTATCTAAACTTATTTTAGTGTCTAGATTCACTCCAAACTTTTGACTGAACCTACATACTAAAAGAAGTATATATACATTTGTTTCACAAAGCTAAAACATCTTATATTTTAAAACAGAGGGAGTAGCTGTTAGAAGCACGGGACAGGGAGGGAGCAAGGTACCTCCAGAATCCACCCGATGTACTTGACATTGTTCACGTGCTGGTTCACGTCCATGTCGCTCCATCTCGGCTGGGGAATTAGCAAGACAATAGTTCTGGAATAAACTCCACATTATTTTTGGAAGAACATACGAGTCTTGTTAATTTGCTCTTACTGCCAGTCCCGATCGTACGCTCTCCGCGGTGGCGTCGGTGAGCTTTTCGATCCTGTGGCTGGTGTTGGCGTCGCCGGCGATGATGTTCCTGTCCAGGTAGAAGGGCAGCACCTCCTCCCTGACCTCTTCAGGGATCTTGGACAGCCTTCTCGTCTCTCTGTTCATCATCACCCAGTTGCTGTATGCATAAATAATCAAAGTGCATCAGTTGATCAAGCATTGTTGGATGAATCTGGCTGTACATGCATCTCGAATTAACGAAAGCCAAGCAAAGAAGTGAATTTACCTTGTAGCTCTTGCAATCATTTTCTTGGTTCTGCGGTCTCGGATGACCCAATCTCGACGCATGCCGTTCTTCCCCGACGATGCCACCCAGGTGTCGATCTCGACCACGTCACCCCTGTGGCCAGAGATTGTGAGTGATATATTGACTTGATTTTATTGCTGATGATGTTCAGTGTATGATGTAGAGGAGCTAACAAGCTAGTATGTACCACTGGCTGTACTTGTCGACCTGGATGTTGATTCTTGTCACGACCCAGATGAGCTTCCTCAGGCTCATCTGCCGTGTTGCCCCAAATCCATCCCCAGCCAGCCCAGAGCTCATCACATGATTTAGCGCTGTCTCCTGCATTAATTTACTGGTCAATCTTCAGACAATCGCACATATTAAAACAATGTTTACGAAGATAGTATTGTACATACCTGCAAGAGGTTCATAAGAGTCTCCATGGTGGCAGTCCGGTCAGGCCCGATCTCGTAGGATCGGATCACAAATCTCTGCCTGTACACTAGCCTTCCTTCCACGAACTTGCCTAGCCTGAAGGCGTCGTCGTCGCTGTCCACGGTGACCGGTTGCGCCGCCGAACTGCGGACATCCGCCGCCTTCCCGTTGACCTTGACGGCTCCATTAACTGCATTAGCACATCTGAGGTTCCTGCCACGACGGCCTCCGCCATTGTCACACCTCTTTACAGACAATATGCTGGACTTTGTCTTCTCAGGGTTGCCAAAAAAGCACCGATGGTGTGTGATTCGATCCACGGATTGCGATGCCGGCGTGGCCATTGCTGCTATTGATGTGTAGCCATTTTTGGTCCTAAGTGGCTATATATGAAAATGCAATGGTGTGCTTTGAGTTTGAATAGCTTGGGCGAGATCAACAGGAAAGAAAGAAAAACTTCGTCAGGATCAAGTTTATGCAGTCACGTGTTGTAATGACTAAACCTAATCTAGCTTATAGTAGCACATTACTGGTCCCAGATAAGGAGGAGCTGCGAAAATTTGGTGACCAAAGACGGCACGTAGCTCAACTGCCCTGCCAACTGTTACACCTAAGAACATTTAGAAACTGCTACACCTGAGAGGACTATTCTACCGGTTAGATACTTGGAACCACCAAACCTTGTTGATAATGTAAGCAACTTTCCATGATCTTAATCCAGAAATATGACAAATAAAGCATGATAGTCAACACAGTCATGATAAACTATGGATGTGATTTTGTAAACATGATTGATGAGGTTTAATCTCGTCAATGCCCATTGTTATGGACTTGGGTTTTGGAGAAGATGGAGATGCTGGAGATCGCGGAACGGTTAGCAAACAAGCAATATGGGACACGAGGTTTACCCAGGTTCAGGCCCCCGGAGGGAAAACCCTACTCCTGCTTGTCTGCTCTTGATTACGGCGGAACCGAAGATTACAGGGTGCGCAGATGCAATCTGGCGTGGAGGTGTCTATGCGAAAATATGAGGTGAGAGCTCTAGGTCGTGCCCTCCTAGCCTTTATATAGAGTTAGGCAGGTCCCAGGCACAGACCGAGTCGGTTACAGGTTTTAGGGTTTTACCCCTTTGAATTTTCTATCTATTCTAGTCTTGCTCTCCAAGGATCCGAAGGTGTCATGGGTCTTGGCCACCCAAAAGTCTTCATGGGCCGGCGTATACTTGTCGTGGGCCTTCCTTGGGCTGGACCAGGTATGCTGATATCGTGTACCCGCGGGATATAACCATGTCAGTAGCCCCTGAGTGTTCAGTCGAATCGTAGATTCGGCTGAGGACACTTCAATCCTTCGGGTTCAACTCTGTCTTTCAAGAGAATGTGTAGGGATTGTTGATGCGTGTTCCTGACTCTCCCGACGGATCAGGGTTAGTTAACTGTCTTAGGACAAAACAATATGATCTTCTTCAGGTTCGAGTCCCTCGACTCGAACCCAGAACATATGCTGGCGTAATTCGACTCAAGCCACGGAGGACTTACATGAGTGGAATTCCAGTAAATTTAAATGATGTACCCACGCGTCTGTCGGGATTTTTCATCGCGCCTGTTGGCACGGACTCTTACTAGCAGAGCGCAGTCATGTGCGTTACCAGACCATCAGATGATATGTGTAGGTCTTATCTTTGTGTCGCAGACATAGCATCCGAATGTTTATCACCGCGGAGGTGTTTCGGGTGGCCAAGGAGGACGTTGCTCACTTAGCGTTAAATGGGGCAGAGTTGCCAAAAAAATTTGCACGCTGATCCGAAGGATCGCAGTCGAAGAATTCATAGGGTGCGCGACCAGAGCTCCCTATGGGAGTAGCCCCGAGTGTCTGTTCGAGTCGTAGACTCGAGCAGAGACTTTGATTCAGCCGCTGTTCAGCTTCAGGTCCGTAGGACACAAATTTTTCGGATGCTTGAATCCACGCTCCCTATGGGAGTAGCCCCCGGGTCCGTAGTGGAGTCGCAGACTCGACGTAGGACTCAAAGGAATAGTTCAGTGTCGTAGTGTTTTGTTCATTTTCGTGTGCGCGGCCAGCACTCCTGATAGGAGTAGCCCCCGAGTAGTTAGTCGAGTCGTAGATTCGAGTGAGTACTCTTAGCTTTGTAGCCGAAGAATTGTGACTTTTTGCTAGTATATCTGTTGATGACGTCAGTGCTGACGATCCGTGACCTCAAGCGTCTCCTGCGCCAGAGATGACGTGACTGGACGAACATGGGTCCCACCTTCTGACCGTGAATTGACCGGTCACGCGCGGCGTGGAGATAATTACGGCGTCGCCTCGATTTCCGCGCGTAGTGGACAGTGTGTGAGCGACGGTTCGTGGCGATGATGACACGTGTATGGTTAGATCTGGTCGTTGGCGTTAGGTCTTCTTGATGGACGGTTATCGTGCATATTCTTCGTCCTTATAATCATTGGGGGGAAATTAGTCTGTTTTCACCGCAGCCATTCTCGTTTCACTGCTCCGTTGTTCTTTGAGATTTCTTGCTGCGCGCTGGAATATCCTCGGGGATTTCCTTCTTCGATCCTACGTTCTCGCCGCAGGCGCCACCGCACCGTATTGGGGAAGCCTAAGAAGTCTTCTTCTGCGGTTGGTACCAGCGCTGCTGGAGGCAAGAAGAGTGCTGCCGCTACCCGTGTCACCGATGGTGGCTGGCGGCGATCGGAGACGCGGGAGAGCGATCTCCGCAAGCTTCGTGAGCGGGGCTTAATCTCGCAAGATAGGGAGGCCGTCAAACTCCCTGGCAACGAGGAAATTCCCTGTCCCCCCGCTAGGTTTCGGGTTATGTTTCTCGCATTTGTCTTTCGGGGCTTTTCCTTCCCAGTCCACAATTTCCTTCGTGGACTGCTTTTTCTTTATGGCATCCAGCTGTATCAACTTTCCCCAAACTCTCTTCTTCACATTGCTTGTTTCATTACTTTCTGGGAGTGCTGGCTCGGTATCGAGCCGCACTTTGGCCTCTTCCGGAAACTCTATTCCGTGAAGAGGCAATCTGGTTCTGATGGTGTTTATCCCATTGGGGGTTGCATCATCTCCCTTCGATCCAATGTTCTTGTCTTCTCCTTTTCCATGTGCGAATATGTCCAGTACTGGAGGAGGCGATGGTTTTACATCCGCGACTCCACGGTGGCTAGGCAGGATTTTGGTCTTGCTCCTTTCGATCCCTCCAAGAAAATCGAGCCGAAAAGGTCTTGGAAAAACCAGATCTTGGATGGCGAGGTAGCAGAGATAGAGGGGCTCTATCGTCGGGTGGAGGATCTCCAGTTGACTCCAGAGAAGGAGGTGAATGGTGTGGATATCATCCTCACCTTTCTCAAACGTCGGGTGCAGCCGCTCCAGGCTAGGGCGCACCCGATGTGCCTTTACGCTGGTCGTCGTGATCCGACTAGGGTTTCGGCCGAAGAATTCTCCAAGGGAGATCTCGACGGGGTCCTTCGTCCGCTGCTAAAGTTCAAGGCTGGAGAGGATATCCCGGGGAAGTCGCTGACTTCTCCGTTCTCTGCTTTACGTCCTGTTCCACAGGTGTAGATCCGGGACGTGCGCGTAGTGCTATTTTCGACTGCATTGTGCTTGCATTTGTTTGCTAACAAAGTTTCTTATTTTGTGCAGGAGTTCATGGTGTCGGGCATGTCGCCACCACTTCCCGAATTGTTTCCGGCTGCACCGGACAATGAAGTGGTGGACTCCATGTCCGAGCTGCCATCGGCGCGGTCTCCGGCTGAAGAGGCCAACGAGTCGAGCGAGGACCACACTCGCAAGCGGACACGGAGCTCCAGCGAGTCTTCGGATGCCTTGACTCCGTCGACTCCTAGGAACCCGATGTGGCTTGAATGTCACACTGATTAGCATGGGGGCTCTTCCTCTCCGATTCCTGCCGTTCCTGTGCGGGCTGTGGCACCGCGCCCGCCGACGAAGCAGAAGAAGGAAGAAAAGAAGGAAGAGAAGAAAGAGGAGAAGAGAGTTCGGAAGACCCCTCCCGTCTTTGACTTGAGCGAGCTTGACTCGTGAGTTTTTTTAGCCCTGCATTGTGTTTTCTTGTCTGTTTACCTTGCGCTTGTGCTAATTTGTCCTTATGCAGCCACTCCTCCAACGACTCCTCCAGTGATGGTGCTCGGAAGATGATGGGGGAGTCGAAGTACTGTTGTCAACTCGCTTGCCAAGGCCAAAGAGGTCCTTGGGTGCTTCTACAAGGAGCTTATCCCCAAGGGTGTGGCCCTCGAAGATGTTGATGCCCTAGCGGAGGCTTGTCACCAAGCACTGCGCGCATAAGCGCAAGCGAAGCATCGGCGCATCCGTCGGGCAATGGCCTTGGGCGGAGCTGGACCTTCCAGTCACTTCCGGATGCCGACATCGCCGATGGATCCGAGGTAGCCTTCGCCACCTATGCTGCCACCGTAAGCGTTACCGCCAAAGCTGATTGATCTGGCGGAAGTGCGCTAAAGGCGTGAGGGGAAGCCAAGGCGAGGCAATCCGACTCCGAGGCTACTCAGGGTGCAGCTTTGTAGGCGCTGTAGTTATAGGATAGTTGTAGCTTCTTTTTTTGTAATTATTTTGATGAACAATCCTGGTGCCACGTAGTGGCTTTTGCTCCACTTAATGAATTTGTTGAGTTCTGTGATCCTTCATCTGCGTGTTCATGTCTTTGTCTTTCTGTTAATCTAGGGTCCTTCGGGTGATGATCCCGTTGACACTTCGTCCGCAGCGCAACTGCGGCCATCCCTGGATGATGCGTCGCATCTTGTGTTTCTTCGAGACCATATCCGTAGTCTCGAGAAGGAGTTGCTAGTGGTGCGTGGCCATGCTGACGTTTGGAAGTCCAAAGCAGATCGAGGCACTACCGGAGAGGAGTACTTGATGGCAGAGTTGCTTCGCTTGTCCGAGCAGCTTCAGTGCGAATTTTTTGAGCTGTTTCCTGTTACTTAGGATGCGCCTGTTGGCATTTCATCTTACTCTTTTGCGAGTACTGCAGGTGCTAACATTGCTCCGAGGGAGGAGAAGGAGTGTGTTGCTGTTCGGATCAACTGCTTAACTCAGCAGGACATGGAAGCCGGCGGGTTCTTCTGGATGGACCGTGACCGTGCCATGGTCCTTGCGACGGTGCAAGATCGCGTTCACCAAGTATCGCGGGTGCTTCGTCAGGTGAAGACTTCACTCGCGTCGGTCCTGCATGTGATGTTTCCGCTGGATGATGCGTCGTCAACTCTCTCAGGTCTGCTATCGAAGTTTTGGAACGTGCATCATTTCAAGGAATTGGTGCGGCATCAGCTCGTCGCAGGGGTGAAGGCTGCGCTCTCCCTTATGAGGCTACATCGTCCTGATTTAGATCTATCTGTTGTGGCGGCTGGGCCGCCTCTTCAGCCAGATGGTGGCGAGTGGGATATGCGTCCGTATTACATGGTTGTAAGGCAGTATGCCGAACAGATCGTAGATCTGTTTGAGAAGCGTGCTCAAGTTATTCTTTAGAGTAGGTAGTACCTGTAAAAAAGATAGATGTAAAATTTGTATACATTTGACTGGGCGTGTTTTGCCCTTTGTTATAAAGGTTTGGTTGTTGTTTTAGCACGTAGTGCTTTGTTCGTATGCGTGCCCTTTTCGTTAGCCTGACGTGGTCAGCTACTCAGGTGTACACGCGTTATCCTCAGTCGACGAAGTCGTGAGGTGGGGGGAGCCCCCGAGTGCGTTTGTAGCATGGAGTAAAAAATGCGAGTAGTAAACAAAATTTTGGGGCGAGACACTTAGTTTTATTCATATCGTAATGGACGAGGTACATTGTTCGGCTTAGTAGCCTTGGCTGAATAGCCTTATTAAAAGTAAAGAGGGAGGTAGCTATGGGGTAGAACCGTCGCAGTTGTGCGACGTTCCATGGGTTGGAGTATGCGACTCTAGACTCCACGTGCTTGAGGCGATAGGCGCCACCTGGGATGATATCGGTGACGATGTAGGGTCCTTCCCATGACGACTCGAATTTCTTTGGTCGCTCTTGCTTGAGTCGCAAGACTAGGTCTCCTTTGACGAAGGACCTTGGGCGCAGCCGTCGGCTGTGGTAGTTGCGGAGATTCTGCTGATACACCGCTGATAGAGCTGCTACTATGTCTCGCGCTTCGTCGAGTGTGTCGATGGCGTCTTCGAGTGCAGCCATGGATTCGGCTTCGCTATAAGCGACAACCCGGGGGGCCTGGTGGCGTACATCAGCTGGTAGCACGGCTTCGGCTCCGTGCACCATGAAGAACGGCGTGTAGCCGGTTGAGCTATTTGGTGTGGTACGCAGGCTCCATAGGACGGAGGGTAGCTCTTTCATCCAGGCTCCGGCGAGTCGCTCGAGTGGGCTCATGAGGCGCTTCTTGATGCCAGCACCGATTAGGCCGTTGGCCTTCTCCACCCGCCTGTTCGTTTGCGGGTGCGCCACTAAGGCATATGTGATATTGATTTCGAGGCCTTCGCAGAAGTCCTGGAATTCTTTGGAGATGAAGTTCGATCCATTGTCGGTGATGATGCTATGCGGCACGCCAAACCTGTAGACAATGGATTCAAAGAACTTGACATCGGTTTTGCCCTTTTGGTTAGTCACAGGCATGGCCTCAATCCACTTGGTGAATTTGTCGACTGCGACCAGGAGGTAGACGTGTCCCCCTTTCGAGGACCTTGGCAGTTTGCCGATCATGTCAAGGCCCCATTGGGCGAAAGGCCAGGCCAGAGGTATGGGCCTGAGCTCTGACCCGGGTGCGTGTGGTTTGTCGGTGAACCTTTGGCACCCTTTGCATCTTCGGACGATGTCCTTTATGTTGCTCATGGCGTTGGTCAAGAGAATCCAGCTCAGAGCTTTGGCGACAAGGAGGGCGGTACTGCGTGATGGCCGCAGATGCCCTCGTGGATGTCTTGGAGGATGGTTTTCCCGTCACCGATGATGACGCACCTTTGTAGTACACCCGAAATGTTGCGCTTGTATAGCTCGCCATTGATGATGGTGAAGGCTTTTGACCGGCGAGATATGTGCCGGGCATCCGTCGGGCTATCAGGCAGTTCTCCGTCTATCAAGTACTGGAGGTACGGTCGTGTCCAAGTTTCTTCGACTGCCATGACCTGCATCAGGTTGACCACGGCAACCTCTGTGTCCAGTTTTTCGGGTCCTTCATGACCTTCGGGTAGCGTGGCCCCTGAGTGCTCTGCCTCTTCGGGTGATCCCTTGGGGAATTTCCGCTTGATGGATGGCACGCAGATCTGTTCGAGGAACACACCTGGCGGCACCCGTGTGCAGGTGGAGCCGATGTTGGCGAGTCTGTCGGCCTCCTTGTTGCTTTCTCTTCCAATGTGCCGAAGCTCGCAGCCGTCGAAGTCTCCTTCGAGTGCGTTGTAGAGTGCGTGGTACGCAATCATGTTGGCGGCGTGTGCGTCGCACTCATTCATCGTCTATTGGACGACAAGGTTGGAGTCACCGTAGATGAACAGGCGCGTTGCGCCGCAGATCTTTGCCATCCTCATGTCGTGGATGAGGGCTTCGTATTCTGCTTCATTGTTGGAAGCTCGAAACTTCATCTGGAGGACGTATTTCATCTTATCGCCCTGCTGGAGGTCAAGATGACTCCGCCTCCGCCCGGCTTGAGACGCCGGTGCATCCTCCATGACTGTGTCATGTCTAGGATGTCTGGTAGCTGCAGCTCCATCCAGTGGATGAGGAAGTCTGGGAGGACCTGAGACTTGATTGCGAGTCGCTTCTCGTAGACGATGTCTAGGGGTGATAGGTCGATGCCCCACAGGGACACGCGTCATGTGGCCTCCGGATTGTTCAGGATGTTGTTCAGGGGTGCCTCGTTGACGACCATCACCTGGTGCTCCTGGAAGTAATGGCTCAGCCGACGAGCCGTCACGAACACGCCGTAGGCGAGTTTCTGGTAGTGAGGGTACCTCTGCTTTGTTGGCGTCAATACCTCGCTGAGGTAGTAGATTGGGCGTTGGACCCCATGGGTCTTGCCCTCTTCGGGTCGCTCGACCACCAGTACGGTGCTCACCACCTGGTGTGTAGCTGCTATGTACAGCAGTAAGGTCTCGCGCTCCTTTGGCGTGACCAATACGGGCGAGGTAGAGAGTAGCCGCTTTAGATCTTTGAATGCGTCGTCCGCCTCGGGCGTCCATTCGAATTTGTCTGCTTTGCACAACAGCTGGTAGAATGGCAGTGCTTTCTCACCCATGCGGCTGATGAACCTGCTTAATGTCGCTATTCGTCCTGCAAGTTGCTGGACAACTTTGAGGTTTTTCGGCTTCTTCATGGCCATGATGGTCCGTATTTTCTTCGGATTCGCCTCGATCCCTCGCTGGGAGATGAAGTAACCAAGCAGCTGACCCGAGACGCCAAAGGCGCACTTTTTGGGGTTAAGCTTGATCCTGTAGCGGTCGAGATTATCGAACATCTCGCGGAGATCGTCGATGAGTGTTCTCGCCTCCCTGGTTTTGATGACTATGTCGTAAACATAGACTTGGACATTGCGACCGATCTGGTCCTTTAGGCATGCCTGCATGCACCGCTGGTACGTGGCACCTGCGTTCTTTAGCCCGAAGGGCATTGTGTTGTAGCAGAACACTCCGAACGGCGTGATGAACGTCGTTTTATCTTGATCTTCGACCTTGAGTCGAATCTGGTTGTAGCCTGAGTAGGCGTCGAGGAAGGAGAGTTTCTCGCATCCTGCAGTCGAATCGATGATCTGATCGATCCGAGGGAGAGGGAAGTGGTCCTTTGGGCAGTGCTTGTTCAGCGACGTGAAGTCCACGCACATCCGTAGGATGTCCGTGTCCTTTTTGGGGACCATCATCAGATGGCGAGCCACTCGCTTTCTTTAATCTCCCTGATGAAGTTTGCAGCGAGTAGTCTGTTGACTTCAATCCCTATGGCTTCGGCCCGGGGCTTGGACAGTCTCCGGATGGACTGCTTGACGGGCTTGGTGTCTGGAAAGACGTTGAGTGCGTGCTTGGCGAATTCCCTGAGAACTCCTGGCATGTCCGCAGGACACCAGGCGAAGATTTCCCAGCGCTCATGAAGGAATTCGACGAGCGCGCTTTCCTATGCGGGGCTGAGATCGTTGGTGATCAGCGCCATCTTGGAGGCATCCGTCGGGTGGACCTGCACCTTCTTTGTGTTGACCGTGGAGTCGAAGGACATATCGGGTGTGTTTTTCCGTGCGACTGGGGGTGCTCCATTGTCTGTAACCTCGCGGAGCCTTACAAGCTCCTCTTGCATGCCGAATGACTGAGATATTCTGTTGAAGTCCCTGTCGCAGTGGTCCGATCGGTGAAGCTCCCGTGGACCGTGATGACGCCTCTTGGTCCTGGCATCTTGAGTAGCAGGTACGCGTAGTGTGGTACTGCCAAGAACCTTGCGAATGCTACACGCCCGAGGATGGCGTGGTATTGTGATGGACAGTCCACCACTTCGAACTCGAGCCGTTTGCATCAGAAGTTATCCGGCTTGCCGAAGATAACGTCGAGCCATATATTTCCCAGGGGGAATATGCCCTTTCCTGGAACGATGCCATGGAACGTTGTTCCGATCGTTCCAGTCGCACTGATCCGTGATTGTCGCTAGGGTGCTTGGCGAACATCGTTGATGCCGCCACCGTCCATGAAGACGCGGCTCATCTCGAAACCTCCGATCTGCGCCTCAAGCACCAAGGCAGCATGACCGGGCGAGGGACCGCAAGGGTGATCCGAACTCAACGTGATGCAGACTCGATCCGCCGAGGTACTCGTGGATGGCGGTGGAGCCGCTACCAAGTTGATCTGACGGGTGATTTTCTTCTGCACCCTATTCGTTGGGCGCCCTTTTTGGATCATCGGTGCTCCTTTCGGCGGGGGATACCCGTGCCCACCGTTATTCTGTGCGGGTGCGACTGGGTGGTTCGGGCCGCCTACAGGTGGTGGTGGAGGAGCTCCATGCGTTATCTCGCCTGGTGCGGGCGCATTCCCGAATCCAAGGTTTGGGGCTTGCTGCCTCATCTGGGCCATGCTTTCGCTGAGTTTCTGGAACTCGCGGCAATCCTTGAGCATGTGGCTTGCCTTCTTTTTACCATCCTGCTTGTTGATGTAGAAGTGGATGGTGCATGGACCCGACAGTCTTTCAGATCTTTGAGGGTCCGTCGCGATCGCTGGCGCCGCACGACTGTGTTGGTCGTCCTCCATCGTGGAAATTGCCTCCGCGGTATCCGCCGCTGTTGCGGTTGGCATCGCTGCGGCGGTCGACGTAGCCAGCCGCGACCATGTCGGGTCCATCGCGATCGTCGTATACGCGCGGTCTCCTCTTGCTACGACATTCTCGCCGTCGGCCGTAGTCGTCCTCTTCCTCCGAGTGTGCTCGATGGACGGAGTCCTCACCGTCAGCCCACCTGTTGGCGATGTCCATGAGGTGGTCAAGTGTCTTGGGCTTGACGCGCCCAAGTTCTTCCTTGAAGTCCTAGCGCTTGACACCGTCCTTGAAGGCGTCGATGGCCCTTTCTTCGGAGATGTGTGACGTGGAGTTCTTTGTGTTGGACCAGCGTAGTATGTATGAGCGGATGGATTCGCCCGTTCGTTGAGTGCAGCCTCGCAACTCTTCGATCGAGGCAAGCCTCTTGCTGGTGCCTTTGAAGTTTCGGACGAAACTGTACGCCAGCTCCTCCCAACTTCGGATGGACCCTGAGGATAGGCTGCTTAGCGGATCAAGCTGCTTTGTCACTGCGGTGAAGGCATTGCATGGCGGTTTCCCTGCTTCCGCCGTGCAGCTTGACGGACGACAAGTGGTCACTGAGCCATGCCTTGGGGTCCTGTGTGTCATCGAATTTTGGAGTGTCCGAAGGGAGCTTGAAGTTTCGCGGCATCTTTGTCCGTTGGACAGATCTGATGAAGCATCGAGCTCCGCAAAGTTCTCCTTCGTCTTCGTCCATCTCGGATTCAGACGAGCATACGCGCTTGGCGCGTGCCTTGTCGATCTTGCGCTGCGTTAGCTCGTTTCGAGCGTCGTAGTCGCGGCTGCGATGGCGTGAGCTCTTATGCCTTCGAGGAAGGTCATGCTCTTCGTCCTCAGATGAGGGTGTGGGGCTGCGGTTGAATTTGACCGCAGCCTTCTTTTTCGGCTCCGCGGGAGCTTCTTCGTGGAGCGCAACTCCGACGAGTCCGAGCCCGGTAAGTGTGGACTTGTGCATGGCCCTCTTCGGGTCCCCCTCCGGAGGTGGGAGGGACGCGAGGTACGCGGTTGCTACCATGATCGCAGCTTGCGGCATTTTTGGGATGACGTTGTCGTCGGCATCCATCTCCATGAAGGACGCGTTGAGGGCTCAGGTCACCTCGCGGCGCTCTTTGGGGTCCATGTTCTCCATCCGAGAACGGTGCTTGTTCCCGTTGTTGCCGTGTGAGCTGGAGCCGATGCCCATGGCGGAGAGCGCAGCTCGCCGCGCACTGGACTCCGAAGCTACCTGCTTGCGCTTGTCCAGCACTTCCTTCATCTTGATCTTCTTCTTGTGCTCCTCGATGAGGAGCATGTGGTATGCCATCAATAGATCTCGTGAGGCATCGGCGGGCAGGATCTTGTTGCCTGCCATGGCCTCGCGTGCTTGAGCCCATCCCTCCTCGTCGAGGTGGATGACCCGATTGTTGTTTTCCCCGTTGGGTGGGGGGACTGGCTTCTTCTGTTTCCACCGTTTCTACCCTGCGGGTTGGGTGGCGGATTGTGTTCTTGATCCTGGATGACCGAGGAGCACTGGTAGCGCTCGTAGATCGGTCTGTTGCTGCCGCAGCTTTCTGATCCGGAACCGTAGGTCCCTTCGTCTGATGGCGGGTCGCACAGATCGGAGTTGCAGCTGCTGCTGTCATAGGACTCGTCTGTTGACGATGTGGTGCGTAGCACAGGGGTGTGGAGCCCATGAAGCGGGCCTGATCGATGGTAGAGGCACCCGCTCTGGGAGGCGGAGAGTGCCGGTCTGCCCCACTTGGAAGCAGAAACTCCCGAATAGGATCTCGAGCCCGTCGCCAATGGGCTCGAAGTCCTTCATGGTGGCCGGTGAGTGGGCGGTGAAGTCGAAGGCGCCGAAGAGGAGATGACTCTCCGTCACCGCGGAGTTGTAGATCGCTCGGGTTGGGACCGTCACAATCGCACAATCAGCGTCCTCAGTTCCCACAGACGGCGCCAATTGACGAGGTTTAATCTCGTCAATGCCTATTGTTATGGACTTGGGTTTTGGAGAAGATGGGGATGCTGGAGATCGCGGAACGGTTAGCAAACAAGCAATACGGGACACGAGGTTTACCTGTGTTCGGGCACCTTGGGAAAACCCTACTCCTGCTTGTCTGCTCTTGATTACGGCGGAACCGAAGATTACAGGGGTGCGCAGATGCAATCTGCGTGGAGGTGTCTATGCGAAAATATGAGGTGAGAACTCTAGGTCGTGTCCTCCTAGCCTTTATATAGAGTTAGGCGGTCCTGAGCACGTAAAGTCGATTCTGAGTTTTAGGGTTTTACCCCTTTGAATTTTCTATCTACTCTAGTCTTGCTCTCCAAGGATCCGAAGGCGTCATGGGCCTTGGCCACCCAAAAGTCTTCATGGGCCGGCGTATACTTGCTATGGGCCTTCCTTGGGCTGGACTAGGTATGCTGATATCGTGTACCCGCGGGGTATAACCATGTCAATGATAGCAACAAATGTCCAATCAATCTGCAAAACTAGTAAATGAAGCCAAATCCATATCTAAAGTGATAGAAAGACGTAAGGTGCAGAGGAATAGCCGTTCATGTAGGCGATGTTGTCAGTAGTAGCCATGTCGACGAACAAGCAATCAACATCAGGAAAGTAGTCCTCTGATGCGGTGTCGGAGAAGATGCCAGTAGTCGCGGAAGAGCACTCCCTAAAACCTGATCGTCCTTCTCTCTCTCATACAGGATCACAAGATACAGGGTTCCGAAGGTTTATTACCACGTCTCGCGGTGCACGCCGGGAGGTGGAAAGGGAAAGACATGTCCTCTGTCTCATGTGTGTCTAACTTCTTTGTAGACTTGGCAGGCGAACCGAATGGTCCGAGAGAAGCAGACAACCGTGCCAATTCATTTTCCACTTATTTTGTTAGAAAATATATTATTCAATGAAATTTTTGACTGATTTTGTCTAGTTAATTTTGAAAATCCTGGCCTTCCCAAAATGGAGTGGCAAGTCTAAATATGTGAAGATTATTTTTGAAATCTAACAATCTAGCAGGCCACTCAAATCCACAATCACCAATGTATCACAACATATAGGAGAAATCGAGCCAAAAACATCCAGACAGTACCTTACGGTAGTACATTCTTCCGGCGAAGCCTTAAGGAAGATGATCGTGTCGTCTACATATACGGATAAACGTTGGGGTACATGTGGTTCAGGTTTTCACCTGGTTTTTCTCAGACAAACTGAGCCGTGCAGATCTCTCGAACACTTTCTTTCTAATCAATGGATTTAGCAACGTTCCAAAAAAAAAATCAGTTATAGAGATCATGCATTTCGTTTTAAGATTTGTGGATGCAAGAAACAGAAACATGCATGTCACACTCTATACAGGAGATTCATGTATGTACTACACGCAACATTTTAGGATCTTACAAAAAAAAGAATCCTTGAAACGAATTTGAGCCTTCAGACTTCTCTGTCCGCTCTGACGACCGCCGCCGTTCCCGCCTCTCTGGACGCCGCCTTCTCCATACGGAACCTCTGGAAGTCGGCGACGAGGCCCACGTCCACGTCCCGCTTCATCCTCTCGGCGAGCGTGGACAGAACCTGCACGCTCCAACCTTTCAGAGACTCTCGGGAATAGCTAGCAGAGATTTTTATTTTTGGCACAGGGCGAGGGAGGTCGCTAGCTTACCGACTCGGCGACGCCTCGCAGGACGCCCTCAGGCACGATCCGCAGCGGCGGCGGCAGGGCGACGGTGATGGAGATCTCGAGGTGTCCTTTCAGCCGGGCGCCGCGGCGCCGGCCCCTGTCCGCGTACAGCGACCCCCGCACGCCGAGGTCGAAGCTCGCCGGCGCATAGCCGCTCTCCAGTCCCCTCAGCTCCCACTCCGTCTGCATCCACACGAAAAGATAGGTGTGCTAGTGATGAATTCGAACTGCTAGCGTGAGCGGTTGGTTGTTATACGCACGATCCGGAGGTCCAGCCCGCCGCCGCCGCGGTTGCGCAGCTGCATCACGACGACGGGGCGCACGGTGATGAGGAGGAACTCCAGCGGCAGCATCTGGATCCTCCACTCTTCCTGCAACCACACAGAACCGATCCGTGTCCGTCAGTAGCCCCACAGCAACACCGGAATTTCTTCAGCATAGGTGCGTCAATTTAATTTACATCGCTCAGCCGCTGGCTCCGGCTCTCGTCGGGGAACATGGCGCGGAACACGCGGGGGCGGTCCTGGAGGTACTCGTCGAACGACACCTGCAATTGAAAAACACACACGCATGATTCGACTCGAGCCGGAATTTCAACCGAATCAGCCCGTCCCATGTTCCCCAATTCCCCAATGCGGAATTGCGGAGATCGATGCCGGTGCTTACCCCGGGGGGTTCGTAGAGGGGCATGTCGGTGTCGATGCTGGAGGAGTACGTGACGGCGTCCGGAGAGGCCGACGACGGCGCCCCGGCCCCGGCCGCCCGGGAAGTGGTTGTGGCGGCATGCCGGGGCGCCCAAGACTGTGGCGGAGCGCCGGCGCTAGAGACTCTTTTGGCGCAGACCAGCCTCGTACGGTTCGCGCGCGATGCAGCAGCCAGCGGCCATGGCAGGTGGTGGCTTCGAGCTGTGCTCGAGGCAGTGGCGGGGGGCGTGGCCATGGCCGGTCGCAGTGCTCTGCCCATGGCTAGGGGCTAAGCTGGCGCGCCGCAACCGAGACCACTCCTTTGCCTTCCCTTATGTGACGGGTCGGGAGTGGGGACAAGCCGGGACGTGCTATATGCCGCTCGGTGCGTGCGGTACCTCCTATGCATCGCTTGAAGCGAGTCTCCCACGCGCGAGATCCCACTCCCGGCGGCAAAACAATGCGCAGAAAAGCCCATTCGGGGTGTGTCTGTTTCAGGCGCAGCCACCTCCCAACGAACTAGCGCAGTACACGACTTTTTTTTCTGATTCTGTTTTTTGCTGTTTTCTTTTTGTTTTTATTTTTATTCAGATTCAAAAAACTACATAGTCAAAAACAGTTCACGTTCAAAAAAGGTTAGATTAGAAAACGGTGACATTCAAAAAAGGTTCAGACTAAAAAAGGTTCAAGATTCAAAAATGGTTCATATTAAAAAAAGTTCAAATTTATGGTGTCAAAAAAATGTTCATGTTCAGAAGAGGTGTACGTTCAAAATTGTTCACAAGCGCGTAGAGAAATCAAAAATCACGAGATTTAAAAATTTCTCACAATGTAACTAGATTTTAAAAAATTTAAAAGCTAAAATTTCAAAAGTATTTCCAAGGTAAAAAAAATCATGATTTAAATAATCATCGGTTCTAAAAAATGTTGATAATTTTTAATTGTTCACCGGTAAAACAAAGAAGGAAACAAAAAACAATAAGTAAAAAGAAAATAGGAAAATAAAAGAGAAAAGAAACAAAAACAGAGAAAAACATAAACAAAAAGAAAAAAGAATCAGTAAAAAGAAATAGGAAATACGAAAACGAAAAATTAAAACCAAAAAATTATCGCACTAATAACTGTATCGCAACTAGATGCTTTGTCATGATACATCTGTCATGGTAGAAAAATATCTTCACCTAGATCTGGAATCATGCTTTCGCGCTTTATAAATAAAGCAACCATCCATACTAAGTTACAAGGTTCGGAACGATAATATAGGACTTGCTGGAGTCACAGCACAAGACGACCCAACCAAAAAACAAGATCATCTCGCCACACAAGAGAACACCGAAAAAACAGAAAGCCATGCCGGACTTGGGGGAGCTGCGTGCCGCCACCAGGAAACGTCGAAGAATCTCATCCAGCCTCGTATTGTCCCGCTGCTTACACAGCAGGTACCAGAGCTGCAATGATGCCAGAAATTTGAAAACGAGTCAGATGCACGCCGAGTTAGAATCTTCTCAATAACCATCTTATTACGAA
Organism: Avena longiglumis; assembly: GCA_030063025.1. Lineage (NCBI taxonomy): Eukaryota > Viridiplantae > Streptophyta > Magnoliopsida > Poales > Poaceae > Avena > Avena longiglumis. The sequence goes on from CP125976.1 coordinate 130,090,286, forward strand.
TGGTCCATAGGGACCAGGATACCGCAGCAAACACTAGCCAGAAAAGACGACGGCCCTTTCCTGCACGGTTTGCCTAGGTTTCCAGAAATTCTTCGAGATCGTGAGCCCGCCTGTCCGATCCCAACATGTCTCTAGTGAAGTTCCACAGAAACCGAGCTGCAGGACAGGCGAACATTATGTGGGTGCTCGTTTCTGGTGTCCCGCATAATGGACACAACCCGTCCCCCGACCCATGTCGCTTGGTCACCTCAACCGCCGAGGGGAGTCGATCGCGCAGCAGTTGCCAAACGAATATCTTAGTCTTGAGGGGGAGAGGGGCCTTCCAGAGAGGTTTAGTCCATGGAAGGCTTTCCCTACCGAAGAGGGCCCGGTAGACCGAGCTAACCGAGAAGTACCCAAATGGAGTTAGTCTCCAAGCCACCTTGTCGGGTCCGTCTATCAACGTATCCGGCAAGGCTGCCCTAAGTTCCCTCCACACTTCTGTTTCCACCGGGCTAGAGGTACAACGGAACGAGATGTTCCATGTCCCCTCTCGGACCGCGACAGAAATATGCAGCGATGGCTCGGAACAAATGGCGAAGAGGATCGGGTACACCTCTGAAAGTGCAAAGGACGTGGCCTAGAGGGGGTGAATAGGCTTTTAAAATTATTACGGTTTAGGCTAAATGCAAAATAAAACTAGCATTTAATTTATAGAGCACAAAACCTAACCACTAGGTTCACCTAAGTTCACCAAAAACCTATGCTAAACAATACAAACAACAAGGTGATAGCAAGATAAATAATTCAAGCATGATGGCTATCACAAAGTAAAATGCATAAGTAAAGGACTCGGTTGAGAGATAACCGATGGACGCGGAGACGAATACTTTCATCCTAAGTTCATAATACGTCCAAAACGTATCTACTTTCCCGAACACTTTTGCTATTGTTTCGCCTCTAAACTTGTGTGATTTGGATACAACTAACACGGACTAACGCTGTTTTCAGCAGAATTACCTTGGTGTCTAGTTTTTTTTTGCAGCAAATCAACTATCAGGAAAAATCCCCAAAAATATGCCAAAAATCCTATTTCACCAGAAGATTCACGGAGCCAGAATATGAGACGGAGTGGAGGCCTGAGGGGCCCACACCCCCCTCTCGCGAGGGCTGGGCCTAGCCGCGCCTGGAGGGGGTGTGGCCTCCTTAGGCACCCCCTCGGCCTCCCTCTTCGCCTATAAGTTGCCTTCTGACCTAAATACTCAGGGGGGTGGACGTTTTTCCAGAAAGAGTTCCGCTGCGCCGCCACCACCAGAAACCACGATTCGGAACCAGAAACTCCGTTCTGGCACCCTGCCGGGACGGGGAATTTGGAGAGGATCATCGTGATGACCCACAAATATAGGGGGTGTATCGTAGTACTTTTGATAAATAGGAGTGTCGATCCCAACGAGGAGCAGAAGGTGCTGAACAGTGGTATGGAGCAGGAACTCTCTGCAAATACTTAGCAAGCGGATTTTTAGTGTTTTTCTAATAAGGCAACAAAACAAAGTGCAAGTAATAAAGAACAAACGCAGCAAGTGGCCCAATCCTTTATTAGCAAAGGACAAGCCGGTGAAATACTTATAAAGACCAAACCTTCTCGAGGACACACGGGAATTCTGTCAAGTGCTTTCGCTTCATATAGCTGAGTACTCTTCTCTGGTGTGTAAGTGTTGGCTGGGTGAACCTGTGCTAATGTACCGACCTTGCTTGTACTAATAAATACTTGTGATTAAACCCCCTGCAAACATCCGTAACTAGAGGAAAGTAATTAAGACATAAATCTAACCACAACCTTAAACTCTGAGATCCTACGCTCCCTTGTGCAAAGGTGTCCTAACGGGGGTTCAGGTTTCTGTCACTCCGTCAACCCCACAATTAGTAGCCAAATACACAATGCATTCCCCTAGGCCCATAAATGGTGAAGTATCATGTAGTCGATGTTCACATGACACCACTAGAAGAATAGCACCACAACTTAAATACTAAACCATTGAATAATAACTCAACATAAATCCACTAATAACAACATGACTTCTACCATGTCCTCAAGAACTAAACGAACTACTCACATGACATCATATGGATCAATATCAAAGATGATATGATGATGGATAAAAATCTAAACATAAACAATAATCCAATGGTTCCACTCACAAGCATCAACTACAATAGTAATTAACACCGGGAAAGTTTCCCCTAAGAACTACAGCAATATCCAACACAATTGTTACAGCAGGACGGAGTGGTGATGATGGTGCTTGTAGAGATGATGATGTGGATGATGATAATCCCGATGAAGCCTAGCTTGATGATGGTGTTGATGGCGACAGTCTCCCCTCTCCGGGAAGGAATTCCCCCGGCAGAAATATGTCTGCCGGAGAGATCTTTCTCTCTCTCGGTGTTTTCCGCCCCCAGAGGCGGCGGAAATCTATCTGTGGTCGCTCCCCGAGGCTTAGGGTTCCGTAGGGAAGATATAGGCGAAGGGGCGGAGTCGGGGGCCGGGCAGGTGGGCCACACCTGCCCTAGGCGCGGCCCAGGGTGGGTCCGCGCCTAGGGGTGTGGGCCCTCTGCGACCCCTCTTCGCTCCTCCTTCTGGCTTCCTCATTCTTATGGAAAAATAATATTTTCCCATATTTTTCTGGTATTTTTCTGATCTTCGCGAAATTGCACCGAAACGCCTTCTTTTCCATCAGAATCCAGACTCCGGCAGTCCATCCTCCAAGAATCATCCAACATGCATAAATATATGAAAGGCCATAAGTAATACCTCATAATAAGACATATATCAATGAATAGAGGTAAATTATGATATAGAATGGTGATGCAAATTGGGCGTATCAACTCCCTCAAGCTTAGACCTTCGCTTGTCCCCAAGCGAAAACTGATCTCAGTAAACATGTCCACAGGTTTATGGAGTGAAGTGTCGATAAAATAATACGAACAAGAAGCATCACACTTACCATGGCACAACTCATAGAAGAAAGCAACTCACAATTATATAACTTAGCTTGCAACCAAGCACAACAGTCACAATAGAGATTCATAAAGATAAATAATAATTGGATTTGGCAAACTTGTTCTTGGTCAGAGAACACCTGGCAAACAGTTTCACAAAAAGCTTTTTGTAGAAGTTTTACAACAGGAGCATTCTTTGCTCAAAAAGGTTTTTCACAAGTGAAGGCTTTCAAAGTAATACTCAATAGATACGAGTCTTCTACAAACAAGGAAGATAGAAAACATGATTGAATAAATCACCATATGAATGCTTGAAACATAACAACTCAAATGCTTGCTCGAGATAGAGAGGAAGTAGGTTTACTGACTCAACTAGGAAAATAGGAGAAAGGTCCCTTCATAGAGAGAAGCAGGGATTACAAGTCATAAAGAGCTTCCAAAAGATTATGGTACTTAATAGCTTTGAGCCCTCATTGCCTCTATCATAGGCATATTGAGATGATTAAGGTTAAAGTGCACAAAGATGGAGTATATGCTTGCCGAAATATAAGTTGGCAATCCCATGTCCCTTGAATATGAGGGTCACTCCTCATGCTACTCAACTTTGGTCACCGGTAAGTTCTTGTCATTGTAAGTACATGCGTATCATAGAGAACCGCCAACGGGGTACCCCTTGCACATGGTACAGGAGCTATCCCATAACCAAAAATGACAAGGCAAGCAGACAATGAGCATCTCAGTGATCTTTTTATTTACTATGTGCATAGCTTTTTATTGAGGATGCTTCATAGATAGCTCACTATGGTGATGCTGCAAGTTTCCACCATGATTAGGCATGGCGTAGGCTAGCAGCCGAGGCGTTTCTCTAACACATAATACAAACTCCATGGACTTACAATTTCCCTCTTTATTTCACACCGTTGACATCCATAGACAAAATAGCATGATATCAACTGAGTACAAAGTACAGGTGCAATGTTGAAAATGTTCCTCGTGACAACATGGTTCTGCTAATTCCAACGTATAGATGCAATCATATACAACTTTGACGGCACAATGGTTTAAGTCTATTAGGGGCAAGAAAATAAGGTGTGCCATCAAGTTCGTGAGAGTTTTACTAACTAGTTTTCACATAACAAAATACTTTTTAATTCGAAAGGTAGATGAAGCTTGAGAATTTGCTTGGAATAGCAATAGCTACTAGGTAGATATGGTGGACACAAATGGCAAAGGTTTTGGTTCAATGGATTGGAAACATGAGAAGTATGCCTTCTCAAAACAGGTTTTTGGCTAGCAAGGCTGGATAGCAAGCAAGAGAGTTGAAAGAAACAAGCAAACATACAAGTAATAAAGCCAAACATGCAATCTTCCTTGAATACACAAAAGATCTTAAATAGAGAATACTAAGCTTATGAGCCAACAAGAAAGAAAATAAATGATACAAAATATCTGTAGGCTCTTTCTCTTTTCTTTCAAACATCAAAAAGTACTGCTACTGACCAGAAATCGGTTTGCCAAAACCAATTTAGATCCACTTGATGATCCCAAAGTGATGCCAATACTGGTCAACAAGATCCATCGTATAATAGAGATTGCAGACGAAAATAAGAAGCGCAAAAAGTAAAAGATGAAACTTCTCATTAATATTCCAATAAAGGCACTCACACCAAGGGATACATAGATAATCAACTAAAGGAGAGATACTTCCACATGCAAACCAACCTATAAGATAACCTCTCTACCAAATATATGAATCCACTAAAAAGGTAAAAGATAAAAGATAATGGTGGTGATACCGCGGCACTCCCCCAAGCTTGGAACAAGCCAAGGGGATTCCAAACCTGATGACGAATTACTCCTCCGGTGGTGGTGTTCTCTTGTCATCATAAAACTTCCAAGGCAAAGGTTCCCCATCCAAAAAGGATGTCCTTGTCTTTGCAATCCTGAAACTAGCAGCAGAGCTTATGCGATCAAATCTAGCCTCATACTTACAGTTTTGATTTTGTATGTCGTAGAGTCGTGCTTGTAATTGGTTGGTGGTCTGACGGAACAAGAAGATTTCTTCTCGGAGCTCAGCCACCTCCTCCTCGTGCTTGGTGATGATTTCTGAACTTATCTTGTGAATAACATCCACTTCGCGTTCCACCATCTTCTTGTACCTGAAAACCTCCTGCTCCAATGCTTTCATCCTGTCTTCCAGACTTCCTTCTCCCTTGGGCCTTCAACTTCTTTCATCTGTACCTTCCCATCTTTGAGAATCAGCTCCTTGGGATGGATCTCAACTCATACATGTATGGGTTGAGGACATCCGCAGAGGAATCCTCCATGGGCGATCCAGAGGAAGACATTGTAGCTCCAAAACTGAGAACTTGCCTGACAGAAACAGATTCAAACAAAAACACGACGAGAACTCGATGCAAAAACCTCGGGGGATCCAGGGGTTATATATTACGAAGTTTCAGTGCATAAGGAAGGTTTTGACACGGAAATGAGGTGGAGACGGAGTTTGGGCTAGTCAAACCCCCTCCAGGCGCGGCCAGGCTGGGCCCGCGCCTGGGGTGGGTTTGTCCACCCCGGACTCCGGTTTATCCTTTGTTCCATCTCGTATTCTTCCTTATGTATTAAAAACATCAAAAATATAAAAAGATTGGATTTTCACGAACCTTCTGTTTTCACCACTTTTACCTATTCAAAGACGAACTCTGCAGATTCCTTTTCTCCTTCTCCTGAAAATTTCCTCCATACAAAACCCTTGCACAAACTCAATGACAACATTAGTGTAAGCAAAAACAATAAACCTTTAAGTTCACACTTCAACTGAAATCCATCAAAACAAAGGCTTCTAAAAGAGGCAAATGCAAATGATAACAGAAATCTGTCAAAACAGACCAGTAGGTAAAGATTGATTTTTTTGAAAACCTTCTATTGCTCAAATCAAAAGGTGCAGAACTAATGAAAGTTGGATAACAACTTTGAGAACAAGCTCATAAAAATGCAGCTCCAACCGACGTACTGAGCTCTCTCACGAATTTTTACAATGCAGCACAAAAATCTATTCCAGGACAGCCACTTTTCACAACTCCTCTACTTCACAAAAGTAGCTGAACTTGACACAAGAACCAAAACAAAAAGGATAAGGAGCGGTTCTTACAGAGGTAATAACTTTCAAGACTCGACAAAACTCTTGGGTTATCTCCCAACAAGTACTTTTCTTTAATGCCTTTAAGTTAGGCTTGAAACTTTCAAAGATGCTCACATAGGATATGTATATTTGAAGTGAAAGAGAGCGTCAAGAAGCAAATAACTAACACACTTAAGTCTAACCCACTTCCTATGCATGGGGGTATCATGAGAAAACATATTTTTGAAACAAAAAGCCACTAGCATAGGAAGACAAAACAGATGCAACTTCAAACCTTCAACATAAAATGGGCAAACTTAACATTATTGGGATGCAAAAAACCATGTTTCCCTCTCTCAAAATAACTTTCAGTATCACTTTGAATAAAGTTGATAATATAACTGTCACTAGCAACAACTTTATAATAAGAATGAGCATACTTACAGTCACCAAAAAGAGGTCCAAGGTCATAAACCGGATCAATGGAAGCAAGTTGTTCCATCCTAAAATCTTTATTAGGCAAACTGTTTTCACAAGGATATTTAGCAAACTTGGAAAAGTTAAACTCATAAGAATTTCCATCACACTTAGTTAAAACCTTTTCCTTCTTACAATCAATAATAGCTCCACAAGTGTTCAATAAAGGTCTACCAAAAATGATAGGACAAGTTTTGCTAGCTGCTGAATTAAGCACTAGAAAATCAGCAGGATACTTAATCTTACCGCAGAGAACCTCCACATCTCTTACAATACCAATGGGCAAATGGTTTCCTTATTAGCAAGGTGGATAACGACATTAATGTCCTCCAGCTCACAAGGACCAATCTCATGCATATTTCCCTGTAAATCTCATAAGGAATAGCACTAGAACTAGCATCAATATCACATAAACCATAATAGCAATGATCACCAATTTTAACAGAAAGCACAGGAAACTAGCTTTTCTAGCCTTACTAGGATGAGAGATAATATTAGAAGCGTCTCCACAGAATACAATGTTCTCATCCTCTATATTTCTAACGTCAAGGTCTTTCACAATAGTTACCATAGGTTCAACATTCAATTGCCCATCAGGCTCCATAGTTTTCATTGTACCTTTATTATTTGCACTAATAATCATAGAATACTCCTTTACCTTAGCTAGGAAAGGAACTTTCTCAACATGAGGTTCAGGCACAATATGATTAGTAGTACAAACTTTAGTACTTCTAAAAGGAACATGACTAACAACATCTTTATAAGGTGCATGGTACTTGTTCCACTTCTTTTGGGGAATTTATATGTAAGAGGCAAATGCCTTAAAACAGTTGGCAATACGTTGGGAATCAAGACCAAACTCATTGCTAATATCACGAAAGTCATCAGTTCCCATAAAAGATTTAATACATTCATAATCATAGTTTATACCTGACTTTATTCCTTTGTCATTCTCCCAAGCTTCAGTGTTATCTTGAATACGGTCTAGTAGATCCCATTTAGCTTCTTACTTCATACATGTGAATGATATAGCACAAGAAGCATCTAGTAAATCTTTATCATGAAGAGAAAGCCTAGCATAAAAGTTATTGAGAATAATATTGTTAGGGAGTTCATGAATAGGACATTTAAACATTAGTAATTTCAATCTCCCCCAATCTTGAGTTGTACTTTCTCCATCAAGGGGCCAAAAGTTATATATAAGATTTATATCCTTATGAATCTCACTGGGAGGATAAAATTTAGAGTAAAAGAGAGATGCCATCTCCTCTCATTCCGTGGATTGTCCATTCTTCAACAGCTTATACCATTCTTCAGCTCCCCCTTTCAAGGATATGGAGAGTAACTTCTTCTTCACCTGGTCAGTTGTGATACCTACACACTTAAACAACCCGCATAATTCATGGATAAAAAGCAAGTGATCACCGGATGGACAGTTCCATTCCCTAAATAATAATTATCTATAACACGATTAACAATACTTGTAGGTATCTTAAAAGGATCTATCTCAACAGGTGGTGGTTCATCTACTACCCTAGCAGTGGTAGTAGTTTTTCCAAACAGAAAACCAAGTGGGTTATCCATATTGGAAACAAAGTAACAAGCAGTAACAAAAGAAATACTCACATTAGAAGTTTACTTTACCAGTTCCACTCTTCAATAGCGCTTCACTCCCCGGCAACGACGCCAGAAAATAGTCTTGATGACCCACAAGTATAGGGGTGTACCGTAGTACTTTTGATAAATATGAGTGTCGATCCCAAAGAGGAGCAGAAGGTGATGAATAGTGGTATGGAGCAGGAACTCTCTGCAAATACTTAGCAAACAGATTTTTAGTGGTTTTCTGATAAGGCAACAAAACAAATTGCAAGTAATAAAGAACAAACACAGCAAGTGGCCCAATCCTTTTTTAGCAAAGGACAAGCCGGTGGAAATACTTATAAAGACCAAACTTTCTCGAGGACACACGGGAATTCTATCAAGTGCTTTCGCTTCATATAGCTGAGTACTCTTCTCTAGTGTTGTAAGTGTTGTGTGGGTGAACCTGTGCTAATGTACCGACCTTACTTGGACTAATACATACTTGTGATTAAACCCCCTGCAAACATCCATAACTACAGGAAAGTAATTAAGACATAAATCTAACCAGTAACCACAGTCTTAAACTCTGAGATCCTACGCTCCCTTATGCAAAGGTGTCCTAATGGGGGTTCAGGTTTCTGTCACTCCGGCAACCCCACAATTAGTAACCAATTACACAATGCATTCCCCTAGGCCCATAAATGGTGAAGTGTCATGTAGTCGACGTTCACATGACACCACTAGAAGAATAGCACCACAACTTAAATACTAAACCATTGAATAATAACTCAACACAAATCCACTAATAACAACATGACTTCTCCCATGTCCTCAAGAACTAAACGAACTACTCACAAGACATCATATGGATCAAGATCAAAGATGATATGATGATGGATAAAAATCTAAACATAAACAATAATCCGATGGTTCCACTCACAAGCATCAACTACAATAGTAATTAACACCGAGAAAGTTCCCCCTAAGAACTACAGCAATATCCAACATAATTGTTACAGCGGGACGGAGTGGTGATGATGGTGCTGGTGGAGATGATGATGTGGATGATGATGATGATCCCGATGAAGCCTGGCTTGATGATGGTGTTGATGGCGACGGTCTCCCCTCTCCATGAAAGAATTCCCCCGGCAGAAATCTGTCTGCCGGAGAGATCTTTCTCTCTCGGTGTTTTTAGCCCCCCAGAGGCGGTGTAAATCTATCTGTGATCGCTCCCCGAGGCTTAGGATTCGTAGGGAAGATATAGGCGAAGGGGCGGAGTCTGGAGCCGGGCAGGTGGGCCACACCTGCCCTAGGCGCGGCCTAGGGTGGGCCCGCACCAAGGGGTGTGGGCCCCCTCCGGTCCCTCTTCATTCCTCGTTCTGGCTTGCTCATTATTCTGGAAAAATAATATTTCCCCGTATTTTTTTGATATTCACGAAATTGCACCGAAACGCCTTCTTTTCCATCAGAATCCATACTCTGGCAGTCCATCCTCCAAGAATCATCCAACATGCATAAACAGATGAAAAGCCATAAGTAATACCTCATAATAAGACATATATCAATGAATAGAGGTAAATTATGATATAGAATGGTGATGCAAATTGGGCGTATCACATTGCCATCATCATCACCAATGCCTCTCCATCAACCATCCATGTTTCCCTCATCCATGAGTGAGTAATCCCCCGCTGTAGGCTATGGGGATGGTAGGGATTGGATGAGTTCTATCATGTAATCGAATAAGATTGTTAGGGCATGGTGCCTAGTATCTCTATTAGTGCTATTTGACTTTGTTGCAACTTATTGTGCTTAATGCTTGTCACTAGGGCCCGAGTGCCATGATCTCAGATCTGAACTTATTATTGATTCATGATGATAATATTGTTTGTGATCTTATCTTCAAGTTGTGTACACATATCATTGTCCGGATCCAAAGGCCTCGAAGTGACAGAAATTGGGACAACCAGAGGGGATGGCTGTGATGTGAGGATCACATGTGTTCATGGAGTGTTAATGCTTTGCTCCGGTGCTCTATTAAAAGGAGCACCTTAATTGCTAGTAGTTCCCTTGAGGCCCCACTGCAACGAGCTGGCAGGACAAAAGCTATTGTGCAAGTTCTTGTTGCGAGCACGCATGACTATATATGGAGCACATGCCTATGGTTGTTTAGTACTTGGATGCTTTATCTTATTTATCTGCAATTTCCCTAGATCTTGAAGCTACATGTTTAGACTTCCATGCAACGCCCGTCCATCCATCTCTATGCCTACCGCACACTTATCCTGCTGTTTGCTACTACTGTTACTCTTGCTCATGTTTTATTGTTGCTGTTACTTTGCTATTGCTACTACAAAACTATTGCTACTGATAAACTACTGTGAGCAAGACTATTTCCAGGTGCAGCTGAATTGACAACTCAGTTGTTAAGGCTTATAAGTATTCTTTAATACTACCCTCGAAGACTGTTGCGATCCCCTATACTTGTGGGTCATCAAGACTATTTTCTTGCGCTGTTGCCGGGGAGCATAGCTTTATTTGTAAGTTCACTTGGATCTATTATTGTTCAATCCTATTCCTTTCATCATGGGGAAATCTCGTGATGGAAAGTTCCCTATTTTACCATCCACTGCAAGAAGAGGCACAGTCCTAAACACCTCTGCTGCTCTTGATTCACCGTATGTTATAAGTAAGCTTGTCACACCACCACCACATACACATGCTACACACACTTCTACTACTGAATCTAAAATTGCTTATGATACTCTGATACGTCCAATTTGCATCATCATTCTATATCATAATTTGCCTCTATTCATTGATATATGTCTTATTATGAGGTATTACTTTTGTATTTTCCTCTGTTTTTGCATGTTGGATGATTCTTGGAGGATGAACTGCCAGAGTCAGGATTCTGATGGAAAAAGAGGTGTTTTGATGCAATTTCGCGAAGATCGGAAAAATACCAGAAAAATATTGGAAAATTATATTTTCCCAGAAGACGAAGGAAGCCAGAAGGGGAGGCGTAGCTGGGCCATAGGGGGCCCGCACCCCCCTAGGCACGGGTCCCCCCTGGGCCGCACCTAGGACAGGTGTGGCCCACCCATAGTTTTAAAAACCGGACCGGTTTGGTGGTTTAACCGAAAAAACCTGAACCGTTGGTCTCACTGGTTTTTCAAGAGGCACTGGTCTAAACAATAAAAAACCAGGAAAAAAGATATTATGGGAGGAATCAAACTCACGATCCTATACTAGGCAGAAATAGCACCACATAAAGCCCAATACCACTTGAATACGTCATGTTTTGTAACTACTTATTGAAATATACACTTATATATACCTTTATGTTTATTTTATTCTATAGTTTGCTAAAATTTCAATTAAAAAGAACATTTTTTTGTCACAATTAAACCGATTGAACCAGTGGTCCGACCAGTAAACCAATGAACCAGTAGGCTCACCTGTTCACTCACCGGTCCGGTTTTTAAAACTATGGGCCCACCTGGCCAGCTTCCGACTCCACCCTCTCGCCTATATCTTCCTCTCAGAACCCTAATACCAAGGGAGCAACCACAGAAAGATTTCCATCGCCTCTGCGGGGCGGAAAACACCGAGAGAGAAAGACCTCTCCGGCAGACAGATTTCTGCCGGGGAAATTCCTTCCAGGAGAGGGGAGATCGTCGTCATTGATGACCCACAAGTATAGGGGATCGCAATAGTCTTCGCGGGTAGTATTACCCAATTTATTGATTCGACACAAGGGGAGCCAAATAATACTTGCAAGACTTAACAACTGTGTTGTCATTTCAGCTGCACCTGGAAATAGTTCTTGCTCACAGAAGTTTATCAGTAGCAACAGTTTGGTAGTAGCAACAACAACAGTAGAACAAGAGCAATAGTAACAGTAACGTAACAGTGGGATTCGAGTGCGGTAGGCATAGGGATGGATGGACGGGTGTTGCATGGACGAGTCTAAACATGTAACTTCAAGATTTAGGGCATTGCAGATAAATAAGAACAAGCATCCAAGTACTAAACAATCCTAGGCATGTGCTCCATAAAGAGTCATATGTGCTCGCAATGAGAACTTGCACAACATCTTCTGTCCAGCCAGCCCGTGGCAGCGGGGCCTCTAGGTAACTACTAGCAATTAAGGTGCTCCTTTTAATAGAGCACTGGAGCAAAGCATTAACACTCCGTGAACACATGTGATCCTCACACCATAGCCATCCCCTCCGGTTGTCCCAATTATTGTCACTTTGGGGCCTTTGGATCCGGACAATGATATGTGTACACAACTTGCAGATAAGATCACAAACAATACTATCATAATGATTCATTAATAAGTTCAGATCTGAGATCATGGCACTCGGGCCCTAGTGACAAGCATTAAGCACAACAAGTTGCAACAAAGTCAAATAGCACTAATAGAGATACTAGGCACTATGCCATAACAATCTTATTCGACTACATGATAGAACTCATCCAATCCTTACCATCCCCAAGCCTACAGCGGGGGATTACTCACTCATGGATGAGGGAAACGTTGGTGGTTGATGGATATGCGTTGGTGATGACGATGGCGATGATCCTCTCCAAATTCCTCGTCCCGGCAGGGTGCCAGAACGGAGTTTCTGGATCCAAATCTTGGTTTCTGGTGGCGGCGGCGGAACGGAACTCTTTCTGGAAAACTATCGAACCCCCCTCGGTTTTTAGGTCGAAAGGAAACTTATAGGTGCAGAGAGAGGCCGAGGGGGTGCCTGGGGTGGCTGCACCCCCCCAGGCTCCTTCTCCGTCTCGTCTTTTGGCTCCGTGGATCTTCTGGTGAAATATAATTTTTGGCATATTTTCCAGGATTTTTCCTGATATTTCATTTTCTGCACAAAAATAAGACACCAAGGTAATTCTGCTGAAAACAGCGTCAGTCCGTGTTAGTTGTATCCAAATCACAGAAGTTTAGAGGAGAAACAATAGCAAAGTGTTCGAGAAAGTAGATACGTTTTGGACATATCAGCCATCAACACCATCGTCAAGCTAGACTTCATCGGGATCATCATCATCCACACCATCATCTCCACCAGCACCATCATCACCACTCCATCCTGCTGTAACAATCGTGTTGAATACTTGCATAGTTCTTAGGGGAAACTTTTCCGATGTTGATTACTATTGTAGTTGATGCTTGTGAGTGGAACCATTGGATTATTGTTTATGTTCAGATTGTTATTCATTACCATATCATCTTTGATCTTGATCCATATGATGTCTGATACATCGGAAACGTATCTATAATTTTTGATGTTCCATGCTTGTTTAGTATCTACTTTGCTTTGCTTTGTCTACACTTTGAGGTGTTTTTATATCTTTTCTGGAACTAACCTATTAACAAGTTGTCACAGTGCCAGTTGCATGTTTTCTTCTGTTTTTGGTTCCAGAAAGGCAGAAAATCAATATTCTTGAAATTGGACGGGACAAAAGCCAAAGTCAATATTTTACCGTGGGCGACACGAATCCAGAAGACGAGACGGAGGGGCGCCACGGGGTGGCCACCCCCAGGCGCGGCCAAGCCTGGCCCACGCCTAGGCAGGGTGTGGACCCCACGCGCACCCCCTGTCTCGCCTACTCGCCTATAAGAAGCCCCCGATGTAGAAACCCTAGGCACCCGATCAAAACTCCACGAAACCTTCTGTAGCCGCCGCCATCATCGTCTCTAGATCGGGGGGATCTGAAGTTCTTCCCGGCACCCTGCCGGAGGGGAGATCATCCCGGAGGCCTTCTTCTCCGGTATGATGCGTGAGTAGTTTCAGCTTGGACTACGGGTCCATGTCGTAGCTAGATGGTTGTATCTCCTCCTTGTGCTTTCATGTATAGATCTTGTGAGATCCGTTCATGATCAAGATCTAATCTATTTGTAATCATGCATATTGTGTTTGCGGGGATCCGATGGATATTGAGATTACTATGTCAGATTGATTAATGGTTTTGTATATATGATTCTCTCATGTCTGTGTTGTTTGTGATCTTGCATGCTCTCCGTTGTTAGTAGCTATCTTGGACAAGTAGTTGCTAGTGACTCCAAGAGGGGGTATTTATGCTCGATAGTGGATTCATGCCTCTAGTTTCCAAGGGAAGTGACAGAAATATCTTCAGTTGTAGATGTGTTGTTGCCACTAGGGAGAAAACAACGATCTCTTGTTCATGGAACAAGTGGATTGGTTACCTTACACACTTTTCTTAAAGCAGTTATATGTTGCTTGCAACTTAATACTGGAGGGGGATCGGATGATAACATGAAGGTGGACTTCTAGTCATAGATGCAGTTGGATGGTGGTCTATGTATCTTGTTGTATTGCCCAATCGAATCTCATAGGATCTTTTTGTCTAGTATTGCATTGTTATGCCTTGCTCAGTTCCTGTCAATTGCCCTGCTGTAATTTGTTTACCCTTCATGCCATGTTGTTTATCTAAGGAGAGCACCTCTAGTGAACTATGGACCCTAGTCCAATCTTTCCATTGATACATCTTCCATTGTTACTTATTTACTTGTTGCAAACCATCATCACCTTCCACACCATACGTTTAATCCTTTGTTACAGCAAACCGGTGAGCTTGACAACCTCACTGTTTCGTTGGGGAAAAGTCTTGAGTTTGTGTTGTGTAGGTTTCCACGTTGCTTGCAACACCTGTGTGACGTTTCCTTCCTCCTACTGGTTCGATAACCTCGGTTTCTCACCAAGGGAAAACTTGCTGTTGTGCTTCTTCACACCTTGCTCTTGGGGTTTCCAACGAAGTGCTCCTACATCAACTCAGCGCTGCATGAAGATTTTCTGGCGCTGTTGCCGGGGAGGCCAAGGACGTCTTCACAAGGGGTGTCCTCCTCAACCTTTCTCTTTACTTTGTTTTTAGTTTGCTTAGTTTCTTTTGCTTGGTTTTGTTTGCCTCTTTTTATCAAAAACTCAAAAAAAAAGTTTAGTTTGGTTTGCTTTCTCTATTCAAAAACACACAAAAAAATATTTCCTGATCTAGTTGTTGGTCTGTTATTGCCTTGCTTGGTCATGCTTTCTATCAATGGATGGTTTATTTGAAACTAGTTATTATTGGCAAGGTGGGTTCACAGAAGAACAAAAGTATTATTATAAGGAGCACCGTTTGTCACAAAAAGGGAGACACTTGTGGGAACAAATTGATAAATTGAATAATATTGCTAGAGAGGTGTTCTCTACTTATAATGTTACTTATTGCTTTGATAAATATTGTTGATGTAGGAGGTATAAACACCTGCCTTTTCAATGTGAGTATAATGATAATGTTACCATATCTTCTTATGTTAAAGGAAATTATGACTTTTATGATGTGGAACAAATTGAAGAAATTATTGCTTCCAAGGGTGCATTTGAACTTGCCAGTTTGCTTGAAAATACTGATGATGCAGCTTATGAATATGATGTTTATGAGATACTTAAATTTTGCTTTGATAGTTACAAGGAAGAAAATATCTATATTCTTGAATATTTTAATAGGTGCTTTCCACAAACGGAAGAGACTAATGCCTTGCAGGAGCCTATAAAAGAAGAAATTGCTGAAACGGGAAGCTCATTAGATGAAAAAGAGGAGGATGAATGTTATGCTCCTATGGATTCTTTTGAAATATCTACTATGGGTAAAACTTATGATGATGTTCCTATGCCTGTTACTTATAGTAGTGATCATGATTGGGAAAAGCACACTACTTTTGATATTGAAAATCTCTTTGGTACCAATTCTGAAAATTCTATTGCCTATGATGATACTTTACCTCCAATTTATGATGATTATGATATTTTCAGTCCACCTACTATTGAGGATAAAATTGATTGTGATAACAATATGCCTCCTATATTTGATGAATATGGTGATGATAATAATAATGATAGCTATTTTGTTGAATTTTCTCCCACTACTTATGTGGAGAGTAATAATCATTTTATGCATGTGGCTCATGATAAGAATGTTTTATGTGATAGTTATATTGTTGAGTTTATTCATGATGCTACTAAAAGTTATTATGAGAGAGGGAAACATGGTCTTATGTACCTCAACAATATTAAGTTTCCCCTCTTTATGTTGAAAATTTTGAAGTTGCATTTGTTTTGCTTTCCTATGCTTGTTGATTTGTGCTTTCAAGACTTGTTTATTTACAAGATTCCTATGCATAGGAAGTGGGTTAGACTTAAATGCGTTTTGAATTTGCTTCTTGATGCTCTCTTTTACTTCAATTCATATTTCTTATGTGAACATCCTCTCAAACTATCATGCCTAACTTAAATGCGTTAAAGAAAAGTACTTGTTGGGAGATAACCCAAGAGTTTCCTTGAGTCTTGAAAGTTATTACTTCAGTAATTACCTCTTCTTATCCTTTTTGTTTGCTTTTTGTGCCAAGAATGACCTCTAATGAGAGGGAAGTAAGATTTGGGGAGTTGCCGTTCCGAAACAGATTTCTGTCCTCCACCATAAAAATTCGTGAGGAGTCTCTGTAAGTCGGATTGAGCTGAAATTTTACGAATAAATCCCCTAGTATGTTATCTAACTTCCGTTAGTTCAACACTTTTTTATTGAGCAACATAAGATTTTTGAAAAAATCGGTTTCTACCTGCTGGTCTGTTTCGACAGATTTCTGCCATTATTTGCATTTGCTTCTTATTGATTCCTTTTTGAGTTCTCTTTTGGGGAATTGAGATTTTTGAAGGAGTTGCTACAGTAGCTTGTGTTTTTAGTGAAAAGTCTTGCTGTTCCAAAGATTTGCCTAAAGGTATATTATCTTTTGAATACACTAATGTCGCTAATGAAGATTGTGTGAAGTTTTGTATGAAGGAAAAATTTCAGGTGTAGAGAGAGAATGATGTAATGAGATGAAGAATGGACAAAAGGTCAAATTTGGGGATGCCACCCCGGTGTCACCCCAAGAAATATCCATGAGGTACAAGCGTCAAAGCTTGGGGATGCCCAAGGCATCCCCTTCTTCATCAATAAAAAGCTCAGGTATGTCTAAACACTTCGTTTTTATTGTTTCATGCACAGTTGTGTTGTTCTTGGAGCGTCTTAGTTTTTGTTTGCTTTGATTAGTTTGTTTAGTTTGCTTGAATAAAGTAGTTGGACCCCCGTTCTTGCTGTGTTGTTTCAAATAAGTCAATTGGTGTTGGAAAGGAGTAGGAAGTTCCTGCTTGAAAGTGCAAGAGGAGCTTGCATTGACTGTGACTTAGACTTTAGCATGACATACTAGGTGTTGTTTTGACCTTATACTTAGTGATTATTGTTGTAGCATGTCTTGTTCCAAACAATTGGGATTGCTTAGTGTGCCTTGAAGAAATCATGCGTTGTTTTAGCATACAAAAGCATAGTATTTTGGTATATTCTCCTTTGATGTTTTGCTTGGGTTGGCTTGGCACATGCTCACACCATGTTATGACTATGAACAAGTCACCATAGCTTCTATGATCATTTAGTCCTTGACTTATAGTAAGACTCTATGATTTGATTAGTAATGTTTTGTCGCTCTGCATGATTATGGCCATTATTGCTCTCTTGGTTGGTTGCTCCCAGTCTTTTGCTAGCCTCCACTTGTATGAGTAATCTCTACTCATGCTTCCAACTCCCAAGAAACACATTTATTCCAAAGTATCCACTATAAATTCCTATGCATGGTGTGTTACACCATTCCAAGTATATTCTTGTTTTCAGCTATCTTCCAATTAAAAACTATTTTGTTATGTGAAAACTTAGTGATTAAAGCCCTCACAAACTTGATGGCACACTATATATTCGTTGCCCCTAATAAACTTGAACCATTGTGTCGTCTATGTTGTATAAGCTTGCACTTATACGTTGGAATTAGAAGAACCATGCTGTCATGGAGAACGTTTTCAACATTGCACGTGTACTTTGTACAAAGTTGATATCATGCTCTTTTGTCTATGGATGTCACCAGTGTGAAATAAAGAGGGATCTTGTAAGTCCATGGAGTTATGTATTTTGTGTTAGAGAAACGCTTGGGCCGCTAGCCTAAGCCATGCCTAATCATGGTGGAAACTTGCAGCATCACCATAATGAGCTATCTGTGAAACATCCTCAATAAAAAGCTATGCACATAGTAAATAAAAAGATCGCTGAGATGCTCATTGTCTTCTTTCCTTGTCATTTTGGTTATGGGATAGCTCCTGTACCATGTGCAAGGGGTACCCCGTTGGCGGTTCTCTATGATACGCATATACTTACTATGACAAGAACTTACAGGTGACTGAAGTTGAGTAGCATGAGGTGTGTTCCTCGTATTCAAGGGACATGAGATTGCCAACTTATACTTTGTCAGGCATATATCCATAGTTTGTTCACTTTAACCTTAATCACTTCAAGATGCTTATGATAGGGGCAATGAGGGATGAAAGCTAACAAGTACCATAATCTTTGGAAGCTCTTTTTGAAACTTGAAATCCCTGCTTACCTTTATGAAGGGCTTTTCTTCCACTACTATATTGAGTATCCACCTTCTACCTTTAGGCACCACTAAGAGAGCATAGTTGTCATTCTTAGTTCTATGTGTAGTGTCCCAAAACTTATTGATTGATGCATATTATGATATTACTTGTTCTTGTGCTATTTATTTCTAGTCACTCTTATGAACTTTGAAGGTGTCCTATGCATCTATTTGCTACTCTATGAGGGACAAGTTGATTGCCACTATGCCATGTTTTCTGTATGCGAAACAAACAAACGTTTTTCAATGCATGTTATTCATGATTTTTGTTTGTAGCATTTCATGTTGCATACATAGTTACTTTGTCTTATTGTTAGAACTCCATCTTTCATGCACATGTTTAGAGTTCTTTGATCCCAGCTTTCAATGCTTGCAAATGGTTTTATCTTGGTATTGATGGTGCATGTCACCTCAAAAATTATTCTTTTATCATTTACCTACTCGAGGACGAGCAGGAGTTAAGCTTGGGGATGATTGATACGTCGGAAACGTATCTATAATTTTTGATGTTCCATGCTTGTTTAGTATCTACTTTGCTTCGATTTGTCTACACTTTGAGGTGCTTTTATATATTTTCTGGAACTAACCTATTAACAAGTTGCCACAGTGCTAGTTGTCTGTTTTCTTCTGTTTTTGGTTCCAGAAAGGCAGAAAATCAATATTCTCGGAATTGGACGGGACAAAAGCCAAAGTCAATATTTTACCGTGGGCGATACGAGTCCAGAAGACGAGATGGAGGGGCGCCACGGGGTGGCACCCCCCAGGCGCGGCCAAGCCTGGCCAGCGCCTGGGCATGGTGTGGGCCCCTCGGGCCCCCCCGCCTCGCCTACTCGCCTATAAGAAGCCCCTGATGCAGAAACCCTAGGCACCCGATCAAAACTCCACGAAACCTTCTGTAGCCGCCGCCACCATCGTCCCTAGATCGGGGGGATCTGAAGTTCTTCCCTGCACCCTGCCGGAGGGGAGATCATCCCGGAGGCCTTCTTCTCCGATATGATGCGTGAGTAGTTCCACTGTGGACTACGGGTCCATGTAGTAGCTAGATGGTTCTATCTCCTCCTTGTGCTTTCATGTATAAATCTTGTGAGCTCCGTTCATGATGTGTTTATGGGGATCCGATGGATATTGAGATTACTATGTCAGATTGATTAATGGTTTTGTCTATATGATTATATCATGTATGTGTTGTTTGTGATCTTGCATGCTCTCCGTTGTTAGTAGCTATCTTGGCCAAGTAGTTGCTAGTGACTCCAAGAGGGGGTATTTATGCTCGATAGTGGGTTCATGTCTCTAGTTTCCAAGGGAAGTGATAAAAATCTCTTCGGTTGTAGATGTGATGTTGCCACTAGGGAGAAAACAACGGTCTCTTGTTCATGCAACAAGTGGATTATTTACCTTACACACTTTTCTTAAAGCAGTTGTCTATTGCTTGCAACTTAATACTGGAGGGGGTTCAGATGATAACCTGAAGGTGGACTTCTAGTCATAGATGCAGTTGGATGGCGGTCTATGTATCTTGTATTATTGCCCAATCGAATCTCATAGGACCTTTTTGTCTCGTATTGCATTGTTATGCCTTGCTCAGTTCCTGTCAATTGCCCTGATGTAATTTGTTTACCCTTCATGCCATGGTGTTTATCTAAGGAGAGCACCTCTAGTGAACTATGGACACCGGTCCAATCTTTACCATTGATACATCTTCCACTGTTACTTGTTTACTTGTTGCAAACCATCATCACCTTCCACACCATACGTTTAATCATTTGTTACAGCAAACTGATGAGCTTGACAACCTCACTGTTTCGTTGGGACAAAGTCTTGAGTTTGTGTTGTGCAGGTTTCCACGTTGCTTGCAACACATGTGTGACATTTCCTTCCTCCTACTGGTTCGATACCTCGGTTTCTGAGAGAGGGGAAACTTGTTGTTGTGTGACGTCGGAAACGTATCTATAATTTTTTATGTTCCATGCTTGTTATTATCTACTTTGATTTGCTTTGTCTACACTCTGAGGTGCTTTTTACATGTTTTCTGGTACTAACCTATTAACAAGTTGCCACAGTGTCAGTTGCCTGTTTTTTGCTATTTTTGTTTTCAGAAAAGTTAGTAAAGAAATATTCTTGGAATTGCACGGGACAAAAGCCAAAGTCAATTACTTTCCGTGGGGAGCAAGAAGTCCAGAGGGGAACCAGAGAGGCGTGCTAGGGTACCCAGACCCCCCTAAGCGCAGGTGGGCCCTGTCCCACGCCTGCGAGGGGTGTGGGGCCCCTAGCCGCCTCCTCGTCCTCCCCCTTTGCCTATAAGAAGCCCCCGATGCAGAAACCCTAAGCACCCGATCAAATCTCCACGAAACCGTCTGTAGTAGCCGCCACCATCATCCCTAGATCGGGAGATCTGAAGTTCTTCCCGGCACCATACAGGAGGGGAGATCATCCCAGAGGCCTTCTCTCTGGTATGATGTGTGAGTAGTTCCACCTTAGACTATGGGTCCATGTAGTAGCTAGATGGTTGTATCTCCTCCTTTGTGCTTTCATGTATAGATCTTGTGATCTCCGTTCATGATCAAGATCTAATCTATTTGTAATCATGCATGTTATGTTTGCGGGGATTCGATGGATATTGAGATTATTATGTTGGTTTGATTAATGGTTTTGTCTTTAAGATTCTATCATGTCTGTGTTGTTTGTGATCTTGCATGATCTCCGTTGTTATTAGCTATCTTGGCCAAGTAGTTGCTAGTGACTCCAAGAGGGGGTATTTATGCTTGATAGTGGGTTCATTCCTATAGTTTCCAAGGGAAGTGACAGAAATATCTTCGGTTGTAGATGTGTTTTTGCCACTAGGGAGAAAACAACGGTCTTTTGTTCATGGAACATGTGTACTGTTTACCTTACACACTTTGCTTAGCGGTTATGCATTGCTTGCAACTACTGAGGGGTTCGGATGATAACCTGAAGGTGGACATCTAGTCATAGATGCAGTTGGATGGTGGTCTATGTATATTGTTCCATTGCCCAATCGAATCTCATAGGATCTTTCTGACTAGTAATTGCATCGTTATGCCTTGCTCAGTTCCTGTCAATTTCCCTGCTGTAATTTGTTTACCCTTCATTCCATGTTGTTTATCTAAGGAGAGCACCTCTAGTGAACTATGGACCCCGGTCCAATCTTTACCATTGATACATCTTCCACTATTACTTGTTTACTTGCTTCAAACCGGTGAGCACAGCAGCAAGTTTTCCCTCAGTAAGAAACCGAGGTTATCGAACCAGTAGGAGGAAGGAAACGTCACACATGTGTTGCTGGAAACGTGGAGACCTACACAACACAAACTCAAGACTTTTCCCCAACGAATTAGTGAGGTTGTCAAGCTCACCGGTTTTCTCTAACAAAGGATTAAACGTATGGTGTGGAAGGTAATGGTTTGCAGCAAGTAAACAAGTAATAGTGGAAGATGTATCAATGGTAAAGATTGGACCGGGGTCCATAGTTCACTAGAGGTGCTCTCCTTAGATAAACAACATGACATGAAGGGTAAACAAATTGCAGAGGGGCAATTGACAGGAAATGAGCAAGGCATAACAATGCAACTACTAGCCAGAAAGATCCTATGAAGTTGATTGGGCAATACAACAATATACATAGACAGTAATCCAACTGCATCTATGACTAGAAGTCCACCTTCAGGTTATCATCCGAACCCTCAAGATAAGTTGCAAGCAATGCAACCGCTAAGCAAAGTGTGTAAGATAAATCACATGTTCCATGAACAAGAGACCATTGTTTTCTCCCTAGTAGCAACAACATATCTACAATCAAGAGATTGCCACTTCCCTTGGAAACTTGAGGCATGAACCCACTATCGAGCATAAATACCCCCTCTTGGAGTCACTAGCAACTACTTGGCCAAGATAACCACTAGCAACGGAGAGCATGCAAGATCACAAACAACACAGACATGATAGAATCATAAAGATAGAACCATTAATCAAACCAACATAATAATCTCAATATCCATCGGATCCCCACAAACACAACATGCATGATTACAAATAGATTAGATCTTGATCATGAACGGAGCTCACAAGATCTATACATGAAAGCACAAAGGAGGAGATACAACCATCTAGCTACTACATGGACCCATAGTACAAGGTGGAACTACTCACGAATCATACCGGAGAGAAGGCCTCCGGGATGATCACCCCTCCGGCAAGGTGCCGGGAAGAACTTCAGATCCCCCCCCCCGATCTAGGGACGATGGTGGCGGCGGCTACAGACGGTTTCGTGGATTTCTGATCATCTACCGAGAGTTTCTGCATCGGGGGCTTCTTATAGGTGAAGGGGCAAGTCTGGGAGGCGGCCAGGGCAGGCAAACCCTACCCAAGCGCGGGGTAGGGCCCACCTGCACCTAGGGGGTGGCCTCCCTGGCCCGCTTCTCCATATCCCCTCTGGACTTCTTGTTCCCCACGAAAAGTTATTGACTTTGACGTTCGTCCCGTCCAATTCCGAGAATATTTCTTTACTAACTTTTCTGAGACCAAAAACAGCAGAAAACATGCATCTGGCACTGTTGCAACTTGTTAATAGGTTAGTACCAGAAAACATGTAAAAAGCACCTCAAAGTGTAGACAAGTAAATCAAAGTAGATACTAAACAAGCATGGAGCATCAAAAATTATAGATACGTTTCCAACGTATCAGCATCCCCAAGCTTAACTCTTGCTCGTCCTCGAGTTGGTAAGTGATAAAAGAATAATTTTTGAGGTGACATGCACCCTCAAAATAAAGATCCAACCATTTGCAAGCATTGAAAGTTGGGATCAAAGAACTCTAAACATGTGCATGAAAGATGGAGTTCTAACAATAGGACATAGTAATTATGCATGCAACATGGAAAGCTACAAATAAAGATCGTGAATAATATGTATTGAAAAACATTTGTTTGTTTCACATGCAGAAATCATAGCATAGTGGCAATCAGCTTGTCCCTCATAGAGTACCAATATAATGCATAGGACACCTGCAAAGTTCACAAGGGTGACTAGAAACAGATAGCACATGAACAAGTAATAACACAATATGCATCAATTAATAAGCTTTGGAACATTGCACACAGAATGACAACTATGCTCTCTTAATGGTGCCTAAAGGTAGAAGGTGGAGACTCAATAATGGTGGAATAAAAGACTTTTTGTAAAGGAAGTAGGGACTACAAGTTTCAAAAAGAGCTTCCAAAAATTATGGTACTCATTAGCTTTCAGCCCTCGTTGCCCCTATCATAAGCATCTTGAAGTGGTTAAGGTTAAAGTAGCAAAGCTGGAGTATATGCTTGACAAATTATAAGTTGGAAATCTCATGCCCCTTGAATACGAGGGCCACACCTCATGCATACTCAACTTTGGGTCCAGGTAAGTTCTTGTCTATGTAAGTATTTGCATATCATTGAGAACCACCAACGGGGTACCCCTTGCACATGGTACAGGAGCTTTCCCATAACCAAAATGACAAGGCAAGCAGACAATGAGCATCTCAGCAATATTTTTATTTACCATATGCATAGCTTTTTATTGAGGATGCTTCATAGATAGCTCACTATGGTGATGCTGCAAGTTTCCACCATGATTAGGCATGGCTTAGGCTAGCGGCCCAGACGTTTCTCTAACACAGAATACAAACTCCATGGACTTACAAGTCCCCTCTTTATTTCACACCGGTGATATCCATAGACAAAATAACATGATATCAACGGAGTACAAAAAGTACAAGTGCAATGTTGAAAACGTTCCCCGTGACAGCATGGTTTTGCTAATCCCAACTTATAAGTGCAATCATATACAACAAAGTTGCCTCAATGGTTCAAGTTTATTAGGGGCAAAGAATAAAACGTGCCATCAAGTTCGTGAGGGCTTTAATCACTAAGTTTTCACATAACAAAATAGTTTTTAATTGGAAGATAGTTGAAAACAAGAATATACTTGGAATGGTGTAACACACCATGCATAGGAGTTTATAGTGGACACTTTGGAATAACTT
The DNA here is from genome assembly GCA_030063025.1 of Avena longiglumis. Taxonomy (NCBI): domain Eukaryota; kingdom Viridiplantae; phylum Streptophyta; class Magnoliopsida; order Poales; family Poaceae; genus Avena; species Avena longiglumis. The sequence continues at coordinate 130,114,987 of CP125976.1, forward strand.
GGTTTCTTGGGAGTTGGAAGCATGAGTAGAACTTACTCATACAAGTGGAGGCTAGCAAAAGACTGGGAGCAACCAACTAAGAGAGCAATAATGGCCATAACTATGCAATGCAACAAAGCAAACTAATCAAAGCAAAGAGTGGTACTACAAGTCAAGGACTAAATTATCATAGAGGCTAATGGTGACTTGTCATAGTCATAACATGGTGGGAGCATGTGCCAAGTCAACCCAAGCAAAACATCAAAGGAGAATACCACAATACTATGCTTTTGCATGCTAAAACAACGCATAATTTTATCAAGGCACACTAAGCAATCCCAATTGTTTGGAACAAGACATGCTACATCAATAATCACTAAGCATAATGCTAAAACAACACCTAGCATGCCATGCTAAAGTCTAAGTCACAGTTAATGCAAGCTCCTCTTGCACTTCAAGCAAGAACTTACTACTCCTTTCCAAACACCAATCAAACTTATTTGCAAAACAACACACGAGAGCGGTAGTCCAAACTACTAAAGCAAACTAAACAAACTAAGCAAAGCAAACTAAAACTAAGATGCTCCAAAAACAACACAATTGTGCATGAAACAATAAAAGTGAAGTGTCTAGACAGACCTGAGCTTTTTATTGATGAAGAAGGGGATGCCTTGGGCATCCCCAAGCTTTGACGCTTGTACCTCTTGGATATTTCTTGGGGTGAAACCATGGTGGCATCCCCAAGCTTGAGATTTTGTCCATTCTTCATCTCATTACATCATTTTATCTCTACACCTAAATTTTTTCCTTCATACAAAACTTCACACAATCTTCATTAGCAACATTAGCTTATTCAAAAGATATTAGACCACTGGAAAAGCTTTGAAACATCAAGGCTTTTCACTAAAAATACAATCTACTGGATTAACTCCTTCAAAGAAACTCAATTTACCTGAAGAGAGCTAAAAAAGGAATCAATAAGAAGCAAATGCAAATAATGGCAGAAATCTGTCAAAACAGACCAACAGGTAAAAACGAATTTTTTTGAACATCTTATGTTGCTCAAATAAAAAAGTGTTGAACTAACAAAAGTTAACCAACATACTGGGGGATTTATTCGTAAGTTTTGAGCTCAATCCGAGTTACATATCCTCCTCACGATTTTTTTTGTGGAGGACAGAAATATGTTTCGGGACAGCAAATCCCCAAATCTTAGTTCCCTCTCATTAGAGGTCATTCTTGTCACACAAAAAGCAAACAAAAAGGATAAGGAGAGGTCATTACAGTAGTAATAACTTCCAACACTCAAGGAAACTCTTGGGTTATCTCCCAACAAGTACTTTTATTTAACACCTTTAAGTTAGGCACAAGAAGCAAGAAGAATCAAGTATTTTCAAATGAAGAAGCATTAACATTCATACTTGCTTTCAAAGGAGGAGCAAAAAGCAACTTATCTCTCCTCATAGGGAAGTGTTCAATACCTTTCTTGAATGGAAAATAATATTTAATGGTGCCTTCTTTCATATCAATGATGGCACCAACTGTTCTAAGAAAAGGTCTTCCCAAAGTAATAGGACAAGAAGCATTGTATTCAACATCCAAAACATAGAAAACAACAGGGACATAAGCATTGTTAACCATAATGAGAACACCATTAATACTCCCCATGAGTTTCTTCTTAGCATTATCATTGAGTGGTACATCCAAATAACAATCTTCTAATGGTGGCAAATCAAGCATTTCATAAATTTTCCTAGGCATAATAGAGACACTAGAACCAAGATCACATGAAGCTTTGAGATCAAAGTCATTCACTTGCATATTAATAATGGGTTCCCAACTATCTTCTACTTTCCTAGGAATAGAATCTTTGTGTTTTAGCTTATCTTCCTTGATCTTAACAAGAGCATCTGTAATGTGTTTGGTAAAGGCAACATGCATATCACTAGCTTCAGGACTTCTAGCAAGATTTTGTAGGAACATAATCACTTCAGAAATATTGCAACCATCAATATCAAAATCAAACTTAGCATCACTAATAATAGGCTCACTAGGCTTAGGCATAGTAGGAGGAGGAATAGGGGCTACTTGTGGTTTAGTGGTGATAGTGCACACACTATTGTTTCTATCAATTTCAGCTTCCCTTTCCTACCTAGCATGAAGTTGAGCTAACAGCCTAACATTTTCATCAATAGTAACTTGTATGGCACGAGTAGTAGCAAAGGTGTTTTCCATAGTTTCAGGTTTAGCAGCCATTTTATTAACCAAGGAAGTTTGAGCTTCAGACAAAGAGGATATATTTTTTCCAGCACTCAAATTTTTTGACTGTAAACTAGGAATTTCTCTATTCAGATTCTCAAGCTGAAGACTAATGTTTTTCAAGATAATAGATTGTTCCTCCATAGTTTTAGTGAAAATCTTGTTTTGCTCATATTGCATTTGCATAAATTTTTTAGTGGATCTCTCAACTTCTAGAATCCTCTCTTCACTAGGCATTCCAGATCTATCCTGACAAGCATTTCCACTAGGAGGGTAAGGCCTATAAATATTGTTACTACCAGAATTATTCCTATAGGCATTGTTATTGAAATTGTTGTTTCTAATGAAGTTCACATCAACTTGCTATTCCTGAGCAACGAAAGAGGCTAAGGGAACACTATTAGGATCTAGAGGAGCTTTCCCATTAACAAGCATAGCCATAATAACATCAATATTTTCACTCAAAGAGGAAGTTTCCTCAACAAAATTACCTTCTTACCATGTGGAGCTCTATCAACATGCCATTCATAGTATTTAACCATCATATTATCAAGGAGTCTTGTTGCAGCACCCAAGGTGAGTCCCATAAAAGTACCTCTAGCAGCAGAATCCAACAGGTTTCTTGAGGAGAAGTTCAAACCTCCATAAAAAGTTTGTATAATCATCCAAGCAGTGAGTCCATGAGTAGGGCAATTTTTAACCAAAGATTTCATACTTCCCCAAGCAGGAGCAACATGTTCACTATCAAGTTGTTTAAATTTCATAATGTCACTTCTCATAGTAATAATCTTAGCAGGAGGATAATACTTTTCAATAAAAGCATCTTTGCACTTAGTCCAAGAATCAATACTATTTTTAGGCAAATATAGCAACCATTATTTAGCTTTTCCCCTCAAGGAGAAAGGAATAAGCCTGAGCTTAATAATATCTCCATCTACATCCTTATACTTTTGCATCTCACAAAGTTCAATAAAGCTGTTAAGATGGGCAGCAGGATCATCAGAACCAGCACCAGAAAATTGCTCTCTCATCACAAGGTTCAACAAAGCAGGCTTAATTTTATAAAAGATAGCATCAGGAGCAGGTGGAGCAATAGGTGTGCTTAGGAAATCATTGTTGTTGGTGCTAGTGAAGTCACACAACTTGGTGTTCTTAGCAGAGTTCATTTTGGCAAAGGTGGGCAAGCCAAAAATAGCAGCAGCAGCTAGAGCAGGAACTAATTTTTTTGTGTTTTTGAATAAAGAAAGCAAACCAAGCTAGACTAATTTTTTTTGGGGGGGGGGGGGTTGGAAAGAGGCAAACAAAACCAAGCAAAAAACAAAGCAAACTAAAAACAAAGTAAAGAGAAAGGAAATGAAGGACTCCCCTAGTGAAGATGTCCTTAGCCTCCCTGGTAACGACGCCAGAAATTAGCTTGATGGCGCCCAATACTTGTCGTGGAACGCTTCGTTGGAAACCCCAAGAGCGAGGTATGAAACAGCACAGCAACAAGTTTCCCTCAGTAAGAAACCGAGGTTATCGAACAAGTAGGAGGAAGGAAACATCCCACAGGTATTGATGGAAACGTGGAGACCCGCACAACACAAACTCAAGACTTTGCCCCAACGAATCAGTGAGGTTGTGAAGCTCACCGGTTTGCTATAACAAAGGATTAAACGTATGGTGTGGAAGGTAATGGTTTGTAGCAAGTAAACAAGTAACAGTGGAAGATGTATCAATGGTAAAGATTGGACCGGGGTCCATAGTTCACTAGAGGTGCTCTCCTTAGATAAACAATATGGCATGAAGGGTAAACAAATTACAGCGGGGCAATTGACAGGAACTGAGCAAGGCATAACAATACAATTACTAGCCAGAAAGATCCTATGAAGTTGATTGGGCAATACAACAATATACATATACCGTAATCCAACTGCATCTATGACTAGAAGTCCACCTTCAGGTTAACATCCGAACCCCCTCCAGTATTAAGTTGCAAGCAACAGACAACTGCTTTAAGCAAAGTGTGTAAGGTAAACAGTCCACATGTTCCATGAACAAGAGACCATTGTTTTCTCCCTAGTAGCAATAGCACATCTACAACCGAAGATATTTCTGTCACTTCCCTTGGAAACTAGAGTCATGAACCCACTATCGATCATAAATACTCCCTCTTGGAGTCAGTAGCAACTACTTGGCCAAGATAACCACTAGCAACAGAGAGCATGCAAGATCACAAACAACACAGACATGATAGAATCATAAAGATAGAACCATTAATCAAACCAACACAATAATCTCAATATCCATCGGATCCCCGCAAACACAACATGCATGATTACAAATAGATTAGATCTTGATCATGAACAGAGCTCACAAGATCTATACATGAAAGCACAAAGGAGGATATACAACCATCTAGCTACATGGACCCATAGTCCAAGGTGGAACTACTCACGAATCATATCGGAGAGAAGGCCTCCTGGATGATCTCCCCTCCGGCAGGGTGCCGAGAAGAACTTCAGATCCCCCCTCCCCAATCTAGGGACGATGGTGGCGGCGGCTACAGACGGTTTCGTGGATTTCTGATCGGGTACCGAGAGTTTCTGCATCGGGGGCTTATTATAGGCGAAGGGGCGAGTCCGGGAGGCGGCCAGGGCAGGCAAACCCTACCCAGGCACGGGGTAGGGCCCACCCGCGCCTAGGGTTTTTTTCCTCCCTGACCCGCTTCTCTGTCTCCCCTCTGGACATCTTGTTCCCCATGGAAAATTATTGACTTTGACGTTTGTCCCGTCCAATTCCGAGAATATTTCTTTACTAACTTTTCTGAAACAAAAAACAACAGAAAACAGGCATCTGGCACTGTTGCAACTTGTTAATAGGTTAGTACCAGAAAACATGTAAAAAGCACCTCAAAGTGTAGACAAGTAAAGCAAAGTAGATACTAAACAAGCATGGAGCATCAAAAATTATAGATATGTTTCCAACGTAACAGGGGATCCGATGGATATTGAGATTACTATGTCAGATTGATTAATGGTTTTGTCTATTTGATTCTATCATGTCTGTGTTGTTTGCGATCTTGCATGCTCTCCATTGTTATTAGATATCTTGGCCAAGTAGTTGCTAGTGAATCCAATAGGTGGTATTTATGCTCGATAGTGGGTTCATGCCTCTAGTTTCCAAGGGAAGTGACAGAAATCTCTTCGGTTGTAGATGTGTTGTTGCCACTAGGGAGAAAACAACGGTCTCTTGTTCATGGAGCAAGTGGATTGTTTACCTTACACACTTTGCTTAAAGCAGTTGTTTGTTCCTTGCTACTTAATACTGGAGGGGGTTCGAATGATAACCTGAAGGTGGACTTATAGTCATAGATGCAGTTGGATGGCGGTCTATGTATATTGTTGTATTGCCTAATCGAATCTCATAGGATCTTTTTGTCTAGTATTGCATTGTTATGCCTTGCTCAGTTCCTGTCAATTGCCCTGCTGTAATTTGTTTACCCTTCATGCCATGTTTTTTATCTAAGGAGAGCACCTCTAGTGAACTATGGACCCCGGTTCAATCTTTACCATTGATACATCTTCCACTATTTACTTGCTGCAAAACATTCATCACCTTCCACACCATACAGTTAATCCTTTGTTACAGCAAACCGGTGAGCTTGACAACCTCACTGTTCATTGGGGCAAAGTCTTGAGTTTGTGTTGTGTAGGTTTCCATGTTGCTTGCAACACCTTTGAGACGTTTCCTTCCTCCTACTGGTTTGATAACCTCGGTTTCTTACTGAGGGAAGACTTGCTGTTGTGCTCTTCACACCTTGCTCTTGGGGTTTCCAACGAAGCGTCCCATGACAGTACTGGGCGCCATCATCTTGCATGCTTGTTCTATGCTTAGAGATTTCATTTTGATGCATGTTTAGCCCTCTAGCAAGCTCCTATAGTAGTTCCTCATCATTTATCAACTTGGAAATCACTTGGTTTGATGCTTGTCTAAAAATTTCAGAAAAAAAGGGTCATGGACAACCACACCTTTGGAGAAGTGTTTGAGAGTTATGCACCTAGGAGGACAAGGCCTTCAAGATCATCCTACCGAGCTAGTCCATCATACAATGAGAATCTCATTACACCGCGTTTTGGCAATGAGGGATATGAGGGGTATGCGCACCCTTCTACCTTCCCTTGTCTTACCTTTTTGCAGGCTGCAGGGATTCTCAATGATTTCAGAGGGTTGGATTAACTAGTTATATGCAGGATGAGAGTGTGCAATATTCTATGCTCACTAAAACCTTTGTGGATAGTTTCTATTTTTCTAACAGCCCTTTCAAGTCAGATGTGTCGTTCAAAATTTATAATAGGCCTATCTCCATGACATTGAAGAAATTTTGCGAAATCTTGGGTATTGGCATGGCTGGAACGGTGAAGAATATTCTGTCTCAACCCGCTGATTTGTTGGAGATCTACCATGGGATAACTAATGATGATGACCACAGAGCCCAACGCGGAAAGATAAGAAATATTCAACTTCCAGCTATCAAATATTTTGATTATTATCTTGCCACTAGTATTATTGATAGGAAGAACACTAGCAATATTTCCAACTATCATTTGGCTTTTCTATCTGCTGCACTCAACAATGAAACCAGGTACAATATTGGTTCTCTCATTGCTCGTCGCTTAGCTGCTAGAGGACCCATTTATGGGGGTATTATTGATGCACGTGTTCTTGCTGCCTTAGACCTTTCTGTTGATCCAAATGATACAATTTTGGCTCCTCAGAGGCTTGATTTAGCTGCCATGAAAGCGCATCACTTTGTCACTGCTAGCTCTACCCTTGATAGTTTGGTTTATAGGATGATGTTTACTGACAGGGAAGAGAGAGAAATTCCTTTGTCCCAAACCACTTTGTCCAGTATTTGTTAGGGACCTTGGTCACACTCCAAGGAGGAGATGGACGAGCAGCTACGCATTCGTGGTTTCCACAGACACTACCAGGGGGACACGCCCTCTTATGACCACTCTGTGCACTACACAGGGGCGTCCTTGAGCTCGTACCAGGACAAAGGGGCCTCTTCGCGTATTACGGAGGTGCACCTTCTTGGTCACCATGGGATTGAGATCCACTTAGGCCAAAAGCTTAAGCTTGGGGGGAGGTACACCGACATCACACTCATCTATATATCTTGTTTTTGCTGGTTCTTTGTATATCCATGTTTCGCTTTCTTTTTGATTTTTGTTTCTGCTTTCTCAAAACACAAAAGGACCAAAAATATTTTTGTTATTTATCTTGGTCTGTTTCTTTGTTTTTAGCTTTGTTTTGCCTTAAAGAAAAAAAATCAAAAAGATTTTGCTTTGTTTGTTTTTTCTTTGTGTGTTTGCTTTAAAAAAATCAAAAACACAAAAAATATTTTTCGTTCTTCTTTGGTTTTGTGAAGTTCTTTGCATGGTTCAGCAGTCCTCAGTGGCGTTTGGTTTCATGTTATTATTCAAGCCACAGAAGTGAAGGGCAATAATGAAGATTAAGACAACTTGAGGTGTGGTAAGAGGCTGGTAATGAACTCTATTTTTTTTATTTTTGTACATATACTCATCATTGTGGGCATGCTTAGTCTGTTCATGTGAGGTGTATGTTATTTATGGATGCTTAGTAGTTCTTGATTTCTTATGATTAGCTCCAGCTTGCTAATAGTTTGTAGCATGTCATATGAATGTTTGCTTTCATTGTTCTATTCATAACTTGGTATGATATTGTGTTATCCTCCTATGAATGTTTCATTTGAATCGACTTGGCACATGCTCACGCATGAATATGACTAAACAATAGTCAGTAAGCCTCGATGATTTATTTTGCCTCAGAGTTCTTGTATCACTTTCATGCCATAATTAGTCATGTTTTCTTGCAAGCATGATTATGACAGTTATTGCTCTCTCGTTTGTCGCTCCCTCTCTATTGCTAGCCTTCACTTGCACTGAGTATGAGCTCTACTCGTGTTTCCAACTCCCCAAAACCAATATTGTAAAAATTGTCCACCATACCTACCTACTATCATCATTTGCTATTCCGTGCATATTTATTATGCCTTGTTTTATTCCAAATAAAATGTTTGACTGTTATGAGAAAGTTAGTTAGCAAAGCTCTCATGAACTTGATGGCACACTTTATTTCTTCCACTTAATAAACCTGAACCATTGTGACTGTCCATGAAAGTTATATGCTTGCAAATTATAGGCTGGGAGTTAGCAGAACCGTGCTGTCACGAGAAACGCTTTCAACACCTGTAAATATATACCCAGTTGATATCATGCTCCTTTGTTTACGGATGCCATCGATGTGAAATAAAAGGGGAGCTTGTAAGTCCATGGAGTTATGTATATGTGTTAGAGAAACGCCTGAGCCGCTAGCCTAAGCCATGCCTAATCATGGTGGAAACTTGCAGCATAACCATAGTGAGCAATCTATGAAGCATTCTTCTTATAAAAAAAGAGAAATTGATATTGAGAAAAAGAAAAAAGATACATATTGAAAAGAGGAAAGAGAGAAAAAGCGCCATTTTCCCATGGCAAATAAGAAGATTACTGAGATGCTCATTGTCTGCTTGCCTTGTCATTTTGGTTATGGGATAGCTCATGTAGCATGTGCAGGGGGTACCCCGTTGGCGGTTCTCTATGATACGCATGTATTCACTATGACAAGAACTAAAGTTGAGTAGCATGAGGAGCGGCCCTCGTACTCAAGGGACATGAGATTTCCAGTTTATGGTCTGTCAAGCATATAACTCATATTGGACCTCACTTTCACCTTAATCATCTAAATATGCCTATGATATGGGCAATGAGAGCTCAAAGCTAATGAGTACCATACCTTCAGCATTTGGAAGCCTTTCAAATTGTTCAAAACCTTTTCACTTCCTTGTTGAGTCACCACTTATTCTATGAGCACCTTCTTGAGAGCATAGTTGTCATTCTTAGTGTAATGTGCTTGTCTCAAAACTTGGTTAATTATGTCATAACTTTGATGCTTGTATCTTTGATATCTTTACTTCTAGTCTTCACTTGAACTTTAGAGATGCCTTGGCATTTATGTTGTGCTCTACAAACAAAGGCAAGCGAAATAATACTCTATCATACCTTCTTATGAGCATTGCAATGTTTCATATGTTTGTGTTTCATGCTACTTATTATTATTGAGTTGGAATATCTTCATAGCTTGCAATGACTATTGAATAGACTTAGTTGCATACTCCTTATTATCAATTATCTAAGTATCTACTCCTGTGCTGAAAATATTTACATCATATGAAGCAAATGTGTTCGTGAAAGTTCTTTTATCGCACTCAGTTTTCAACTGAATTGCTTGAGGACAAGCAATAAGATAAGCTTGGGGGTGATACGTCCAAAACGTATCTACTTTTCCGAACAATTTTGCTATTATTTCTCCTCTAAACTTGTGTGATTTGGATACAACTAACACTAACTAACGCTGTTTTCACCAGAATTACCTTGGTGTCTAGTTTTTGTGCAGAAAATCAACTATCGGGAAAAATCTCGGAAAATATGCAAAAAATCCTATTTCACCAGAAGATTCATGGAGCCAGAATACGAGACGGAGTAGAGGCCTGAGGGGACCCCACCCCCTGCCGCGCAGGCTGGTCCTGGTCGCGCCTGGAGGGGGTGTGGCCGCCTCAGGCACCCCCTCGGCCTCTCTCTTCGCCTATAAGCTGCCTTCTGACCTAAAAACTCAGGGGGGTGGACGTTTTTCTAGAAAGAGTTCCGCTGCGCCGCCACCACCAGAAATCGTGATTCGGAATCAGAAACTCCATTCTAGCACCCTACCGGGACAGGGAATTTGGAGAGGATCATCGCCATCATCATCACCAACGCCTCTCCATCAACCATCCATGTTTCCCCCATCCATGAGTGAGTAATCCCCCACTGTAGGCTATGGGGATGGTAGGGATTGGATGAGTTCTATTATGTAATCGAATAAGATTGTTAGGGCATGGTGCCTAGTATCTCTATTAGTGCTATTTGAATTTCTTGCAACTTGTTGTGCTTAATGCTTGTCACTAGTGATGAGGTTCAATCTCGTCAATGCCCATTGTTATGGACTTGGGTTTTGGAGAAGATGGGATGCTGGAAGTCACGGAACGATTAACAGACAAGCAATGCGGGACACGAGATTTACCCATGTTCAGTCCCCCGGAGGGAAAACCCTACTCCTGCTTGTCTGCTCTTGATTACGGCGGAACCGAAGATTACAGGGGTGCGCAGATGCAATCTGGCGTGAGGTGTGTATGCAATGGTGGAAGAGATCCTTCTCGATGTACCCTCCTGGCCTTTATATAGATAGGCAGGTCCCGGGCTTAGGTCGAGTCGGTTACAAATTAGGGTTTGTTCCCTTTAAAATTCTATCTAATCTTGACTTGTCCTCCAAGGAGTCAAAAATATCATGGGCTTGGGCCACCCGAAGTCTTCATGGGCCGCGTGTCTTGACGTGGGCCTTCCTTGGACTAGACTAGGTATACCAATGTTGTGTACCCGTGTTGAATATCCATTTCAACTAGGGCCCGAGTGCCATGATCTCAGATCTGAACTTATTATTGATTCATGATGATAGTATTGTTTGTGATCTTATCTGCAAGTTGTGTACACATATCATTGTCCGGATCCAAAGGCCTCGAAGTGACAGAAATTGGGACAACCGGAGGGGATGGCTGTGATGTGAGGATCACATATGTTCATGAAGTGTTAATGCTTTGCTCCGGTGCTCTATTAAAAGGAGCGCCTTAATTGCCAGTAGTTCCCTTGAGGCCCCGCTGCAACGGGATGGCAGGACAAAGGATGTTGTGCAAGTTCTCATTGCGAGCAAGCATGACTATATATGGAGCACATGCCTATTGTTTAGTACTTGGATCCTTTATCTTATTTATCTGCAATTGCCCTAGATCTTGAAGTTACATGTTTAGACTTGTCCATGCAACGCCCGTCCATCCATCCCTATGCCTACCACACTCATATCCTACTGTTTGCTACTACTGTTACTATTTCTCTTGTTTTACCGCTGCTCTTACTTTGATATTGCTACTACAAAACTATTGCTACTGATAAACTGCTATGAGCAAGACTATTTCCAGGCGCAGCTGAATTGACAACTCAGTTGTTAAAGCTTATAAGTATTATTTGGCTCCCCTTGTATCGAATCAAATTGGGTAATACTACCCTCCAAGACTGTTGTGATACCCTATACTTGTGGGTCATCAGTTCACTTCCAAAGAAGCTACGTCTCTATTGGAGATGTGTGATGGCACAATGCTCTCTGAATTCCACGCATGGCTCATCTCAAGGTGTGGTGGATCGATGCACACCCAACGCCACACAAGGCCTCACCCCGGATGCGAAGACACGCAACTCAACGACGCCACAAAAGGCTCACCCTATTCTCCCGTGAGCTCGCCACCAAGGCCTACTCACAATCCACTATGGGACACTTGAGGGCGGTCACCGAATCCGTACAAACTTGGGACCAGCTCGACAACTTAATAGGAGGCTCCCAAGAACAAGGCCACAAAGGCTACAAATCCACAACAGGATACAAGCCCACAAAAGGTCACAAGGCCACAAGAAATCAACACACCAACCGTCTAGGGTTACAAGAACCCAAGAGTAACAAGCCCATAATCTTGAACTCGCCGAATCTCCGTGAAGAACTCAAACCTATGCAACAAATGCAAGGGCAAGTCCTTTCACTCCCAAATTCCAACAAATATACAAAAGCTATTGGGAAAATAAGGGAGGAAGAACACAAGAGGAGAACACAAAACTCTCTAAGATCTAGATCCCAATGATTGGCTTGGGGGGATTGTAGATCTAGATCTTCTCTCTCAAATCCCTCAAAAAGATGCAAGAATTGTCAAGACACCGACGTCGTAACGCCTGTGGGTGCCGCCTTCCTTCCTGAAGGGTGTCGGGTGTATCTCTCCCCCCTCACCCCCCCCTCCCGCAGCGTATCAGGGAAAACCCTAGGACCATTCCGGGCAGCAGCGTCGTTGTCGTCGTTTTCCTTCTTGGATGTGTTGCTTGGTACATGACGCTTCAGAACACTAGGAGCGCGGTGAAAATTCTCTGGAGGGCGCAGCGGTTGCGGGTCATTCTAGTTTTCGTCGAGCCACTGTTGTCGGCTTTGTTTTCTTTTATTTTTATTTTTTGTTTTCTTTGTTGTTTCTTTTGGACGTCGTGTTGTCTGGTTCAACAGCGATCTCAAACGGTTACTATATTAATATAGTTGGACGAAAGCCTGTTTCGAGGAGGAAGAAAACAGCCCCAACAAAGTAATCTTTCTTTGCTAAGACAAAACATAAACTGGGAACAAGGAACTAAAACTTGTCATTGAAGTACGTCTCGGAGGTCGGAAGAAATGATGAACAGAGAACATCAATTAAATCAAGGATTTCATGGGACTTTATCTCTCAGGTGAAAAGAAAAGTAAGAGTCGATCGTTTCAGTCAATTTATGTGTTCATTTCTCACATCATTCATTCGTCAAGCTTTGCGAGAGGCAAATACATGAAATTCTATATGGACAGCTAAGCAGAGCCGAGGTGAAGAAGTTGTAATATAATTTCAAGTTGCAAGATGCACATTCTGATCATTCACTGTCACTAAAATAAAGGTGTTCGTCAATATCTAACAAACATGGCAGACACCATCAAAAGAGAAAAGGCTTATAATAGGATTGTTCTAAAGAAAACTCTAACATGTATGCAGCTCATAAATTCGTACCCATTGTAACTTCTCTTAGAAAGAAAATACTACACTGAAAATCCAGAGCTTCATAACAAGTTCCAAGTCCTATTATCTGAAGGAAATGATACGGAACGATCTTCATATCTTGAAAAGGATTGGACTCCTTGACTCGTTGCAGTTCACATATATGTGCACTATGCCCAGCCGAAGACACAACATTGATCTAATTCTCTTTTAGTACTGATGATACATCATCATATCCTAGAGATCAGAACAAATCTGAAGTTTCATAAGCTAACTAAGCGATGTAAAGATTCAGAATTGGCATGAACGATCGAGTTTACGTCCTCGCTTGCTACTGGCGATTACCCATGGTTGACTCTTGACTGTCCCCAAAGTATGGTCTATTGAAGGAAAATGTTCATCTTCATTTGGCAATGCATTTTGTTGCCCCAGGCCCTAGCATCACAAATCTCGGCCTAGCTAGCCTGGCCTGCACTACGTACCTTGCCTGGCCCATCCTGCTCAGAACTTCAGATCAAATCCACCAGAGGGAGAGTGGAGATAGACTTTTTTTTTGACAATGGAGAGCGGAGATAGACTTGACTCTAAGAGCATGTGCAATACAAGGTGTTTAGGATGGTGCTTATAAAAATAAATTGTTTTTTAAGCACCAGTGCTTATTTATACTAGGTAGATGTCTAACTAAGCATCTCTTCTATAGAGATAAGCACCAATGTTTAGCAAAATGGTTGATTTATTTTTGTAAGCACTCCTCTAAGCACCTCCCATTATACATGCTCTAAGCGCCTGGAAAGTTTCAAGAAAAAATGGTGATATCGACACAATGTACATATATCATAGGAACCTATATCATATCACAAAAATTGAAATCCAATCCGAAGCACACTTCTGAAAAAAAATTGTATGAATAGTAGTTGTGGCCTTGTGGCTTATCCAATTTAGACCATGGATTAGACCCCAGTAACCATAATAATGCCAAATTTGTCATTTTTGTTCTCTCTCTACTGATTAAGTTTGTATTTGAAAATTTCACGAACATAATAGAGCAGTATAAGTGATCATGCTTCCTCCCTAAATTTTATCACCTTTTTAAAATAGGCCAATCACATAAGTACTCCATGTCCGAGAGCACTGGGTATATTAGAGAGATTATTTCCAGCCACCAGAACGCGGCTAGGCCTTCTTTTTTTATCAGGCCATCGGCGTGTGCAGCAACCAGAGTCGGAGAAAGTTGAAAAGGAGAGGAGACCGAAAGATTTGCGGGGACAGTCAGCAAAAGCCAAAACACGTCTCAAATCCAAGTGCATGCAGCGAATGGAATCCTTGGAGATAGCGATTTTTCCTAATCATATATCTCGGTGCAGAATCGGAGAACTCGGTGGGATACCTACGCTAGTATCATGCTTTCTAGAAGGAGACAAACAAACTTTTATGAGTGCGTTTTTTCGGTCGCACTCGTACACGGCCGAACATATATATACACCATTTATACTTCGATTCGGTCTATCTATTCCTAAAGATCATGCTTGTGTTTGCATAAAAGGATGAGCAAAAGGCAAAATGTAGGCCAAAACATGCATATTTCTTGTTTGCACGATAAATTTGTACTGTGTGCTACTTTTCTTGAGCCACTTGTGAGTATATTTCATCGTAAATATTTGCTAGCCGGTACTTTTGCGAAGATGTAAAGTTGTGGTTTATTGTGTATGTGTGTGCATGTGCACACGCGCATGTGTTCTACTCTATGAAGATGCCTCCCATGCTCTTGCACTCCTCCACAAGCATCACCTCCGCCGCCCGCTCGTCTCTCTTCAGTCCTGTTGGATGTCATGGTTATTTAGTGTTATGTGCGACTTCATGGTAGAGCTTTAGTTTGGACACTGCTCGGAGTTCTTTTCATCACCAGCCTCGAGAAGGTGGTGCCTAGGGTAGATAGCCCAAGCCTCCCGCCGTCCGACAATGGTGGGTCTTCAGCTAGCCGTATTTGTCGTTGCCAAACCAGCTGTGGTGAGGTTATTGTGCTAAAATATTGATGGTGAAATGTTGCTAAATTGTGACTTTTGACATTGCATAAAATTTTCAGCATGTTACAAGGGATCATATATGGATGCTGCATGCATAAGGGTGAATATTGCAACGATTATAAAGGTTGGTTGCACCCCTAGTCGATCAACAAACCTACGCATGATGTCTTGTGTATATCCTAAATGATTATTCTATCCAAATAAGATGGTGCTCCCCTAATAGAAAGATACACGTGGTAACTTCGTCAATCTTAGACTTGAAGATTCACAAATCTAGTCTTCAAATGGCACGCACGCACGCGTGCGTGCGTGCGTGCGTGCGTGTGCACGTTCTCCTCTAATGTTGTGCATGGGTGATCATGTGTTTATGTTGTTTTCTAACATAGCATGTTGCATTGATTTTACGTGTCTGTTGCAAAGGATGTCTTTATGTTGTAAATGTGTTCATGCTTGTTGCATGCAATGTTTTCGATATTGCAATAATGATTTATTCTAAACTTATAAACTCTTTTTTGCATATGTTTATTCTAAGTGTTTGGAATGCTTTTTGTACCTTTTTAAATTTTCATACACATAAAAATATAAGAACAAATATAAGTGTTGGTATGGCCAGACACTATCATGTCACAACTAAATAGACTAGCCATTGCGGGCGACCGTCGACTTTTTCCTCTAGTGTCTAGCTGCCGACATGTAGTCTTCCCAAAATAAGCATTTAAAGGTGCAAAGCATACATAAAGGATAGTGAAGAGGTTCAATGCCATCACACCCTATTACCTGAAGCACCGGTATCCAATTCCTTGGCACGGAAATGGCGGTCACTCCTTTTCCAATCAGAGAGACAACACCATGCCGAAGACATGAATTATCTCAAACCCTACCATGCCACGGGAAAGGAACTTTGATGCGGCATGTATGTTTGGCGCTAACATGAGCAGCCCCAGCAATTCCCAAAGTATTTCTATTCTCCATGTGAGGGGAGGCGAGGCGATGAGTCATTTACACAAAACATTCACTTGGTCTAGTGGGCGGTTGTGGTGGCGTGGCACACAAGTGGACGTCAGTAAGATCTCGTGTATCCCTATGGATTATGGTATATGTGTACTCACATATACCACGAAAGTTTTAGTTCTTACGTGCAATCCACGACAGTCGACAGGTGATTGTAACATCCCAGCATTTAAGAACTAACGAAGGGTAGATTTAGGAATTTGAGATGTTGCATGCATTCATCTGTAAAAATGTGGGTAAATTTTTCGCCAAATAAAAACCTAAGGGATCAAAGTTTCTTTCATGCTTTGAGCTTAGGTATAGTCTTGAAGGATGATTGTTATAGACTTTGATATGATCTTTGTGTATTAGAGTGTTTTGGGAAAAGAAATTTGAATTTAAACTTGTGTGTTTGATTTATAATTCAAAAGTATTTTCGATAATGTTTGAGTATTTTACTTAATTAAAGGTTAACCAATAATAACTCAAACTTTAAATAAAACAAGATAATCAATAAAATGAATATTCTAAAACTTCATTCAATATTGAGTTACAAAATATAACTTATGGAAATGAGAAATAATCTAAATAAAAGAATAATATTTCTTTTTTGATAATAGTACAATCTTTATTACAAAAGAATAAAACATAAAAAGTAAAAAAGAATAAATTAAAGATTACAATTGAATCAGAGAGACATTACAAGTGACTATTCTATGAATAAAAAAATAAAAACCTAAACTAAGGTCTTGATCTTCAAATTTGGTACCTGCAAAATAAACATAAACAAAAGAAAGAAAGTTAAAGTTAAGAGGATATTACTCTGAGACTTGACAGTGAAGTGCACTGATCAAGGTTCATCATTGAGTAATTTAAGGGGCAAGTTTAACCAATATGAAAGACTATATCTTTCATAATTTTAAGCCATAAGTCAAATAAACAGCAAGGAGGGGCAAGTTTCACCAACCAAGTAAATGGTAACCTGGTAAAAGTAACTCTCAAAAACCAGAACATATCCACAACTTGTGCAGCAGGCACACAGGCAGCACACACACCAAACTGCATGGGTGTGCTGTCAGCACCACAACAACAGCACAATCAAACAAAACCATCAGCACAGCCATGGGAAGCCAATCCCCACACCATTCCATTGTTCTTACACACCAAGCACATCAGCCACCAGCTAAACCCAGCCAAAGCCAAGCTAAATCACCAATCAAAACCTTGGATCACACCACCAAAATGGTGACATAAGGAGGGGGTGGATCAGGTGGATAGCAAGACCAAGATCAAGTCATCAGGACCAGGAGGTGAAGGGCTAGATCAAGGACAAGTTAGGAGCTGGAAATACCAGGAGAGCTTCAGATCAAGCTATCACAAGATCAACCACAGGAAACCCCACATCAAGTGACAGTGGTGAGTAAATAGACCATCACATGATCTATCTGTCTAAGATTAGACAAGCATACATGATCTGTCTTTTACTCAAATTCTCAAAAAACACCCAAGTGGGGTGAATCCATCACTGAAGTTTTTTAAACACTAAAAGCAATCAGAAAAGCATAAGGATCCAACTAGATCTCAGAACAACATCATTGACCTAGCTATCAAGCTATATTTCAATTCAAGAATGAATATAGCTAAGATTTAAACTTCTAGGCACATCTCTTCAACTAGAGTAGCACCTTAGAATTTAATCTTATGGATCTATATAAGTGATCAAGCCTATCATCATTTTTTCCAAACTTTGATTCAAGAAACAGGAGCTGGTATCACTACCAGAACCAATCCATGTGAATCAACAAGATAGAGGTCTAAATCCCTAAACTTCAGACCAACATCATTGGTTCTAGGGATACAAGGAAAGAGGATTTCACTGATCTATCATGCCAAGCCAAATCTTAAGCTTGAATAAAACCACACCAAATAAAATAATCTAATCTTGTGTGCCATACAAGGATGGTGTCACAAGAACAGTTCTAAACTAAGCAGGTTAAGCATCCAATCTTCACATATACAATCAACCAATTATAAATCATTTTCCAGTTCTTAAACACACGAATCATCAACACGATATTCATACATATATGTCTTCACTGTAAGAGACCATTGTGATCTCAATTTATACATGAATTCTTAAGCCAACAGTACTAAGACAGTGACTTCATCACACCATACCCACTGTCATTAACCAAGTAATGACAGTGGTAAGTTATCAAAACCACTAGCTTTACCAAGTATTGTTTTCAGAGCAACTTTACCATCTGAATCATATGAAATTTAACCATAGAATCATATGGTAAACCACCAACATCACCACAGCTAATCATCAACAGTAAGTCACGGCAAGTCACCACTTAACAGGTTCAGGGATCATCAACACATGATCCAATTCATCAGTATCTAATCCACAGCAGGGTATGAACCCTAAGTAGAACAAACCATCCTAATCAGGACATAACAGTCACCAAGAAGGTCACTACCAACATCTAGCATGGGATAGCCTAGCACAGGGAGCACGAGAGGGAGAGGAACAACTTACCAAAGGTCCTCGCTAAAGAATAGAAGAGGAAGCAGAGAAGGCCGACGACCATGGCGACACGGGGAGCACCCCCAAGGGGGCGCTGCAACCCACACAATGCCACGGCGGCGACCATAGCCACGCCTAGGGGCGAGGAGCAACCCACGGCACACGACAGCAGCGACGGCGCCAGGATCAACGCCAACCCTAAACCCTAGGGTTCGGGACGGCATCGATCTGGCCACACAAGAGCTCCAAGTCCAAATCCAATTAGACAGGAGAGTAGAGTGGAGCCGACAATCTCATCCTGCACCACGACGGCGGCCAAGAAGGTCCACGGCGGCGCGAATCGCCGACGACAGCACCGCTGACCACGGGGTCGGGGAAGGAGAAGGAGATAGGTGAGCTCGAGATAGAGAGAGAGAGTGATGGGCTGGATTAGGCTAGAAACCCTTCGAGGTGGTTGTTTTGACTTTTCCTAATGGTCCACAAGGGCCCAATACAACCAAACAATCAACCCAAATTCTTTAGAGCCTGTTTTAATAATTGGAAAAGACCAAAATGCCCTTGAATTAAAATAAATTTTAGAAAATAAAATAAAAGTCCAAAAATTATAAATAAATAATTTTGGATTCATAATAATCTAAACTATCCAAATAAATTAAGAAATAAAATTTTAAACATATTAATTTTATTAAGAATTTTGTAATTTAAATATTCCTTATGGAATTTTACAAAATTATTGAAAGATGATAAAAATAAATAAAAATCACTTTCATTATATATTAATATTTTAGTATTTTAGAAAAATACTAAACAAATATTTCATAACAATTTTTGGTATTCAAATAATAATTCTTAAAGAAAATATTAAATCAATAAAATTCAAATAAAAGGAAATAAAATAAAAAGAGTACAATATTCAATAAATATTAAAGGAATTAATATTTATAAATCCTTAATTAATTAAAAAAGATTTTCTATAATGGGGGAAAATACATATAAATTTAAATAATGCATTACATTACTTTTGCATAATCATTTTGCTTCTTTAAATATTGTCCTTACCGGGCAATAATGATATTTTTTAGACATAGAAGCTCAAGGTTCAGTGCAAGCATCAGACTTCACTACCTTGCCATCACAAGGCAAGTTCATCACTTGCTCATATCCTTTGAAGAGTCTTTATCAAAGTATTTGCAAATTGTGTGTTATCATTTATACTCCAAAGAAAGAAAATAATATTTTTACAAATAAAGAAATCATAGATATCATCCTAAGTGATGATATAATGGAGCAATAGAACTTAGGATTCTATTTTCAACAATGATGATCAATTAGGGACTTAATAACCCCTGACATCAGTGATTCTAGCGCCGTATATTACGCGTTAGCCATGAGATTTGGAATGGGACAGAGAAGTCAGTTGTATTTTCTTCCTCTCGCATGTAGCCGGATGTGCAGGTTGTGGCTGTTATCCTCGTATCATACATATTAATTGGTAATTCGTAGAGGATATGCAGCATATGGGTGGGAACCCTCATCGTCTCACGATATTTCTGGCATCTAACAGTTTGTACAAACCATTACCGTAATTTAATATGTGAGCATGGTGTACACCAAGGAGGCATGCGAGGTCGCGAAGGGGGCAATGATTGGCTTGGACCAACTACTTGGCCCCACATCATGGAATTATGGACGGAAAAGTACGCCCGGTTGTGCAACAAGGAGTTGATCTCTCATGGGTAAAGTAACGCACCTCTGCAGAGTATAAGAATTGTAACTTGTTACTCCCTGTTCCGGGAAGGAGCTACGAACGCGGCAGGAAAGGAACTCTATAAAAGTTCTGGTCAACCTGTGAAGGCTAATGGTCATAGATTTTCATAATAAAATCAATCTTTGAAGAAAGATTTACAAAAACTGCATAGTGCCAAGGATTTATAATCCGAGGTGATAGTTAGAGCATCAAACTTCCCACCTTGCATATAATGAACTTGTTGGGTAACGCTGTTACTCAACCTTTCCTTTGATCCCTTGCTTAGACTCTAAGGATCCCGAAGACGTGCCAATGTATGCAGCTGAATGTCAAGAAGATGTGTTCTACGAAGAGCCTGACCTGTCAGGAGGTGTTGAAGGAGTGGATTACGAAATCCGCTATGGCGTCGATGATAACGAGTCCAACTAAGTACCCTAGTTAGTAGTAACCAACGGAGCCGAGCAACATGAACTCTATAGAATAAGCTGATGAGCTCAACTCCTAGTTGGAGTTGTTACTTTTAAATTCCGCTGAAACACTTTATATTTTGGTTTGTAAGTTGAATCCTTTTGAAGTCTTGAACTTCTGGTATTGTAATGATAATATGTGAATGTTTGTAATATGGACCCGCAATATTTCTGTTGTACCACTCTAAGGAATGTGATATTTACAGAACGGTGTTCTGTGGATGTCATGTCAACGACTATAGTGTACTACATATGCAATGGTATGCTGGGTCACCGCAGTGATTCTATTTTAATATCTTGCAATGGCTGAGAAAGAAAACAACTTTTAGCAACCTGGTATATTACGATATACAACACAACTATATACTAAAAACACAATAAATATTGTTTAGCGATATAATTGTGTGATTAACAATGATAAGTAAGTGTACAACATATACTTGTTAATCATAATAAAAATATAGTGAGTGTAATAGTTTAGTATCATTATATTATTTTAACTTGCCTTGAGTTTAAAACTTAATTGAATCGTCCCTAAGAGTGTGAAATGATGCGATGTCTCGCAAATGCCCATGTAGTGTGGACTCTAGCGGTGAGCACTGTCGGTGACTCGCCTAATTGAGAGGCGGTGGCATGTGGGTGGAACGGTAGAGATCACCCATGGAGCATGGTGTCCTCACGAGGTCGGTGGAGAGAGATTTATGATTTGAGATTTGGGAATAAAAGAAGTACGATGTATATGTGAATGAAGAGGTTGTGACCCATGTTTATAAACTCAACACAGAAGTGGTTCGATGGACCAATGTAGATCTACTGATCATGTCAGCTTCTCCCATTTGTTGAAATAATCCATGTATTATTCTTACAAAACTAAATTAAATTACGGTTGTTTATAAGACGAAAAGAACCAGTCGGTTCATGGATAACCATCATGTTCATCAAATCTTCCAAAAATCACCCGATTTTACCGCTTTCCTCGGGTTCGGTAGCAAGGATGGTCCACAAACCTTAATAGACTCCCAAGGTCCCGATTTGGTTTTATCTAGTCCTACATGCAGTCTAATTGAGGTTTTAATATGATAAACTATTGAATTATGCATATGTTCCTCGTGAATGCAAGGCATATGCACCCTTATATACATTAACATACATTATTCCATGCATGCATACATGAAAGCGAAGAGGTGGGAATCCTTTGCACTTGATCGCCTGAACCACATGAATTGAGCTTAACTTTGGTGGTTTGGTTCTTGTGGTCGAACAATACAATCCACACATGATAGTTCATGTCCTAGACTTGACACGAGTGTTTGGA
Source organism: Avena longiglumis (assembly GCA_030063025.1). Taxonomy (NCBI): domain Eukaryota; kingdom Viridiplantae; phylum Streptophyta; class Magnoliopsida; order Poales; family Poaceae; genus Avena; species Avena longiglumis. The sequence goes on from CP125976.1 coordinate 130,137,042, forward strand.
TTTACCTTGGTTTATTTCAGGGTAATCGGCATTGTTCTTTCAGTGATAAGATCTTACAGCTCAATCTTTCGAGAGTGTTCATAGTGGTAGAATATGTGTGTATGACTTTGTAGGGTGAGTACAGTCGTGTTTATGAGCAACTATGTTTTTTTTTCGCGAAAATTTCACCGTTCTATTAATAATCATCAACAGCAGTACAACTATAAACACTAATACAAGCCGAAGGCGCGACGCCTCCATCACCGGAGCCGAGCAAAATCAGTCGTAGTAGAGTTTGTTGTACTAGACATACGAAAAATCATCCAGCTAAGCCCAAAGAACCAACACACCGGAATAGTAATCATTAAGAATGATGATAATTATAGATTGAAAGAGATTAACCTAAAACCACACCAATAAACACGACCGAATCCCTATAGATCCGCCGGAAAACACTGTGTTTCCTGAAAAAAAAATCACCCGAAGCATGGACGTCCAATTCCTACTACGAAAACGGCGATCATAGGAGAGGCAGCATAGAGCGGCGTGGTGTACGCATGAATCGTCTCGCGTGGGCGTGGCAGATCCGTCAATTCCGCCCAACTCCTTTTTGTTTTCGACAGGCAAGGAGATCGCTGACACGGAACGTTCCACGCTCCGGTGGGCGGCCTCTCTTCCAGGCTGGCGCACAAGTGGGCGCGTCGGTCAAGAGCGAGCTCGCGTGGCGTATCCCTCCCTCTGGGTTAACCCGGAGCGGAGGGAGCCGTCGAGGTCGAGCGAGCCATTCCCCCGATCAGATCCCATCGCCAACGCGATCACGCGCCGAGGCCCGAGGGACACAAAATCCCCCTCCTCCTGAATACTCGGACTCCCCAGAGAAACACACGCAGCGCCGCACAGAGGAGAGAGAGAGAGGGATTCCGACACGCGGGAGATGAGCGGGGCGGAGGAGGAGGCGGCGCACGGGGCCGGCTCCGGCGGTGGCGGGGGCAGCGGCAGCGGGGGCCACGCGGGCGGGTCGTCGGGGAGCGGCGACGGCCACGGCCACCCGCGCCGCCGGTTCGACGACAAGGCCCTCGTGGCGCGCACGTCGCTCATCCTCTGGCACACGCACCAGAACGACGCCGTCGCCGTGCGGAAGCTGCTCGAGGAGGACGGCTCCCTCGTCAACGCCCGCGATTACGACAGCCGCACCCCGCTCCACGTCGCCGCCCTCCACGGATGGCAGGAGGTCGCCGAGTGCCTCATCGCAAACGGCGCCGACGTCAACGCGCTCGACCGATGGCAGAACACGGTGAGGCCCCTTCGCCCCGATCCTTCTTCCCCCCTTTTCTCCTCGTCCGGGGCCACGATCTGGTCTGGCTTCGCGTCGGCTCATTTTTGGCTCGTATTGGTATTGGGTTTGGTTTCATCCGTAACGATTTTATGATTCTAGAAGGAGGACGATCCACTCTAGTTTGCACTTTGCAACTTTTGAATCGTTAGATGTCATCATGTGCCTCGCCGAGCTCCTGCTCTGGTCCACGAGTTTACGGTTTCTAAGAGTGGCCGAGTGGGGATCGTGCTATGTCTGGTTGTTCATATGCATCTATATTTAATATTTGTTACTGTGATGTAGTGTGACAAACTTCATTTAATCCCCATTGTTTCTGAAGGAAAAATTGGTGTAAAAACATGTGATTATTGGTAAAATGCTTCTGGTTCCTAATTGATTATATTTATGCTGCACAGCATGGTTGCCAATATATGTTGGTTTTGAGTCCAATCTCTAGAATTATGGTATTTGGGCATAATTATTCACGGTGCTTACTTTGGTTGGTTTACAGGCACTTGCTGATGCAGAGGGTGCGAAGAGGCATGCTATGATCGACCTGCTCAAGAAGCACGGCGGATTGACATATGTAAGTAACAATTAACTTTGGTTCGGTTTAATTGATTGTCTTGGTTATTGCATTGAAAAGTTGTAGGAATGTTCTAGCTTGAACACTAGCTCAAGGTTACTAAATTTGTAACTTGACACCAGGTATTCCGATTTCACCAGTAACCATTATGGTATGGAAGTAGTGGGTGAGTCCCCATATATTCCTCTGCAGCTGTCTCTGTCATGGTCCTGAATTTATATCCAGGGCACTTGGTCCCAAATATATTGTTACCAGAATTAGAAGTGGGGTGCTTGGATGTATCAGTGTTATTTATGGAAAATGTTAGATGAGGTCACAGTGGTTGATTTTGATATCTTGTTGCATTACACATGGGCATCTGTTATAAATTTCTGCATGTACAACAAATGTGTCAACTGTTTACTGAAGACGTGATACTTATCTCCTTTTGGAGATCATACCGGATGTGCTAAGGATGGCTTTTAGAGGTTTCCTTGTCTATTTTCATTTAATAGGTAGTCTTGGTGCACCTTTCAAGCATGACCAAATTAATTATGCGTTTCTACGTAGTTGGAATAGATGTTCTATTGGGTAAGAGCTGTCTTATTAATTAACGAGACTCCATTATGTGTTTATAGTTGGCATTACATTTAATCATGCTCAGATAATGTATTGGATTCCTCTGATTCAATTGTTCTGTAGGGGAAAACTGGAAGCCACTTTGAAGCAAAGTCAATTCCACCTCCGCTAACAAACAAGGCTGACTGGGAGATTAACCCACTTGAATTGGATTTCACAAAAGCGGTTATGATTGGAAAGGTAACTATTCTCGAATTATCTCCTACTTCAGTGCAATTGTTCAATAAAGATTATGTGGCGTAGAGCACTCTTAGCTAAGCTTTGCAATTGTTATCAAGGTAAACTGATTTTCTTATAATGCACACGGCGTACCGAGCCATGATAGCTGAGAATTGCTAAAATAAAAAATAAAATTAATTACTGATATTCTTCAGATTTTCATGTGTTGTGCGAACAGAGACTTTTGGGATTTGAAACCTGATTTAATGCTGGTTGTTAGTAATCAACTAATGGACTTTGTGCTTTTCATGCTTAGAAAATGTCCATCTCTAGCAATACTGAAATTAATCCAACTGGGTGGCATTTGGCATATTCTTACTACAGTGAGCAAGGTGGAACCATTGCCCCTTTTTTCGGAAGTGTCTTTGGCTCCCGAGCTCTAGTGCTCCCTTCATTTAAGAAAATTCAAAAATCATATTTACAAGTTTCAATAAATTCTTAAAATAAATTCTTGGCATAGTCAATGGTGTATCCTACAAGCATGCAAACTCGTAATCCGAAATTCTTTATATCGTGCGCTACACAAAAATGACAAAGTCGGATAAAATTTGGAAATTTGAAACTATGCATACTCAGATCACACTTTTGTCATTTTTGTATAGTTCATAATGCGAAGTAATTGAAATATGTATTTTGCATGTTTGTGGGATACATCATTCGCTACATCCGGATTTTTTTCAGATTTGTTTTTTCGAAATTCAGAAATATGATCTTCGATTTTTTTTTTTTAAAGCGGAATCACTGGTGCCCATGTGCACCATATCTCCACTCCTTTTTTTAACTTTTAGACCAGGGGTTGTATGTTTGATATGTCAAATTAGTTCTAGGTAATATATTTCACATTTTTGTTCCAATCCTTAATACATGCGATCAGAATATTGGGTTTTAAACATGCTTTGATGCTGAAAATCATTGTGGACGGTTGATTATGTAAACTTTGTATAATACTATGAAGATAATGAGCTTGTTTTTTTATATTTGCATAATATGCTCGGTTCCACCTTTAGTTCATTTTGCACTTGTGTTATCTTAAGTTCATCAAACCTGCTAACTACTGCAGGGCTCTTTTGGTGAAATTCTGAAAGCGAATTGGCGAGGAACACCTATTGCTGTCAAGCGCATTCTTCCATCGTTATCTGATGACAGGCTGGTTATGTAAGTTCAGCTTTATTCACGTAGTTGCTATGACTAGATGCTTGCATTTCTTGTGGTTAGCTGTGTTTTTTTCAAGGTTTGACTGAACACTATTATCCTTTTGTGACATGTGTGTCTGACAGAGTGTTACTTAACATTTACTCTCCTTGGTTTGCAGTCAAGATTTTAAGCATGAAGTCAACTTGCTAATAAAGCTGAGGCATCCAAATATTGTACAGTTTCTTGGAGCAGTCACAGAAACCAAACCTTTAATGCTAGTTACTGAGTTCCTACGTGGAGTAAGTAATCTGTATTGGAAGTGAAGTGCCCTCTGACATGGACTATTTGGAACTCGCTAATGTTGAGCTAAATGCATGTTCCAGGGTGATCTTCATCAATATCTCAAGGAGAAAGGCTCTCTCTCCCCACTTACTGCTATTAATTTTGCATTGGACATTGCAAGGTATCCTCATCTTCATGTACTTGGCTTCATAATCTGTATAAATATGTTTGATAATAATATGCAAGGTTTCTCATTATATAATTTGCTTTAAACCGTGTCCTTCTCATAGAAATTAACTATTGTACTGTCGCTAATTAGTTACGCCTTTGAATATATAGTTATCGACAATCTTATTACTCCTTCTGTCCAAAAATAACTGAGTTAAGTTTGTCTAGATTCGAATGTATCTAGACGCATTTAGTGTGTAGATACATTCGAATCTAGACAAACCCAAGTCAGTTATTTCTGGACGGAGGGAGTATGATTTTTGTGTTAGACCATTTTATATAATGCATGTTATGTACCCCCTGACACTTCTCTTGTATGCCATGAGTTCATCTTTAGGTTACTGGCTACTCAGCATTGACTCTGATTTTGCTTTGAACAAAGTTTTTTAGCATCCAAGTGATCAATAATATTGATGGTACACCGGGTATTGGTTATAGTGGCATGGTCTCTTTAAGATCTAGTTGAACTTCAAAGTGGATTTGCTAGCACCACATCCTTGAACCATCATGTGTTTCCCTTTTTTTCTATGGAAATAAGTACTTCCTGTCATAGGTTCTAGCTTCCCATATGGAAAAACTCGCTTGATGCAGTGATCTTTTTTATTTCTTAGAAATAATAATGATCATGTGTTATTCTCTTGTGTAGGGGCATGGCATATCTTCATAATGAGCCTAATGTTGTGATTCATCGGGACTTAAAGCCAAGGTCTGATGGATTATTGGATTACTTGTTTTTGCTAGTGCAAACAGCTTCATAGTCTGATCTAACCTATTATGTCTATCTCCAGAAATATTCTTCTAGTTAATACTGCTGCCAACCACCTGAAAGTTGGAGATTTCGGTCTTAGCAAGATTATCAAATCTCAGCATGCCAACGATGTATACAAGATGACCGGAGAGACTGGAAGCTGTAAGTGTTCAGGACTAGTTTGCCTTTCCTCTCTGAATTTATTCTCATTAGTTGTTCTGATATTTTTCTCAAATACAGACCGGTACATGGCTCCTGAAGTTTTCAAGCATCGTAAATACGACAAGAAAGTTGATATCTTCTCCTTTGCCATGATACTATATGAGGTAGTTTTTCCATCTCAACGTACAAGCCAGCAGCGTGACATATCATATGATCATGCTTGTTCCGAATGACAATAAATGTTCCTTTTGATCGTAGATGCTGGAAGGGGATCCACCTTTTTCCAACTATGAACCTTATGAGGCTGCTAAGTATGTGTCAGATGGGCATCGCCCAACATTCCGTTCTAAAGGACATACTGCTGAGTTGAAAGAGTAAGTACAAGCTAAACAGAACCCTCTTAACCTTCTGTGACTGTCATGTCTATGTAAGCTTGTCTCTTGGACTTCAGTATCATAACATGGCTTTCTTAATTACAGACTGACTGAGCTATGCTGGGCTAGTGATATCAATCTGAGACCATCTTTCCTGGAGATACTCAAGAGGCTTGAGAAGATCAAGGAAAGCATAGCATCCCACGACCACCACTGGCATTTGTTCTCACAATCGTAGTCCTTATACACGTTACGAGCAATTTAAACTACAGATGTTGTGGATGGATTTTCTTGGGAGATCAGCATCGATTGTGTACAAAATTGGATGGCCAAAAAGGTCCACTGAAACGACAAAAGGATTCCCTGATGCTTTTGTTTCTGCCAAAGTAGATACTTTCTCGAATCACTCTTTGCTTATAGGTAAATCCCGAAAGCCTGGAGGTCTGAAGGGTGATTAGCCCATAGTTCTTCAACTAGGAGCTGATTGGGATTCTAAAGATCTAAAAGATTCCTGCCCCTTGCTCCTCAGAGGTTCAAATTGTTTCTTGAGAATTGCTTCTGTATCCGCGGAGAGTAAATTTGTCTGTGCAGTCTTTATGAGCTCTTTGTTAATGTGAACTTGTAGGTAAATACGATGATTCGAACTTATATTTTGTCATATGGTTGGATAACAATACTTGCGTAGCAGGAATATGGAGACCTGAAAGGTAGAATGAACCTTTCCGTGGGTGTGATGGCTAGTTTTGCTGTGTCCACTGGTAGCGCTGTCGTAGGCAATGGCACGCTTGGACACTCGAGGTCTCGAGCAAATCTTCGCTGCAACTTTACGGGTAACAGCTGCTACTACATAAGGGCTGAAAGGATTAAATCGCGGTGCAAATGGTTCACATAATGCTAATTTGTGAGTGAATAGTGTTAGCGTCAACTCTGTTTAGAAATATAAGATGTTTTAGATTTGTGAAGAAAATATATTAGACACCTTTTAGTGTATATTTCCAAGAGTAGATTAAGAGCAAACCTTGGTGCCAGGAGGCTGATATGCAGGGCATACCACCCGAGTTAACATAGTGCAGAAGCAGGAACGCTGTACCACCTTGTCCACATGTTAGATTGAACTGAACTTCTGAAATTCAGAATTGTGGGACCCACTCTCTAGAGAGAGGGACGTTAACAAGGTCAACAAAGAGCCAAATTTTAATTAATTCAGAATTGGTGGGGCTTTCTCAGAAAGAGAAAAACACCCTTTAAAAATTAGCGTATGCTGCTTATTGTGGCGTGCACACGGTATTCTTTAGTAAAAGGCGAAAGAATAGTTCGCTTTGTGCTCACCACGCAGCTGCGTGCCTTCCTCACCCCGCACCCCGATCTCTTATGTAGCCGAGCTCCCTGCGCCATCCCGCTTAGCTAGCCGATGTGGGACTAAACCGAAACCCGTACCACCCCCGTATGCACTCCCCTTCTCTTCTGCCTATCCGCGAAGCCCACAGAAAGTATGTTCGCTTTGGGCCTTTCTGGTAGCCAGCCCATGCGATCGCTGGGAGCCACATGTTGGGCATTTAACTCGCTGAATCGTTTCACTAATAGTAAAACTCAAAAAAAAAAAAATCCTACTTAACCATTGGCTTTCCGGCTCCCTTCGCCTCCTCCGCTGAAAAATCACTGAGCCTGGTTAATGGAAATCGATTTCCACGTCAAAAGAAAAACACTGAGCTCTGTGATCTTCGTTTATCACCAGTGCAGTGTGGCAGCAGATATCGGGTTGTCTTCGCGTCACGATCAACAGGGCGCAACACATTACACATAATCCTAGCTAGGTCTTGTGAACACTGCAATTTTGTGTTCTTCGTATCTCCGAAACTCTTTGTAATGTTAACTGGTGTATCTATAAAGTACCGACACTTCTACAACATAGATTCAGAACAATGTCCGAGCAAAAGAAGAAATTACATGACTCTAGGTTCCACCACCATATGAGACCATCAACTCCGACAGGTTTTACAACTGTTTCGATCCGACAAAAGCTAAGACACAGATTGACATTTTGCAAGTATGACCAACGCTGTTCCTTACCAAAAGGATTCGAGTATACCCCCAGAAATACAGTATAAGTTAACAGCTCACAGAAACAATACACCCTACTTCCAGAATGATCTGTGATCATGGGAGAGCTACAGCAGCTTCTTTCTCTCGAAAAAGGTCTTCAGATGCCACAGCTGCAACCCTGCCACGGACAAGCAGATGCCGAGCGACAGGAACCCGAGCCAACCCATCCTTGAGTTGGTCTGCTTGTTCATGTTCTGCATTTCCTCCTCCCTGGAGGAATGACACAGGTCAAACACTTGTTTTCAGAATGACGTCACTGGTCATCAAGGAAATGAATTTTTTACTAGTGCCAAAAATACTAGGCAGGCAAATAACAGGTCAAAAACTTGATATCGGAGTTGCTTCATTGCCGGAAATAAGAGGCAACATTGTACCTTTCACGTAGATAAAACATTTCTTCATGGATATTTTTGATGGTATCCTCTAGCTTCTTCAATTCTATTTCCATCATCTGCAACAAGCAAAAACAATGCATGAACAGCTAATCCTCCAACAAACATTGTAGGATACTACAAGTTCAGCCATAATGCAGTAATCTAACTGTACACTACTGCCACAAGCTAATTTATATCTTTTATAACATGTTGTGAAACATCTAAAAAATTCTCATTACTCCAGAGGTACAAGGTATGCCAAACTAAATGGTAACTCAACAATTTTAATGTGTTTACTAGTTCATAACAAGACTATCCCCACAAAACCAGATATTTTGGAGCTTATTTAGAAGTGTTTCCTAGTAGTTTAAGAGCAGCGTTTAACAGATAGTACTGAACTGCTAATGCCTAATGTTTACGAACAAACACATTCATCACAGATCAAATTCTAATATTGCTCTCACTGGAAATATGCCAACAGACCAGAAGCTTGTTTGACATACAAAACCATTGCTCAATGCGAATTTGACTCTAAATCACACCTTGCAGTTGTGTGCAAATGATGTTCACACTTCAAGCAGATCATGGAACCAAGTAGAATAAATCTCTAATAGAACATACAAAAGTCAATGGTGTAACCTCTTCATACATGTAATTTTGTAGAAGCGACAAAGTGAACAAACAAAACAAACTTTACCACAAGTCTACAACAGTCAGCTCAATTTAACTAACTGGACTATTCAGCATTATAAGTTTATAACTAACCACTCGACTATTCAACATCATCTCTTCCAAATACACTAATATGCTAAAAGAAACAGTCCACCAGCAAGAATTGTCTCATATTCTTACGCTCCTTGAATCAAATATTAGAACCATACCAAAAATATTCAAAAGTCCAACCTCTTTGGTACCCAGATGCATGCTCCAACCAACTTGCGCCTAGATGGGAATAATCTACCACCTCATAGGCAGATTGCTCAACACAAAGTACAAATCCAGAAGTGAATTGATTGCAAACAGGCATGCCCAAAATGACCTAAGTGTCTCGACATACTACAGAAAAGCACATGGCAACCCACTCGAGAGAACAAGCAAACCAAGTAGTAACTCAACTTAGAAGTATCTAAATCTACAATTGCTCATGTTCGCAGACCTAGATATTAAAAGACACTGTATCTTTTCTAAAAGTTTCAGCATACCTAGAACTGAAGATATCACATCTACAGAATCTAATAGTCTTAGATCCATACACATCAAATTGCTCCTTGGGAGTTGCGAATGACATGACCCCAACTTCCCATCATGATAATCCGATCACACCACAAACTCGCAATCAATTCCACACAACCAAGCACTACATCTAAAGAAATCCTATAATTCCTGCTGCTACGCTCAAATTGGCACTCAGTTTGGTTGCTTAAATTCAATAATAAAACGATCCACTAACCAATACTGTATCTGTAGGGGCACAATTCAACCATATGAAACAACGTGATTAGTTGAAAAATGAGCAAAAACTGAAGTAGGCAACCCCAGGGCGAAGAGAAATACTCACATCGACCTGGCCCTTCTTGGCGACGTTGGGCCAGTCCTTGGCTGTGACGCCGCTCTTCCAATCGAACTCGAAGGTGACAGTGACGGGCGGCTTGTGGTCAGGCGCCCAGAAGCAGGCCAGGTAGTCGCCCGCCTCCGTCGCCGTGAAGGCGAAGTGCCCCGACTGGACGTTCTCGGAGTAGTGCATGCTGTTCCCGTACGGCGACGTCACCTGCATCGACCAGCGGCGTCAACCCAGTCGCAGGAATCAGCGGAATCGCGGGATCGCCGCGGTTTCCCCACAACCCAATCGCGGCAGCTCGATTGATCGATTACTTACCCTGAGGGAGATGCGGTGGGACTCGGGGAGCGGGGCGTCGGGGGAGCTTCCGTCGGGTCCGACGACCTTGTACTTGCCAACGGCCATGGAGTCGACCTTGATCTCGTCGGAGATGCACTTGGTGTGGCCGGACTCGAGGTCGAACCGGAGGGCGCGCGCCGCCGGCGAGGCCGCGAAGAGGACAGCCAGGAGGAGGAGCATGGAGTGGGGCAGCCATCTGGGGGAAGAGGATCCGGGACGCCGCGCCGCCATGGCCGGAGATCGGAGCGGAAATCGAAGCGCGAAGCAAGGTCGGGGCACGAAGTCACGAGGTGGGGCTTTGGAGTCTTTGGCTTATGGGGGATGGGGGAAGCAGAGGAGAGGCTGGTCTAGTTGGCTGGTTGCAGGTTTGTGACGTGGAAGTGACTAAAAGCGAGCTATGGGAACAACGGGGAACGTGGATTAATGACCAATTTTTTTTCTCTTAATAACTGAGATTAGTGATCAACCTACTCTAACTGGAGATCACTGCTACCGTGCATTTGAACATGATTCGAATTCATGATGGAAACAATCTCTGCAGCGTTTATTCTCTTCCTCCACAAAACCTAGCCACGTCCGCTCCGCTAGCTCCAATTGTCGGTCCCCTCCTCCGGCACCCCTTGTCAAGAGGCGTGAAGAATCCGATCTATTAATTGAAATTTTCAATTTAAACAGTTCTTTCTACGCTAAGGTTTTGATAGCCTTCTGTTTTTTTGTCATTGTGTGGACGGAGGAGGCACTATCTACAACAAGTGCTTTTCAGCGCTTGATTCAATGATTGCGAGTTTCTTCTAGGTGTCAATCTTTCGTGTTGGAAGACTAAATTTCTATAGGCATAGTCTCATGGATCTTGCTTCCCTAGATCAATTTTGTATTATTTTTCTCATGCCTGCCACGAGGAGGATGGTCCTTGCAATATTTGACTCGGCTTCTACAATGTTTTGAAAACGCATGGAGTCTTGATGTCGTGAAGCCACTCGCCTTCATCATCACTCAGAGCGGCAACGTTACTCGCCTTCATCAAGCCTTGGAGCCATGCCGCCCCTCAGCTCCATCGATATAGTCACATCTAGAGTCTTGACGTCGTCGACGTTGCTAGACTCTACACCACCTTGCTGCCTAGAGCCTTGACGCAGCTCACCTCCATCAATCCTCATCAACACTACAAGAGGCTTCATTCTTTAACCCGATGGAGGCACCAATAGGGCCAGCATATCGCCTCCAAGGATTCTGACAACTTTCATGGGGATATAATTGACCTTCATTTCGAACGAGCCCTTGAACCTCGAGTGAAGGCAAGGAGAATCCCAAGAAATCACTACATAATTTCAACAACAAGGAGGCCATTGGAAGAATCACAAAGTGCGTAACGATGCTCGCCCACCGCAAGGAAGACCATCTAGACTCGAGAATTTCGACCCGCACTCACAAAGAAGACTATCATTAGTACAAATTGAGGGAGCTCATATTGTGGGAATAACTATTAACCACCCGAGGGGTCCAACCCAAGCTTGCTAAGCATCTACACAAAAGTCAAGTAAAGACAAGCAACCACTAGTCAACAAAAGAGTCCAACATTTTAAAATAAAAACGAGTCAAAAAAATAAGAGAACAAATAAAAGGAAAAGTAAAAGGTGAATCCCATGAAAAAAGAAGCTCATTAGGTGGAGAAATGGATAGGCTAGTCCACCATGGATCATAGTATCACTTTAACATCCCGAAATTACATAGTGGGTATGGGCACTCCTGATCCTGCCTCCCTCCCAAAAACCGAAAAAATAGTGAACTAAGTCAAAAAAAATGAAATAATTGTTTGCATGTAGAGGACGCATGTATGTATGTGTGTATTTTCTGCATACTGAAACTCGAAATTATCAACTTGTAATCTCTTCTACTTAATATGATCCGATTTTACCCGCAAAAAAAGTATCAAATGAATACTAGTAAGAAGGAACCATCCTTAATGGCATGCTAAGTAAAGTCCAGTTCAAAGTATCCATGTTCCGAAAATTCACTCTCTTTGACATCCCTTCTAGAATAGTAGACTTGGTTTTACCTATGTAGCATTCCCACCTACCATCTCCAAGGGTAGCACCGATCATTTACCATGGACCCCTTGCCTATATAAACTACAAGGGGTGGAGACTCTTTCAGTCTTAACTCAATACAAGAATTGGAGAGGGCTAGAACTTCAAGAATGTGTTTAGGGAGCTCTGGTTTCGGATCTGAGGAGCCTTGTTCGACTTTGACCGATATCGTGAAGGATCTTAACTTTGCTCTCGAAAATCCTCGTTCATCCCGAGGTCAATGTTCAAACATTTTGACGCTCTCCTAACATGGAATTAAGTCGTGTTTCCGTGATGCGGTCAAACCTATCCAAAAGTATAGTTGTGTCAACATTCGCATAATGCACGTCAGCATTCGTTATAAGCCACCGTATACACTCCTACATACTACTATTACTAACTTAATAATCACATTGCTTGAGACATCCTGTAAATTTTCATTGTTTGATACAACAACAATAATATATTGTGATATTGACTGTACTACCTCCATACCGGTTTATTGGACTAACACGGAGTTCAATAAAAAAGTTTGACCATAAAAATTATCAATAAAACATGAGTTATATGTAACAAAAATTATACCATTCCATTGATATTTAAAATCTCTTTCCAATGATATAATTTTTATGACATATGATTCATATTTTGTTGGTCAAATTTGTAGTTAAACATATTTCTTGAACTTTGTGTTAGTCTAATAAACCGGTATGGAGGGAGTAAAAAAAGACATGGTTAGAATCCATGAGTTTCACATTATCCTCTCATGTATCAAAATACACAATTACATGACATACCAACGAAGATGGCATTTTGGCCCTGGATGAATAGAAAAATCATAGAATTGCTTAAAACGGAAAAAATGATTTTTTTGACAGCGCACATTTCTGTCTTTTGCATGTCTGCAAAAATTTGTCGAGAAAAGATCATGTGTCGTCAAGGTAAAAAGACCCAAAAAAAAAAGGTTCTTAAGCACCAATTTTTTTCACGCAGTTCACGGAAGTATATTTTTCTGAAAGTTTATGGACATCTGGAAAAGAATTCATTTTTTTAACATTTGGAATGCCATTGTTTTAAGGCAGGAGCATGTCCTCCTGGGCACCATACTGAATTTTCGACATGTCAGACATGTTTTTTAACCTTCCATTATGAAAAAAAAAGTATATATCATCAAACATTGAAAGTGTTCAAGGTGCAAGATTGGTCGTTGTGTTATATAAAAAATCATTATTTTTGAAGTAGTTAAATAAAAAATCATGTTAGCAACAAATTTAAAATTATAATTATGTTTCATGACAACATAATAACGCTGCTGCTTTTTAAGGTGCAATGAGTTTTGGAACGAAGAGATTTAGTTCGAAAGAGTGCTATTGCAACCCGTGATGCGCCGTTATGAACCAGAAAAAAATTAGTAAAATTTGCGCACTCTTTTTTTCTTCAAAAATCCACTATCTATTAATAATCAAATCACCGGCAGTATAAATAGATGTAAGTGTAATAAAAATTACAAATATACCACTGAACCACCTAGCGATGACTACAGATACTAGCGCGAGGCGCCCTCTCTTGATGGAAACTAAACATTGCATCCCATTTATTCTTGATCGGAAGCTAAACATTGAATCCCATTTATTCTGTGTAGCATAAAGGGTAGTTAAAATTTTGACGCTCATTTGAATCCCAGTTTCAGGCACACGCTTGTGATACAACTCATTTGTACTACTCCCTCTGCCTGCAACTCATTTATACTACTCCCTCTATCCTGAATTCCAGTTAGATGTGCAGATTTGTCTAGATTGCATGTATCTAGATTGCATGTATCTGGACATGGTTTAATGTGTAGATAATGAGAATCTAGAGAAATCTGCGACATCCAATTCCGCACAAAGGGTAGTTAAAATTTTAGAATTCATGGGGGAAGTGCCGTAGTGAGGTATGCATCCACCTCTTCCACCCCAACTTGAACAAACCCCAAACAAACAATTTAAGAACTTCTCTAACGATACATTCCCTCACAGGCTGAGGGCTATGTCAGCTTCCAAGCAGATGGAAATCCATGCTAAAAATGTACAGTAATAAGGGTCAGATGCGTGATCAAGTATTTTCCAGATTGGTTATGCTTTGTCAGGCAACAACCTAATTTACTCCTATCCCTCAACTATAAAATATTTAGCGAAACTGTTCTTGGATTATATCATTGGTCCGAATCTGAGTCCTCCATCTCCCACTGACTAGCATCTTTGGGTACAGGATCAGCGACGCCGTCAGTAGTGGGTTGACCAAAGAGTGATGTACTAAGCTTTGGACGGGGACGGCGACGACTCTCAGTCTTGTCTTTAGGAGCTTCATCCTGGAAGACATAGCATATGGTCAGAACTCAGCAAATTAAGCCAAAATTACAAAATGGGCGTAAAATACTTGCTGAACTACAACAGACACTTTCCCACAAAGACAAACGAGTCCACAAACATAGAAAATGAAAAGAATTTTAAATCGAAGACAATTGCATCGACTCGTTTTATTGGAAGAATGAACAGCATCCCATGACACCATGAGTGAGTGATCTGGATTGGTGGCCTGATTTCTCAAATGCTATAATTCAGTGAACATGGAATTGCAGTTTACGGCTATCGCTCATGTTATCATTCATACAAGACTGTATTGCTGTTTAGCTGTAATCATCTTGACCAAAAAATGTGAAAGCTAAGCAGAGCAAATAGTTGTTTAGATCAGTGAACAGTGCAGGCGTATATCTATTCGACATTGTAAAGCAAAAATGTATTACCTTTGTCTTCTGAGTTGCTTGACTATGCTTGAACCATATTGTTCCCCATGAAATGCATGCAAGCAACAGCAAAGCTGGACCAACCCTTGGGTCAGTCAAGTAATCTTTTAAACTGAAGCCATTGTTCTTAACCCTCTCTTTTATACTTTTCCCTGCTGAGCGGATACTTTTGGTGCCGCTTAACCATTCCTTGCTTGTTTCCTCAGGTAAAAGATCTGGTACCTTCGAAGTCTAGATAGAGAAAAGGGGCAGCATAATGCATCAATTAATTGTTAGTTTATACGAAGTAATTTTCTGGAAACTTTAGGATCTCATAGTTTACTAAGAAAATCATCTTTAAAAATGTGAATGATGAACAAACGATAAGCACTGTTATAGTGATACCTCTACCATAATAGTTAGTTGCAGAATTTCACTATTGGTGCCAACTAAAAATAGAATAAGCTTGGTGCTCAGATGAGGGGGGGCATCACAACTCACAAGTATAACTATGCTTACATAGGCAACTGACATCGATCAAAGTAGAAAAATAGGCATACATTTGAACTAAATATTTAAACAAGTCTCGCAACAAGTCAACAAATGCTTTGCATAGAGCTCTCGGTTCGGCCCCTATGTGAAGTAGACTTTTCATATTATTATAAAACATTTACATACAGCAAAGGCATCTCTCAGCCAGCAAATTTTTAGAGTTACTTTTCAACTTTTAAGCAAAATCTGACTATCGCCAACATTGGTACAAAAGAAAATCAACATGCAATGCAGACATCCTTATGGTGTTGGAATACATCTAAGTTTGCATTGGACCCACCCTCTATCAATTCCTGTCTCCCCTGCCAACCCAGTATGGGATCTTTGGTATTCTGGTTGTCAAGTCCAACTCACCTTTTTTGCATATTAGTTTGTACCCTTTTATTTAAAACGGATATGCTAATGTGTTCAGAAATATTTTACTTTAGGAGACATGCTAGAGAAAGTTCAAGAGGGATCATGCTTTAAGTGACTTACAAAGTAAGGAATTTCTCTAGCATCTCCATCTTTAATAATCTGAGAGGCCCACTTGTTTATCTGCCAAAATAACAATCAAGAATGTATATTTTAGATAGCTGCATGGCTTGATCACAACAGATATAGATGTACCAATACACCATTAAATAGCACACCTCTAGAATTTCGTCCGGGCCATTATAACGAGCCACTAGCTGGGAGGCATCAGGGGTATCCTGACCCTGGAGAGTATCCATAAGATTATGCTTTTTGTCAGCTTTCAGCGCCTCGTACGTTGCATTTCTTTGGAAACGGACGATGAATACTTCAGGCTTATCATTGTCATCCTCAAAGCCTCTAGGACCACAGGCTCCGTTGTAATCGGTGGCAAGGTAGAAGGCACAAATTTTCTGTAAAAGGGGTATTGTTATCCAAAGTTACAAGCAGTCAAGCACAAGTACAAGAACACATCCTGCTTTCTTTCGAAGCAACACTTATTTCATTATTGAGAATTACATGACTCAGCCATTTGCTTAAGCTAGGCCTGAAATGTTTCAGATGCTTAGACATTTCACTGTAGAAAATCACCAATCATTGTAAAATTTCGAGAATATATACTTAGACATTTCACTTGGCGGAAAATGCTACTTTCAGGATTTGTAACTAATAAGGCATTGCAAGGATAACTTAGTTTTCCAACAGAGATTAATTGATAAGAGAAGAATACTCTGCATATGGTAAAAGAACCAAAACGTGGATAAGCTTTGCAATACAGGGGCCCACATTTCAGGATTTTTAAAATCGAAGAGGCATGCACTACAAAACCATATTACTCGAGAAGCCTTCTTCAATCAGATCAAGTACTGTTCTACCCACTAGAGGCAAGGATTCTGGTTTGTAAGCCAGTAATCTAATGATATAGGGTTGGAATCCTGGATACTAAGGTGTTAAGAGAACCCATGGGACACATCTTCATCTGAATTAAAGCAGATATGCCTATACCTCAACTAATTCAGGAAAGCAGAGCAAACATCCTATCTAGTACGCAATAGCCACAGCAGTCTGTATGGTTTCAGTTATATATAACAGTTACTGATAATCTGGTTGATTTTCTTGAGATTTCCTTTTCCTTTGTATCAGAAAACTATTTATTACATTAAGTTGTTCATAATGCCATATACCTGGGTTACCCTAGGATTTCAAAGCATCTCCTGCAAACTCTAAAGAAGGGCACATAATTAGAAAACATGCTCCTCTAATTTTGAGATATGGAAAACTAGCAGAAAAACACTATATTACCATCATTATATATGAATGAAAGATTTCAGTACTTGTACCAAGAAATCAGACAGTTATTGCCAACACATATAATTTGGAACCAAATATAAGAGCATAACTGCAATAACAAAGAGAGGAAGTGCTACTTAAAAAAAGAACGTGTGGCCTTCTCACCAAACAGCAAGTACAACACCACAAGCTAAAACAAACTGCAGGTTGATAGTAAAGTTGGAATTTGTGAAGCAGTCTACCTTCTGTAATTCTCCATCTAACCAAACAAAGGTCAACCTGTCATCTTTTAAGGCAGTTGCAGCACTTGCTACCTCTACTATTTTTTCCACATTCCCGGTAGTACTTGCATCAACAGCACTTAGTAGTTGGTCTTGGGCTTTTCGCAAAATCTAAAGTTTCAAATTCCACAAGCAATATAAGTTGACAAACTAACAATAAATGATTAAAAGTTCATTCAGGAGGGACAAACTCCATCATTGTTCATTGCACCAAGCTAAAGAACTTACTTGTCTCTTTTTACTTAATTCTACACCAGGGCGACCAGCAACGACTAGACAATACCATATAGCCATGTCTTTTCTAGCGCGTGAATGACCTCTAGCATCACAACCCAATTCCAAAGATGTGTCACTTCTTAGCTGCCGGAGTTCTAATAATCAAGAAAAGGATGAAATGAATATACTGAAAAGAGTGCACGCTTTTCTCTTTAGTAAAAAAGGGTGCATTAATGATAGCATGTCAATTCTGTATACTGCTGACTGGCAGACAAAGTTTAACGATACCTTGGTGCTTATGCTCCTCCATTATCTCTGTGAACTCCGACTTACTGAAAGTTCCTGAATTGGAGGTAAGTAATCAATCTAGGACTCCACTGCAAAAAATCAAAAGGCTAAATAGGGGATAGGAGCTTGCCATGGTACACGACAGTCTTGGCACCTGGACCCTTCAAGAAAACAAGTGCAGGAGCCGATTCCACTCCTAACCTGATTTGGAAGAGACAAAAAAAAGTACCAATAAACATTATTAATAAGTTAAACACAAAGTACTAGCCTATTCCACATAAAAATATGGTTTGCCTTATTTAGCAAAAGATATGTTCTGCTTCACTAAGTAGCTCAATAGCTCTAGCTCATTGATCTGGAGATCACATTTTTCACTGCTATGGCTACAATCTGTGGTTTCAGCATGCAGTGTCCAGATTTTTAACCTGACTCTTTGTAGAAGTGATTAAGCATAGTGAAATTGCTCAAGAACACTTGTCCTAATCCATCCACTATACATGAATACGAAACTATTTATGTGTGAAATCAAGGTAGTTTCTGCATCCAAGTAGATTAGCTCCAAACAAATATAAGCTGGTAGCAATATGTATGGCTGCCATAATCAATTTACTGAAAACATGAAGCTGTAGTGAGAAGGTCTAAAATTACAGTTTGCATACTTAGCTGATGAAGTTGTTTATATGCTTAAGAATATTAACAGCTTGTATCAACTGAAGAAAATTTCACGTTCCACATTTACTTATTAAAACATGTACTCCCTCCGTTTCAAAATATAAGATGTTTTAGATTTGTGAAGGTAATGTATCTAGATGTCTTTTAGTGTGTAGATTTGGAGAGGTTCACTCCGAACCTATATACTAAAAGGCGTCTAGATACATTACTTTCACAAAGCTAAAACATCTTATACTATGAAAAGGAGGGAGTATTCAGTAGCAACAATCATACCACGAACACAGGCATATATAAGAAAGAATAACAAGTTGTAAATAAAGAACGTACGAATTCCACCAAATCTGGGATTCATCTTCTTTCCATAGGACAAATGCAAATGATGCATAGCTTGAATACTCTTGGGCAGCTTGGCGAAGGAATGGAGTAGCACGCTCCCCAGTGCTTGAAAAAAAGATAACCTTGACCTATGTAGCAAATGGAAAAGATGGCATGACCAATTATGAATTATGAATTGCATGCGGGTGCTCCACATGCATACTGAAAAGGGTACAATTAATAAATAAGGCAGTTAGCAACAGATGCATGAGTGTATGTATGACACGAAAGATGGTAAATCTAATGTACCTTATGATGGCTAGTCTTCCCAATGAACTGGGGGCCCTGAAATGACAGCTCTGCATTAGAGACACAATCCCTCTCAGATAAAATCTTATCTAGCTAAAGTGCAACTATAGAATAAAAAGGACAGTGCAGCAAATTATGAAGCAATAAGAATCGTTCATAGAGGTGATACTCATTGTCTATTTCAATGACAAAAGATAGAATCGTGCAGCATAAATCTAGTAATGCCATAAGTTTAGGAAACACTATTGTAAATAAACAAGTAAAGATAGAACTGTGTGTGGTCAAAAAATTGTGAAGACAGAACTCAGTCTGAATTCCACTGACTAGGAAAGCATTACAGCCTCAGCTAATCAAGCTAGTACCAAGGTGTAAGCATCGATAATATTTACTTAACTAGCATACTGAAAAATATATCTCAGACAGGAGCCAAGAAGGCAGTTCATATGTAACATTCACTAGGTCTATACTCCATAGCACCGTATTCAATTAACTAACACAACTATTTGCATGTTGTGCTACTGGTTACTGCTTTTGATTTAGTATGATTCCTTAGGACAATCACATGAGTACGAAGAGAAACAAAAGATAGAACCAATCATAAGCCTCACCAATGCCTCCTTTGAATAGTACAAGATCCGAGGTAAACCAACAATTGATGATGCTACCCAGTCAACAACAGAATCCACGGTTAGCTCACCAGGGAACCTAGGTAAGGAAGTGGTTATACTGAGGTCATATATTTGGAACAGATGGAAAAGGAAATGTCATAGAATAAATAATAGGAATAGACGAGTCACAATCTTATTAGTCACCTCATATAACAGAATGGATTTCTGCAGTTAGCAGGATATGCAACCAGAGCTGGTATACCTGCATGTGTAAAATGGATACACAATAAAGAACATAAAACGGCACAAAGGCTCTGTTTCCTTACAAAATAGAAACGACATGTAATTGTTCAAATTCAAATTACTAAAATGAATATGTAAAATACAGGGCAAACTTATAGGAAGTCCTTCTGTTGATGCTCATCCAGTATGAACCTGCCAATTAGCTTAATACTCTTTGGTTTACACATTGTTCCCAGGAGCATATCAAGTTCATCATATTAACATTCGCACATTGACCTAGCTTTACCAACTCTGAACCTAATCATTTTGACAAAATGTCTGGAACTAAGAACCCCTTAAAGTAAGCATTTCCATGTTCTGCACTTCCACTGATGATACCTGCAATGCTTACTTATTTTCATCTTATGATGCAAACTTAAAGGGGCATTCTATCTTGACATACCATTGCGGAAAAATGGCTGTTGAGAGAACCTTTGTTCTGCAAAATATCCAGCCAGTTTCCCATCGCCGACTTCTACCATAGCAGTGTTGGCTAGACCATCCAATCGAGTGGCTACATCATAAAGTAAAATTTTGTCAGCGTCAAAAGTGGAATACAATGTATTTTTAGTCCATATAAAAGAGTTCTCTATAGAAACTTCATTTTTTTTGCATTGCAAGAGAGAAGCTGTTGGTATGTTGACAACAGCAGATTGTTTGGAAAAGGAATGAACAATGCTATCAACTCAACTATCAACAGATCCACAAAGTTACTGCTCAGAGATAATGGCCAAAAATGCAGTTTAAAATCCACCATAGAAAGTAGCACAAATTCATTTCAGCAAACACACTACCGTGGATAAATCTAGTTATAAGTAGCAGAGCATGGTTTTCTATATATATGTGACATGCCAAACGGATTATCTACATTTCAATTTTTACACCTGCAATTTATGAGAACTCCGGTTCTATCCATCACGCTTGAAGTTTAATAATGCTATAAGAGGGACTGGACATAAAAAAACTAATGCAACTCTATTTCTCCACAGCCAATACTATCAAGGACATTACTTCTCTTTCCGTGCAGTCTCCAAATATGTTACCAAAGACAGCAATGCGCAAAACAGTAGCCAATTCAACACGATGAGCATACCAATTTGCTTCCAGTGCTCGATGAATTGAGCACAACGAGGACTCCCCTTTGAATAAACCTACACAGCATAATAAAAACCAGCTGGCAGTCAGGATTTTTTAATTCTCCAGATTCCAACAAAAAGAAGTAATTGTGCAAATATAATGCGAATACAACACTGGGAAGGTACATTGATAATATAACGCCAAGATTAAGGTCTTCTAACTTACCAGTATGAGCATTGGGTAATCTTCAGCAATAGCAGACATGAATGACTCATATGTGAGTACATTGAAGGCATCATCAGTTGAATCTATGGAATGGAGATGGTGTTATGTCAAAGACATCAAGGAAAAATATCAGTTTTCATCAGAACTTAGATTGTGTAACTTACGGACTAAAGAATCTTTTAACAAAGGGAGATCTACTTTCAGAAAGTGCTCCTTTTGATATTGGTCTTTGACTCTATCGAGGACATCCTACCATGATGAAAAGGAGTAACTATGGGTTAGACCAGAGAGGGAGAAAAACAAAGCCTTTCCATAGAGGCGCACACATAGATGGAGGGAAGGAGGGAGATCACCTTATGGTGATCCAGACCAAAAAGATCATAATCCCGCTTCAAAATTGGATTTGTCAACAGCTCATACGCATAACGGATCTGTATAAAACATGACACGCTGTCCTTTAGTTGGAACATTAAAGATAACTACAGGGAACAATCAAGTAATGAGCGGTTACAAAACAAAAGTACTGTACATAGCAAAACACATAGCGAGAAATGTACATAGAAAAATAATAATGCAATTTCAACTTAAGGTGCCTTTGTACACTGCAGAAAGCTAATTCAGCCCCCATGCATATAAGATACGGCACATAAAACTGTGCAGCTATCTCTGCATTGTACATGGAAATAACCATCGCTACCAGACTATATTATGGACTCTAATTCTCACCTTTAAAATATCAGCAGTTGACTGGTCATTCGTTTCAGCAAGCCTGATTTCACATAAAAAAAGAATCAGCAATTTTTTGTTAAAAATTTAAGTGTAAAAAGAACATGGCAAGAGCCAAAAAGCATAAATTTCCAATTTCAAGAGGCTTTGCTAAGTCTCCTAGAAAACAATATCGTAATACTAACAGAATGCTACGAATTTAAAACATAGCCAAGCACTGATCTTCTCCAACAAGCACCCCACCCAGAGCTGCGTGGCAGAGCTGCGAGATCTGTCACGCAGTCCATCAGCAAAGTGCACCAACACCGACACTACCAAACTGGTATAGCTCCAAACAGATGCCCAGCCCCATTGCTCCAAACAGATGCGGAGCTTCCCATAAATTAATTGCTCGTCAACTACCCAAAACAGACCTCGTGGACTGCACTTGCGACTACAGTCAGAACTCCATCGAACAAAGCACACCACGGACTTCAAGTGAGAAATTAAGAGCAGACTCAGATCAATCGCGCTCACCACTCCTTGGAGAGAATCCCGTAGGCTTCGACAACCCTCTCGACCGGCGCAAACCTCTGGATTCTGAGCGCTGCAAGCAAAGCAACCAATCAGGCAAACAAATCTCAAAACGCACCCACGTTGGGCGAGAGCGCGAGGTAGGGGAGGAGGCTCTCACCGTCGTAGTGGGAGGGCGGGAAGGATTTGGGCAGGACGAAGAGCTGGAAGAGGAAGCCGGCGGCGGAGAGGAGGATCGGCAGCCAGTAGCGACGAACCTCCTCCTGAATCGCCATTGAGGACAGCCCGGGCGGCAAAGGCAAGGGGAAGTATCGGGGGTTTTGCCACTTTGCTCTTTGCGTGGCGACGAGGGCCTTTGCCTTTTCATAAAGTTTTTCTGTTAAACAATTATGAGTTAAATCCATCGTTAGTCATCGAACTTGCTTAGCAAAGTCAATACGATCATTGTACAATGAAAATACAAATTTACGGTCACTGAAGACGCGTCGGAGCGTCACTCGCGGTCACCGCTCGCGGCGTAGCGATGTATTTGACGACGTGGCGAACTACGAGGCCCACCATCAGGTGACTTAACATATACATAAAGAATATGCAGGTATGTGAGGGCTTTTTTGCAAAAATGCCATCCCCTTCCTCGTCCGTGTCTCTTCTCTGTCCTCCCCTGACATGTCCCCGACCCCAAATTAATCCGTCGACGCCGCCGCTGATGGAGCACACCGGCGGGCTCCCTCTGCGGGCATGCTCCCCATCTTCCCACGCCAAGCTCCTTCCCTATCTCTCCGCTAATTCCCTTCCCCTTCCTCCCGCTCCCTATTGCTCGCCGTTGGCATGTCCAACGAGCTCCTTCATCCACGTCCTATAAATCCTTGCCGTACCTTCACGCCGCCAGAGGCCACAAAAAGTCGCCGGGAGGTCCGCCTCCCACACTGCTCACCCGTTGCCTTGACTACGGGATGCACACCGTTCTTCACACCGTCCGGCGCCGTTGTCAAACGCCATGGAGCTCCCTCGCCTCGCCTCATTGCCGATAACCGATTCAAGCTCCAGCATCCCCGCTCATGATAAGTACAGGAAAAATCCAGTCCATTGCCAAAGCAGTGGCGACTTCTCAATTTGATTATGATGTAACTGAACTAACTATATTGTACCATGGAGAGCTAGAGACAACAGATACAGAGATGTAAATAAATATATAGAGAAGGTCAAGTAGTCTGGTTCCCGTGGTTTTGAGCCAGCTGCTTAGCAATAGAACGGCCAACACCAAACTGTCGCTATGTCCACGGTTTGCTGTGCTTCATTTTCGCTGCTCCACATCGAGCACCCAGTTGACCATGGGGTAAGATCCGTCGTTCCTCCCTCTCTCCCCTCTCACCTGCAACCATCCGACACCAGTTACCAGTGGGTAAGATCACAAGCGATCAAGGAGGAGGCCTGACGGCCGATGGAGCTCCGGCGTAATGTACAACATTACGGCAGGTCTGGTTGGGATGGGGAAGGGAGGAGAGGCAGAGAGAGGATTGCGTGGGTGAGACTGACAAGTGGATCCCACTGCTTAGTTTGACCACCACCCTCAGATAGGTAGATTTTAGGGATGTTTTTGCAAATAAAGCATAACTAGAGACTGACAGCGGGTCCCAACTTGCCACATCATCAAATACATCTCTACGGCGGGTGCGGTGACCGCGAGTGAGGCTCCCACACATCTTCAATGACCGTAAACTCGTATTTCTGTTGTACAATGACCGTATTGGTTTCTCTAAACAAGTTCAATGACTAACGATGGATTTAACTCAACAATTATTTGCTGTATTATTACTCTTTTAACTTGAATCTTGAGGTTTTGAAGATAAATAATCTTTATCTTTTCTTTTTATATTATATTATATTATATTATATTATATTATATTATATATATACTATTAAAAAGAAAGTTGGTGTTGGTAGGTTGTACTTTGTCACTTTGATATCAAACATTGGAAGAGTTCTGCCGTCAGATCTACATCTGATGGTACAAAGAGTCATCCAGATATTTGTTTAGTTAATTACGCTTCTTTGCCATCGATAAGTGAAAAAGGCGGTTCAGGATGCCCAAACCGAAGAGCCCCCGACCTCTCCCACGGAACCCTAGCATAGAGTCATGTCGCCGCCCCTCCCATCTTGCCCTCTGCTCCAGCGCCGCCCTCCCATCCTAGTGTCGCACTCCCGTACGTACCAGTGCCGCCCTCCTCCTCCGAGAGTGCCTTGATTTGGTCTGAGAGATTGCTGCCGATGACCTTTCCCATCCCGTACAGGGGAACTGCAGCAGCAGGGCCCGTGCCTCCGCCCCTCCCATCCCGCTTCTTACTCGAGACGTCCTCCCGCCGCCACTAACTGCGGCCGTCGCCTCTGGCTAAATTCTTCCCAAATCCCGATTCCCTGAAGTGTAGGCGTGCAGCTGGTCAGTTACCACATATAGCAATGTATCGATTGAAGGAGGAGTAGAAGGATGGAGAGCATGACCATGTTGGGGAAAGGGCATCGGGTTGGTCACTCCCTTAGACCCTAAGACTATCAGGAGAAGGATCGGCGCACTAATCCACTCCAAATATTTCCAGGTTCAGTATTGTCAGCATTTGTGTTCAGAAAAAATAATTTCGTTCATGTAGAGTGAAATGTATCTGTTGTTTATACTGCAAATGGAGCTCACTGACAGTGCATACTGCCGCTGAATGATTGATTACTCTTATTTTGCAAAATCGATGTTTGATTATATGCATGGGTAGCTCAAGGCCATGTGATTTCATTGCCAAAGTTTTATCTTGGATTGGTGTTTTCTTCATATTTGTGTATATCTACCATGCTGAAGTAAGTAATCAGCGCACCAATGTTCTAATTCTATGCATTGCAAGGAAGCTGTAGCACGAGAGGAAGATGCTAGCTGGGCAGATGCATAAGAGATTCTCCTGGAGCAAAGAAATCACACGTACACACCAAACTGAGTGTTTTGCTAGAATCGAATAAGAGGAAACATCAGGTAGCTCCTTGTGTTGGACCATGGTGTTCTATCGATTTTACTGGGATTCAGTGTTGGATTGGTTTGGACCATTAATGATGTTCGTTGAAGCAGTTTGTTGCTCATTAGATTGGACTCGGTGACATCTACTTATAGTTAATAAGTCTTCTAGAGCGGTTTATCCAGACCTTTTTATTTGACAATCAGTGGTGTCTGAATTGAACTTAATATCTTGATTTGATTTCTGAACTTCCTGTTAGCTAATATAAGTGATGTCGTACCTATTGGCATTTTTTTGTTATGAGATGCCCTCACTTTGTTGTTTACATCACAGGTACAACCAGGATGAGCAAGAACATATCAGGTGCAGACTGCAAAGGTCTCCTCCAATCTTTAGCTCCTAACCCTTTGAAGTAGTAGAGATGTCCACACAGTATGTTAAATAAAATTTCTAAGAGTAATACCGATGATGGCTCAAGCTTGTAAATTTATTGTTTAGTCATTTTTTTATTTAGCTATGCTATTGGCGGTGCTTTGTGTCTTTTGGAAAATGGTACCACTACTGGCTAATTTATGATCTTATCGAGATATTTAGCACCATACAGAATAGTTATGTATATTTTTTATCAACCCATGACCTGATATTTCATACCACACAGATAGGTTATCCATCCTTCAATTGCATGCGGCTAAGATGATACATTGGTTTTTGATCTTCCCATTTTTCGACAATTGACATTTAAAATTTAGCATTTCTTAGATATTAGAATAGCGCAATAAACTTAAGATGTTAGCCTGTCGAAACTTTCTTGTACTTCTCCCAAAAATTTGATAAACAAATACACACTGATTTGTTGTAATATCGACTGGTTTGGCGTCACTTAGGACACATGAAATTGATGAGGTAAAGTTTCTATATCACATTATTACTTAGTACTTGCTGATTATTCGTGAACTGGTAGATGTAAGCAGACTGGTTTAGACCTTCTATTTGTCATGCAAGATTTCTTTCTTATTAAAATAAACATCTAAAACTTTCAGCATTAGTTATTCTAGCTTCATATTTGTCCTATTAATTGGAAGATTTTTTCCATGTTTTTTGTGTACAGTTGTTTTCTGTTCAAACGTGAATAAGATTTAGCTAAATATTGAAAATAGTAAGAGGCCGCCTTGAACAGGTCTGCACCTTTTCCTAGCTTTTAAATTACCATAGGAGTTTAGAAAATGACAAACATGTGTGCTGATGTGTATTTTCCCCAATGCTAAACATGTCCTTAAGATCAACCTCTGAAAACTGGCATACAACAGTTATGTGTCATAATTTCATTATGTGTTCTCTACAAATTGATGATCATCTCCTAAGTTTTCCAAACACAACTAATGCCCTCTATACTACAGCCAATTTACTCTAATTTGAAAAGTTTGGCTTGGATGAAAAATAATCAGGTTTGTGTATAAGTATTGTACTATATCCCAATATTTTTTTCTCTTGAACTAGCCAAAATGACTTGAGTTGTACATTACATATAGAATATTAATTCTATATCAAACCTTTGAAGAAATGCTTCAAAATTTAGTGGAAAGCCCTTTATGGTAAAGACATTATTATGATCGCATAAACAAGGAAATGTGCAAATAGCGGCCTTACTGGCCAATCATGAGAGCAATATTCCTTCAATTCATCATTGTTGAACTGCTTGAATAAACCAGATGCCAAAAAATATTTGCTATACTTGAGAAAAACCACCATTTTGACTGTAGCATTATTGGTTATTAGCGGTGTGAATTGGCATCACCTCTTGAGGAAAGCATCCAACATATCTTCAATACTGTTGCGAGGGTCGTTGTAGGGAACATAAAGAAGTGCTTCTTCTGGACAAACAAATGTTAATAGGTCGTGCCATTGAAGATCTCGTCCCTGAGATTTATGAAGTTGTTCATCCCAACATTAGAGCTACAAGAACTGTTGCAGATGCCCTTCTGGAGTGCAACTGGATAAAGGACATCAGGGGACCAAAGCTTTCATGCAGGGAATTCAATCTGGGAAGAAACTGGGTCATTCCTTTTAAATCCCGAGACTGAAGACTCATGAACTTGGATATGGGAAGCGAATGGAGTTTTCTCATCCAGATCGGTCCACAATGCACTATTTGTCACCAACACCGGCTGTGAGGCTGCCAAAGCTATTTGGAACCTTGGGATCCACTCAATAATAAATTTTTTGTTTGTCTCCTTCACAAACAGGGAATATGGATTGTCAATCGGCTTCAGGAAAGGGGTATTCCCCACAAACCTCGGTATGTTTTTTGCAACACCGGTGAACAGAATGCTAATCATCTCTTTGTAGGCTGCGCAATCACCAATATCATCTGGTATCCGGTCCTAGCTTGGGCGGATTTGTCTCAGGGTGCACCAAGCATCTCCTCTACCCTGAAAAATGGTGGCTCGCGACAAGGAACAACCTGCAAGGATATAACGCCAGATGCTTCATGTCTATTTTTTCCTGGGTAGCATGGTTGATCTGGTGCGAGAGGAATAGTTCAGCAGGTGATTTGACAGATTAAATCAGAGGCAGTTTAGTGGGCATCAACTATCATAGGTCATCTTGTCTTTGAGAACATAATTTTCCTACCAGATTTGTGTTCCTTTTTTTCTTGAGACTTTCAGTTTTCTTATAGTTTTGTAACCTGTGGTACTTCGGTTTTTGTGTGTGGTTGTTTGTACTCTGGCCATCTTTGGCCCCTTTTCTCTCATAATATACCACATGCACCTCTCCTCCATAGTTTGAAAAAATATATATTCAAATTGTATTAGTACTCAATTTTGATTATAGGGTTGCATAAATTGAGCCACGGAAAGTGAAAGGGTTTCGCAGCATAGTAAATCAAAAAAATTCTACGGATGCGAACGGGAAAGCCAAGATCTAATCTAGGAGATGCAAACAACGAGGGGGGATATATGAGATCTTCATACCCTTGAAGATTCGCACAGCGGAACGTTCGACGGAATGTGGGTGATGAGTCGTACTCGCTTCTCCTCCTCGCGATCCGATCCGATCTAACACCGCAAGTGGCGATGCCTCCGAGAGATGCACACGTGCGGCACCTCGACGTCTCCTCCTTCCTCGGTCCAGCAAGTAGGGTGGAGAGATGGATTGGATCTACAACGCGACGGCGCGGTGCAAGCGGTGGAGAGTTTCTGCGGCAGGGCTTCGCCTACGCGCAGTCGGGAGGGAGAGAGAGGAGGGGCAGCAGGGCGGCTAGGGTTGTGGAGGAGGTGTGGGAGGGGTGCGCCCCCAGCCCTCTTTATATAGAGGGGTGGGCGGCTGGCCCTTGCCCCTCCCCCAAGCCCTAGGCCGGCGGCCAAAGGAGGGAGGAGTGGGGGGCAAGTTCCCCCCTTCTAGAAGCTCCCCTAGGGTTTGGCCGGCTGGGCCCTATGGGGCCTTGTGCCCCTGGCCTAATGCGGCCAGGGCACTCCCTCATAGGCCCACGCCCCCTCCCGACAAGTGGGGCCACGTTGGTCCCACTCCGGAAGGTTCTAGAAGCTTCCAGACAATACCGAATAACCCAAACAATTCAATCTCCAAAATCTGCTTTGCCTTATATGAATCTTATTCTCCGGACCATTCGGAACCTCCGTGATGTCCCGGATCTCATCCGAGACTCAACAAAACTCATAAACCAATTATCCAATCTATCCTAGCGTCGAGACACGTTAAGTGTGTGACCCTTCGGGTTCGAGAATATGCAGACATGATCTTCTATCAATAATCAACAGCGGGGTCTGGAAACCCATATTGACTCCCACACATTCATCGATGATCATATCGGATGAACCACAATGCCAGGATTCAATCAATCCCATATATATTCCCTTCGTCTCGCGATATTTTACTTGCCCGAGATTTGATCGTCGGTACCATCATACCTAGTTCAATCTCGTTCACGGCAAGTACTTTACTCGTTCTGTAGTCCGATATCACTTTGTGATTAACTCCTTAACCACATGCTTGCAAGCGGTGTTGATATCGATTACCGAGTGGGCCCGAAGTATATCTCTCCGACTTGGGAGGGACAAATCCCATCTCGATACATACAACCCAACAGGTACTTTCCGATCACCTGAGAGACACCTTTATGATCACCCTCTCATAGGATGACGTTTGATGACTTCAAAGCATTCTTACGATACCAGGGAGTTGTATTATCTCATGGTCTAAGGAATACAATATTTGATATAAGAAAAGCTTCACAAAGATGAACACGATGACACGATCTAATTGCTCCGCTTAGTTTGGGTCTGTCCATCATATCATTCTCCCAATGATATGATCTCATTATTAATCTACAACTCATGTCTATGGTTAGGAAACCTTAACCATCATTAATCAACGAGCTAGTCCATAGAGGCATACTAGGGACACGGTGTTGTTCACAAACCACACAAGTATTAAAGTTTCTGCTTAATACAATTCTAGCATGGAATATAAACTTTATCATGAACAAGAATTATAATAATAACATCTTTATTATTGCCTCTAGGGCATAATTCCAACAGTCTCCCACTTGCACTAGAGTCAATAATCTAGTTTACATCTGGCAACAATCTAACACCCATGGCACTAAGGTGCTGATCATGTTTTGCATGTGGAAGAGGTTTAGTCAATGGATCTACGACATTCAGATCTGTATGTACTTTGCTAATCTTCAGATCTCCATCTGCTATATAATCTCGGATTATATGAAACTTGCGGTTGATATGCTTGGTCTTTGGATGATATCTTGGTTCCTTAGCTAGTGCTATGGCACCAGTGTTGTCACACAATATCTCCAGTGGGTCCAAGGCACTTGGAACCACACCAAGCTCAGTGATGAAGTTCCTAAAACAAACTCCTTCACTTGACTCTTATGCAGCAGCCATGTATTCCGCTTCTACTGTAGATCACGCGATCACCCTTTGCTTGCAGCTTCTCCAGCTCACAGCTCCTCCATTCAAAATATAAACGTATCCTATCTGAGATTTAGAATCATCCTTGTCGATGTCGAAACTATCATCGACGTAACCCTTTACGACGAGTTGTTCATCACCTCCATAGACCAAGAACATTTCTTTAGTCCTATTTAAATACATTAAGATGTTCTTCACGGCTGTCCGGTGTTCCACTCCTGGATCACTTTGGTATCTACTCGTCAAACTAAGAGCATTAGACACATCCGGTCTAGTACATAGTATGGCATACATGATAGAACCTATGGCCGAGGCATAAGGCACTTTGCTCATAGCTTATCTATCATTTACCGTAGCTGGACACTAAGCCTTGCTCAATATCTTACCTGACAACATAGGCACTGAACCTTTCTTTGCCTTATCCATTCTGAACCTTTTCAGAACTTTGTCTAGGTATGTACTCTGGCTTAAAGCTATCGGCCTTTTGTCATATCTATAGATTTTGATGCCCAATATATAAGCAGCTTCCCCTAGGTCTTTCATTGAAAAACATTTGTTCAAATAACTCTTCACATCGTTAAGCATGTCAATGTCATTTCCAATAATCAATATGTCATCCACATATAGTACCAGAAATTTCACTGAGCTCGCACTCACTTTCTTGTAGATACAAGCTTCGTAGCAATTAGGAACAAATCCAAAGCTCTTGATCACTTGATCAAAACGAAGGTTCCAACTCCGAGATGCTTGCTTCAGTCCATAAATGGAACGCTGAAGTTTGCACACTTTATCAGCATCCTTAGGATCGACAAAACCTTCGGGTTGCATCATATACAACTCTTCATCAATGTTGCCATTGCGAAACGCAATCTTGACATCCATCTGCCATATTTCATAATCATGAAACGCAACAATTGCTAATAAAATCCGAATGTACTTAAAGATCGCTACGGGAGAGAAAGTCTCATCGTAGTCAACACCTTGAACTTGTCGAAAACCTTTCGACAAGCCGCGGCTTTATAGACGGTAACATTACCATCCGCGTCCGTTTTCTTCTTGAAGATCCATTTGCACTCAACGGCCTTTCGGTCGCTAGGAGGGTCCACCAAAGTCCATACTTGGTTTTCGCTCATGGATCCCAATTCGGATTTCATGGCCTCTAGCCATTTCTCAGAGTCTAGGCTCATCATCGCTAGTTCGCAGGTTCACTGTCGTCTACTAACAAGACAGTTAAGACAGGGTTGCCGTACCACTCAGGAGGGGCACACGACCTTGCCGACCTGCGACGTTTAGTAGTAGCATCTTCCGAAGCTTCATGATCCTTGTCATTAGCTTCCTCTATTGTTGCGCGGTGACCGGAACAATTTCTTTGCGCTACTCTCCAATTCAAGAGAAGGTTCAACAACCTCGTCTAGCTCTACTTTACTCCCACTCACTTCTTTCGAGAGAAACTCCTTCTCAAGAAAGGATCCGTTCTTTGCGACAAACACTTTGCCTTCGGTTCTGTGATAGAAGGTATACCCAATAGTTTCCTTAGGATATCCTATGAAGACGCATTTCTCCGCTTTGGGTTCGAGCTTGTCCGGCATCAACTTCTTGACGTAAGCTTCGCATCCCCAAACTTTAAGAAACGACAACTTAGGTTTAGCACCAAACCACAGTTCATACGGTGTCGTCTCAACGGATTTAGACGGTGCCCTATTTAAAGTGAATGCGGCGGTTTCTAGTGCATAACCCCAAAATGATAACGGCAAATCAGTAAGAGACATCATTGATCGGACGATATCTAATAGAGTTCGATTCTGGCGTTCAGACACACCATTGCGCTGTGGTGTTCCGGGTGGCGTGAGTTGCGAAACGATTCCGCTTGCTTTAAGATGCGTGAGAAAATCATAACTCAAATATTCACCTCCACGATCGGATCATAGAAACTTAATCTTTCTGTTACGATGGTTTTCCACTTCATTCTGAAATTCTTTGAACTTTTCAAATGTTTCAGATTTATGTTTCATTAAATAGATATACCCATATCTACTTAAGTCATCGATAAAAGTGAGAAAGTAGCGATATCCACCGCGCGTCGAAACACTCATCGGTCCGCATACATCGGTATTGTATGATTTCCAACAAGTCCGTTGCTCACTCCATCATTCCGGAGAACGGGGTTTTGATCATCTTGCCCATGAGGCATGGTTCACATGTGTCAAATGATTCAAAATCAAGAGACTTCAAAAGTCCATCAGAATGGAGTTTCTTCATGCATTTTACACCAACATGACCTAGACGGCAACGCCACAAATAAGTAGTATTATCACTATCTACCTTGCATCTCTTAGCCTCAATGTTATGGATATGTGTTTCATCCCTTTCGAGATTCAGAAGAAATAAACCATTCACAGCAGGTGCATGAATATAAAAGATGTTACTCATATAAATAGAACAACCATTATTCTCATATTTAAATGAATAACCGTCTTGCAATAAACACGATCCAGATATGATGTTCATGCTCAACGCAGGCACATAATAACATTTATTGAGGTTTAAAACTAATCCTGAAGGTAAAACTAAGGAGAGCGTGCCGACGGGCATCACATCAACTATTGATCCGTTGCCAATGCGCATCGTCACCTCATCCCTCGCAAGCTGCCGTCTATTCCGTAGCTCCTGTTTCGAGTTACAAATATTAGCAACTGAACCAGTATCAAATACCCAGGCACTACAACGAGGGCTAGTAAGGAAAACATCAATAACATGTATATCAAATATACCTTTGATGGTGCCAGCCTTCTTGTCCGCTAAGTACTTCAGACAGTTGCGCTTCTAGTGACCCTTGTCCTTGCAATAGAAGCACTCAGTGTCTGGCTTAGGTCCAGACTTGAGCTTCTTATCAGCAGGGGCAATGCGCTTGCCGCTACCTTTCTTGAAGGGCTTCTTTCCACCCTTACCTTTCTTAAAGCTGGGGGGCTTGTTGACCATCAACACATGATTATCCTTCTTGAATTCCACCTCCGCAGCTTTCAGCTTAGCGAAGAGCTCGATGATCGTATCAGTGGAACCAATCTGATTATGAGTAACTACAAAACTTTTGTAGCTAGGAGGGAGTGATTGCAGAACCCTGTCAATCTTGAGCTCCTCTGGAATCTTGCAGTCCAGTTGCTCAAGGCGTTGAGTGTAGCCTGACATCTTTATGGCGTGCTCACTAACGGAACTCCCTTCCTCCATCTTGCAGTTAAAGAATTTCTCAGAGATCTCATATCTCTCGAATCGGCCCGAGTCAAACATAGTTTTCAGTTCCTCAAGAATCTCAAAGGGCCCGGGGTAATCTTCAAAACGATTTTGAAGGTCCGATTCCATAGCAAACAACATGGTGCTCTTAATCACACCATAATCATCTTTGCGCGACTGATAAACAACTTTCTCATCAGCCGGCGCATCTACAGCAGGGGCGTCACCTAGCGCATTCTCAAGGACATAGTCCTTTTGTCCGCCAGAGAGAATGATTCTTAGATTGCGGAACCAGTTGGTGAAGTTAGACCCATTGTTCTTAAGCTTTTCTTTATCAACAAAAACGTTGAAGTTGAAGTTGGACTTAGCCATTTGATCTACAAAATTTGCAAGTATAATTTAGACTATGTTCATGATAACTAGTTCAACTTAATCAAATTACTAGATGAACTCCCACTAAATTCAACATCCCTCAAGTTGTTTAGTGAACATGATCCAAATTTACCACACCTAATCCGATCTTCACGAGAAGAGATGTGGTTTCAATGGTGGACAACAAAGTGTGGATCATATCATTCATATGACTCATGCTTAACCTTTCGGTTCGTGTGTTCCGAGGCCATGTTTGTACATGCTAGGCTCGTCAAGTCAAACCCAAGTATTTCCGCATGTGCAAAACTGGCTTGCACCCGTTGTATGTGAACGTAGAGTTTATAGCACCCGATCATCACGTGATGCTTGAACACGACGAACTTTCGCAATGGTGCATACATGGGGAGAACACAGTTTTATCTTGATCTTTAAGTGAGGAATCATCTTATAATGCTACCGTCGCGATCTAAGCATAATAAGATACATAAAAGGATAAACATCACATGCATATAACTTTATGTGACATGGTATAGCCAATCTTCGCGCAATGATCTCCATCTTGTGTGTGTTGGCATGATCTCCATCACTCCACCATGATTGCCTCCACCACGAATAGCAACTACAACTATTGCTAACTACTTAGCGATAAAGTAAAGCTATTACATGGCGTATAAGAAGTTGACACACAGGTCATACACAATTATAAAGACAACCATATGGCTCCTGGCGGTTGTGTACTCATCGACATGCAAGTCGTGAAACATTACAAAATATGATCATTGCATACAACATACACATCACATCTTGGGCCATACCATATCACAGAAAACACTCTCTGCAAAAACAAGTTAGACGCCTCTACTTTGTTGTTGCATGTTTTACGTGGCTTATGGGAGTAGCAAGCTAAGAACGATTCTTACCTACGAAAAGCCACAACGGTGATATTATGGTTGCCAAACTCCGGTGTAAATCCCATGACAACTATGGTGAGAGAAACTGGCATCCACCAGCCGCATGTGTGGAACAAGCCACACGTCAAGTGCGGAGCCGGTCTCGCGAACGAGGTTGTGTAAGGTTGGCCTGGACCGCTTAGATCTCACTATCCCGCGTCATAAGAAGTACACAAACAAAAGGCTTACAACAGAAAACATCAACACCCACAACAACCATGTTGCGTTCTACTCGTGAAACACATCTACGCATAGATCTAGCTCTGATACCAGTGAAAGGGTTTCACAGCATAGTAAATCAAAAATTTCTACGGATGCGAACGGGAAAGCCAAGATCTAATCTAGGAGACGCAAACAACGAGGGGGGATAGATGAGAACTTCATACCCTTGAAGATTCGCACAGCGGAACGTTCGACGGAATGTGGGTGATGTAGTCGTACTCGCTTCTCCTCCTCGCGATCCGATCCGATCTAACACCGCAAGTGGCGATGCCTCCAAGAGATGCACACATGCGGCACCTCGACGCTTCTCCTCCTTCCTCGGTCTAGCAAGTAGGGTGGAGAGATGGATTGGATCTCCAACGCGACGGCGCGGTGCAAGCGGTGGAGAGTTTCTGCAGGCTTCGCCACGCAATGGGAGGGAGAGAGAGAGCAGTAGGCGGCTAGGGTTGTGGAGGAGGTGTGGGAGGGGTGCGCCCCCAGCCCTCTTTATATAGAGGGGTGGGTGGCTGGCCCTTGCCCCTCCCCCAAGCCCTAGGCCGGCGGCCAAAGGAGGGAGGAGTGGGGGGCAAGTTTCCCCCCTTCTAGAAGCTCTCCTAGGGTTTCCCTAGGGTTTGGCCGGCTGGGCCCTATGGGGCCTTGTGCCCCTGGCCCAATGCGTCCAGGGCACTCCCTCATAGGCCCACGCCCCCTCCCGACAAGTGGGGCCACGTTGGTCCCACTCTGGAAGGTTCTAGAAGCTTCCGGTACAATACCGAATAACCCGAAACAATTCCGAATCTCCAAAATCTGCTTTGCCTTATATGAATCTTATTCTCCGGACCATTCCGGAACCTCTCGTGATGTCCTGGATCTCATCCGAGACTCCGAACAAAAACTCATAAACCAATTATCCAATCTATCCTAGCCGAGACACGTTAAGTGTGACCTTCGAGTTCGAATATATGCATATGATCTTCTATCAATAATCAACCGGGTCTGGAAACCCATATTGACTCCACACATTCATCGATGATCATATTGGATGAACCACGATGCGAGGATTCAATCAATCCCATATATATGTTCCTTCGTCTCGCGATATTTTACTTGCCCGAGATTTGATCGCTGCATCCGTCATACCTAGTTCAATCTCGCTCACGCAAGTACTTTACTCGTCCGTAATCCGATATCACTTTGTGATTAACTCCTTAACCACATGCTTGCAAGCGTGTTGATATCGACACGAGTGGGCAAGTATATCTCCGACTTGGGAGGGACAAATCCCATCTCGATACATACAACCCAATGGTACTTTTCGATCACCGAGAGACACCTTTATGATCACCCTCGATAGGATGACGCTTGATGACCTCAAAGCTTTCTTCCGATACCGTGGAGTATTATCTCATGGTCTAAGGAATACAATATTTGACATAAGAAAGCTTCGCAAAGATGAACACGATGACACGATCTAATTGCTCCGCTTAGTTTGTGCATCCATCATATCATTCTCCCAATGATATGATCTCATTAGTAATCGACAACTCATGTCTATGGTTAGGAAACCTTAACCATCATTAATCAATGAGCTAGTCCATAGAGGCATACTAGGGACACGGTGTTGTTCACAAACCACACAAGTATTAAAGTTTCTTCTTAATACAATTCTAGCATGGAATATAAACTTTATCATGAACAAGAATTATAATAATAACATCTTTATTATTGCCTCTAGGGCATAATTCCAACAAAAAGATGGTTAAAACAAGTCACTTAGTATGTATCAACATACTATACTGAATTTGGCAGAAACTTTGTAAAAAATCGTCCAAAAGTTACAATAGGGATGAAAGAATTCAAACAAGATATTAGTCATTCAGAGCAAATGGAAGTGGCAGTTGGAGATTCAACCACTCACCGCAAGATAAAGTTTATTTTAGTTTCATCAGGACATGCGACGAGTACTCAAACTTGTACATAGAAAGGGACGAGCATATGAAAACTATTGCTTAAAGGAAGTTGTCAAACTTGTACATAGAAGGGGGCGGGCATATGAAAACTATTGCTTGAAGGAGGTCTCGAGTATTTAATTGGTTATTGTTTTCTTTAAATACGTTAGTTCAATTATTGTTTCTATCAAATTGAATTTAAGCCAATAAAATTTTATTGTTTTTGAAATATTATGTTCTTCTGTTTCTAAGCACATGAACATACATGTGTATTATGTTTACGTCAGTTTTATGATTGGCCGTAGCGACGCACGGGCGTTCAACTAGTTCTGAGTATAATGATCCAGATCAACAAGATTAAAGTGAAACATTTAGGGATTGGGATAGTGAGGTTCTACTACTTCCTCCGTCAAGAAAGGACGTAGCAGATTTATCTAAATTTACATGTATGTATGCATTAAAACATGTTGATATATGTAAATCTAGATAAATCAGTTTTTTTTCGACAGACGAAGTACTATAAACCTACTAGTAAGTCAATTACACCATATCGAAGAAAATAGGCCAATTAGAAACCATGACACAAGTTATACTCCTAAGTGGTAAGCTCCGTGTAACGTGTGTAGTCATGTTACACCCTTGCAGCCTACGACATTTTTATCATGGTGTGACCGTGTGGCAAAGAAGATACAAAGGCTCTCATACATATTGAAGAATGTACTCCTTCCGTTCACTAATACTAGAATGTACTCCTTCCGTTCACTAATACTATAAAACATTTTAACAAATTTGTATAGTTTGTCAAGTTTATACTAGTAAGCAGAGGGGGTATCATTTTTGCGATCTTTCCATTTACCACGTCATGAGCATTATCGATAAACCGAACTCGTTCTATAAGGTGCAATTCAATGGCCAACGTTCATCAACCGATAAATTAGACTATCATCAGTTATCCTTGCAAAAAAAAAGACTATCATCAGTTACTTACGCACCTACCGAACATGTATGGGAGAGAGCCGATAGCAGGCGATTGCTAAAACCCACACAAGTTTTCATCGGTGAAATCGCCGGTCCATTTTTATGGACTATGGCCCATCGACGTGGGAGAGTTTTCGTTCTTTGCTTAGGCTGTTTTTCAATGTATTTTTTGGGATGATGAAACGGTGGCTACGTCATCAAGTCAGAATAGGGTTAACTCGTCATATTCTTACTTTGGTGGTACATCTAGCCCCTGCAAGGGGCAATGGAGTCGTGCGTCCGACGGATCTTGTCGGTGTGGTTTTAGGTAAGCCTCTTGTGATCTACGCTTGTTATTATTGGTGATGGTTGATGTCGTAATACGCGGGTCGTTTGGGGCTTAGCACGGCGATTTCCCGTCTGTACCCTGCAAGAAGTTTTATTATAACAAGTTTTGCCCGGCTTCAATGATGGAGGGGTGAGGAAGATAGCACGCCATCAATAAGTTTGACCAACTTTAGATGATATATCAACATATATGATATCCATTTAAATTCATTATATTCATCATGGAATATATTTTGTAGTGGAGGAAAACTACGTCTCGGGTCGCATCTAGGCGACTCCAGAGGCCCCCAATCATTGCCACAAAAAAACACAAATCCACTGCCCCTTCCACCTCGCCGCCGCCTAAGGAAACCGTCTGATGGCAGTGTCGTGACATCTCCTGGTCGTCCTATTTCTCTAGCCCTAGCCGTTTTCACCATCTTCCTCGATCTAGCCGACATCATATACTTTGATCTAGCTGCAGCCGTTCTAATGTCGTCAGCAACCGATCTGCAACCAAACGCCATGGCAGCCAGGTTGGTGCGGGGCAGCATGGTGGTGGAATGCACATGCGTCCGTGGTCGGGAACTCAGGATGGCCAACACCGTTGTGGTCTGCCTGTTTGGGTCTTACTCGACGTGATGCCAACATCGAATGTGTTCGAGTTTGAAACGCGTAGCGCTACAACACTAGATGATCCCTATTCGTCAACGTTATCCTCGCGTAGAGCTTTGCGTACGCAAGCGGTTGCACATGACGGCCAACGACGCGTGTGTGAGTATGGTGAGTTCTTAGATGGAGCAAGAGGGGAACTTCTTGTTGGCTTCATCGGAGGCTTGATTAGCCAAAGATGTGCACCTCTCTGCTAGGCAAAACTACCATATCTTGGGAAACTCTGATGTGTCGTTTTGAGGAGGCACGTCTCCAGGACCTACTTTTGTCAGCATCAACGGTTATGTTGACCATGGAATCTTTTGCTGCGATTACCGTGGTGCTAACATTGATGGGGAATATCAAGATGGTTGCGTCTGGAAGACCATTGGATCTCGATGGCTCATGTCGAGTTCGGGATTTCAAGACGGGGAAAGATTTTGGATGTGGTGAAGATTGTGAGCCGAAAGATCGGTGTTATGCAGCAGGCTCGGTGATGTGGGGTGATCACGTCAATGCCCATGGTTTATGTACTTGGCTTTTCGGGAAGAAAGCGTACGCTCAAGACTTTGTCGGCTTACAGACAAACAAGGGGAACACGAGGTTTACCCAGGTCCAGATCTCCGAAGGAAAAACCCTACTTCTGCTTGTTTGTTCTTAATTAATGGAGGAACTGAAGGTTACAAAGACGTCGAGATGGCTATGGTGCGCAGATTGAATCTGGAGGGTGTGTGCTAGGGTTTCGGTGATTCTTTCGGCGGCCCCTCCAAGCCTTTATATAAGGAGGCTAGGTCGCAGAATCCGTCCGAGTCGGTAACAAGTTGGAGGTGTACAAAAGTGGTTTCAGAATTTGGTTCGAATTTGTTTTGATTGCTTAATTCGCCATATATCCATGGGATGCACACCTACCCTCCGGGAAGTGAATCTAAACTAGATGAATGGGATCAGTTTTTCAAGCCCAAGGTGCACAATGCTGCTAGCTCTAATCCTCGTTGGACACCATCGCCCAAAAACTTCATAAAATTGAACACGAATGGAGCTTTTCTTGAGAGCACCCACATGGGTGGTTGGGGAGCCATTCCTCATGACAGTGATGGGAGCATTATTTTTTCGGCAGCAGGAAAAACTGCCATTGCCAGCGATGCGTTACACTCTGAAACTATTGCATTGCAAAATGAGCTACAGCTAACGGACCAACTTGGTATTGGGCACATCATTATTTCCACGGACTCACAAATTCTGAGACAAGCACTTGTGTCTTCCACATATGACCAAGCCTTGCTGGGACAATTGTTTTTGGACATCAAGTTTTATCTAGCTATACTGAATTTATAGAATTTAGTTTCGAGTTTTGCTCTCGGGTATGTAATAAGCCTGCTCATGTGTTAGCAGCTTTGGGTATGGGTATGGATCGGAACAATCACACTTTGTCGTGTCTTGTGGCGGGTGATATTGCCGTGTCTTAATGGAATGCATGTGTTTCAGTAAAAAAAATGTCAACCGTACCAATTGTGATATCTGAGAGATGATTCTCTATATTAACACACAAGCCACCAGGGCAACGCTTAAGGGCATCTCCATCAGGCCGATCCAAACGGTCATCCCAAACTGTCTGTTTGTGTCCGTTTCGGTCGGGCCATGGTCAGTATGAGTAAGGGGTCCGGCCTGTCCGGTCAGTCGCGCCCAGCAGCGCGACCCATTTGTCCGTGTAAGTTCATACTTAATTTACATTCAAAATACAAAAAACACAATCTAAACTACTAGCCCTAGCTATCGATCTTCGCGCGCCGGCGCCGCCTCGTCCATCTACGGGTCGAGGTCGATGTACTTCGGCGACGTCCAGAGGTTGGGCGGCGGCAGGGCCGGAGCGGGAGTGGGCGCATGCGGGTTGATCGCCCGCACAGGCCACGGATCCCACAGCTGGAGGTGCGCCAGCTCCATCCCCATCTCTGGCACGATCGGAGGCGCCCAACCCGGCAGCGACGGTGGTGGCGGCAGCTGGGCGTTTGTCTCAGCCACCATGCGGGTGAGCGCGAGGGCCTCCTCGTAGCCGCGCCACTGGGCCTCCTCCTCCTGCGCGCTGGCCGCAATGACCTGCTCGGTGAAGACGTCCTCGTCGTAGCCCCGCGCCAGTATCTCACGGTACTCCGGGGGCAGGTTGGCGGCGACACCGTCCACCGCCTCCTGCTTGACGACGATGTCGTCGTCGCCACCCTCGCTCCCGAGCTCAGCGTCGGAGTGGTTGACGACGCCCTCCTTGTCCGAGTCGATGTTGAGAATGTCGTAGACCTTCCCCGGCTGCAGGTCACGGCGGATAATGGTGACGCGACGCACCTTGTGCTCCCAAGCGAGCCACTTCTTCCAGTTGGATTGTATTTTCATACACAGGTGCACGCACCACGTTGTATTTTCATACACAGGTCGCATTTGCCGTACCGACCGATCTCCACCCACTCGAGTGGTTCCATACAGGCATACACACGACGCAGTTAGACGGCTTGGGACGAACCACGTCGATGGCGATGGCGTGGAAGAGATGGCCGGGAGAAGATGACTACTCCATGCGGTCAGCAGGAGGCTCTGTATGATCCCGTCGTCATCGTTGGCGTCGATGTCCCGTATAACGTGGCTGGCGTTGCCGCCAGCGAGCTGAGTCATGGCCAAGTTTATTACACGATCGGCAGTTTTGAGCCTCTGCCCTAGATTGGTGTTGAAAAACAGTCCATGGCGCCGGACCGGCCGGTTACTGCTTATACCATCTGTCACGTACGTACATGCGCAGTTCACCTTGCGGGTTCATGTGTAACGCGGGCAGATGGCAGGGAACTTGAGTGCATGGTTCGATTTAGTGCTTTTACTCACGTTTTGCAGAATTGTTCATGTATCTGTTTCACAACACAGGCTTTTTCAGCAAGTTGTTTTATATAGCTGCTAAAATGTCTTATATTGTGAAACTGAGGGTAATAGTGGTCAATTTGACTCAATTTCATCCTACATCTTGTTTGCCTTCGAAATTTGGTGACGTGGACGACATGTGGACGTGGGTCCCGCGCACATGCAAGAACTGCCTTGGAATTTTCATGCAGCCCCTCACGCATCTCGACCTAGGAGTTCTGCATAGCCCCCACCCACCCGCTCTGCCGTATCTTGTCCATCAACGGTCATCCTCGTCTTTTTTAGCTCCATGCCACTCTACTCTATTATGTTCGAGGGAAAGAAGCAGGGAGGGAGGCACAGAGAGGCGACGGTTACGTAGGTAGCTCGACATGCATGGAGAGTGACAGTTCGAGGAGGGGAGACGATGTCAAGGCGACACCGGCGACCACATTGATCGCAACGAAGATACCACCCATCCATTGCCATGAAGGGGAAATGACACCCTGTTTCGGTAAGCCTAACCTCACATTCTTCATACTCGAGCTCAAACCACCAAAGCCGCTCGCCATCCTCAAGCTCCAACCACGGGGTCCACTCGATGGGGAAGATCGGGGAGGACAGGGGAGGAAAAGAAGAACTAGGGTTATTAGAGATTTGGTGAACTCGAGAATTTAGGACATAGCATATCCAATCGATAAAAAACAGAGATTCTTTTGCAAAATTAACTTGATGGTAAATTATCCCACGCTAACCAACTCACGGGGAGGGCTACATGCAAAATCCGAAGGCTGCTACCCTCTTGCGCGTGGGACCTACATCCACGTGTCGTCCACTTCACCTTATTTTCAACAACAGACTTGGTTTAGGATGAAATCATGCAAATTGATAAAAACATGTCAACAATTCTGCAAAACACGAGTAAGAGAACTAAATCGAACCATGCACTCAAGTACAAGAACTGCTAGTGTATTTAACTCTAAGAGACTAGGAAATTTGCCCTTGCGTTGCCACGATTAATAATGCAACCAACATGAATATATCTTTTTACCATGTACTCTCTCCGTTTTAAAATATAAGATGTTTTAGGTTTGTGAAGAAAATGAATCTAGACTTCTTTTAGTGTGTAGATTTATCCAAAAGTTGAGTGAACCTACATATTAAAACAAGTATAGATTCATTTTCTTCACAAACCTAAATATCTTATATTTTGAAACGGAGGAAGTAGAACTGAACCAACTGTACCTGAACTAAATCGCAATTCTATGCTGAAGCTTTTGAATATGCCATAGAAAACCAAGACATGACCTTAGACAGGTTCAGACTGCATGTAGGAAAAGGCCCTTATCAAATCACATAAACATTTGGTTTCTGCCATTCTCCTAGTTAAACATTTGGTTTCTGCCATTCTCCTAGGGTGGCAAGTGAGACCTGCATAACAGCCCGTAAAAGTAAAATATAAAAGTAAAAGAAGGTCCTAGAACTAGGAGGCAGCAAAATTAGAGAATCGATTAGCGGAAAAGCAGTGTACAGCCCGTCCCGCTTGACACCCTACATTCTCCAATCAAACGCTTTGGATTATTATTTCTTTGCAAAGATAAAAAAAACTACATATTATACTGTGCAGCGTACATGACCCAAAATAGTAAAATAATAGAGCTGTGGACAAACATGAAAAATGAATTACACCACAGTAAACAAACTCCCAGGTCATTAATTCAGTGCAGAAATGCTCAGGAATCATGAATCAAGCTGTGTACTAATCCCTCCGTTTTAAAATATAAGATGTTTTAAGTTTGTAAATAAAATGAATCTAGACTTGTTTTAGTATGTAGAATCACTCAACTTTGGGATAAATCTACATATTAAAAGAAGTCTAGATTCATCTTCTTTATAAACCTAAAACACCTTATATTTTAAAACGGAGGGAGTACTTGTTAAAGAATTCTTGCCCTAGCTGAAACTTTGGTCTATATTTTTGCCCATGCTCTAGCTTGCGCGCAATACAAGTAGTACAAAAATGCATACAAAATAGAAATTTCGAAGTGGGCAACAAAAATTGTAACGATGCATTTTTTCCCCTTGGGAGGATAAAGCCATACTACATAGCGCCGTAAACACAAACATTTCAGAAGGGTCTTAATAATGATATCATATATCACCTGCTGCTAAGCATATAGAATGACTTCGACAAAATTTCTACTTAGTACTTCTCTATCAAGAGGGGCGGCAGAGAAAAATCTTTCGGTATACAAATTCACTTGCGAGTCTCTCATCAACCGCCAGAAAATAGTAGAAACTACAAACTAACACTTAGGGAACACATAATCAATCCCTAACGGACGTCAGGATATCTCAAAACCTCCTTTGCTCCCTCGGCTTTGATTCCGCAACTGTAACTCGGATCTGCCTGCCGTCAAGGTCCTACAGAACAAGACCATA
Organism: Avena longiglumis; assembly: GCA_030063025.1. Lineage (NCBI taxonomy): Eukaryota > Viridiplantae > Streptophyta > Magnoliopsida > Poales > Poaceae > Avena > Avena longiglumis. The sequence goes on from CP125976.1 coordinate 130,181,588, forward strand.
CACTCAATTAGCATGACTATTCATAAAGACAATATGTAACTACTGTACAAGTCATATCAAACAACTAGTTAGATAATGTCAAAACTTGGCATTGCAAACATTAGTATGCAAGAACGTACCACGCCGTCAAGGTTTGAGATCGCGTTGTTGACCTCATCGGCAGAGCCATAGGTGACGAAACCAAAACCCCTCGACCTGCCACTGTCCCGGTCATAGATGACCTTAGCATCAAGCACTGTTCCTTGTTCGCTGAACAGGTTCTCGAGGGTTGAGTTGTCGACGCCCCAAGACAGGTTTCCGACGTAGAGCTTGTTGGCTGAATCAAAGCTGCCCCCGCCGCCTCCGCCACCCATGGCCCTTGGGGTTCTGGGTGCGAATTCATCTCTGGGTGGTGGTGGGCCAGAGTTAACCCTCAGAGGTCTTCCTTGGAATGTCTAATTTGTGAGATAAAATGAATTAGTCAGCAGTCCAATACTACAATGAATGCACTACAAGAGAAAACAAATAGTTCCAAACAATTAGCAGTGTTCAAACTACAATGTTTAGTTATGATGTAAATCAGATTTCAGGCTTATATTAAGCAGGCCCGAGCCCATGGGAGTGCGGCCCGTGCGGCCGCACAGGGCCCATAAGTTTTGGGGGCCCAAAATTTCACGTCCCCATTACAGAGTTTACTTCATATGTTGATCATGAAATCATCTCAGCCTAACTGGTAGCATGTCTCAAACGATGTGGTTAGCATGTTGTTGGAGGTCCAAAGTTCGACTCCTACAGTCAGCCGCACACTACTTTTGCTTTCTTTTTTTACTATAAAGATTGTCGCCTCTTAAAAACTGAAATAATCTCTAGGTCTAAAGTTCGACTCCTACAGACAGCCAAACACTACTTTTCCTTTTTCTTTGCTATAAAGATTGTCGCCTCTTAAAAACTGAAATAATCTCTAGTTTAGGTGTTTTTCCTGGTTCGACTCCTACAGTCAGCCAAAGTTCGACTCCTACAGTCAGCCGAACACTACTTTTGCTTTCTTTTTTTACTATAAAGATTGTCGCCTCTTAAAAACTGAAATAATCTCTAGGTCTAAAGTTCGACTCCTACAGACAGCCAAACACTACTTTTCCTTTTTCTTTGCTATAAAGATTGTCGCCTCTTAAAAACTGAAATAATCTCTAGTTTAGGTGTTTTTCCTGGTCGGTCATGTATGGTTTTTTAAACTACATGCTTCCTTTTAAACGATTTTCTAAGATGATTTTACCATGAGTTAAGAATCTAAAGGTGCCTAGAGTAATTATTCTGTTGGAAATCTATCTAAGACATGTGTATAACAAACTCTTTTTTTCTCTTGTCTTTTGCTATTCCAACGGTTGACTCTTAAAAAACCAACATAAGCTCTAGTTTGTATTTTCTGGTATTGTTGCCACTTAGAAAAACAAAATTAACATCTAGTTTAGATTTATTCTGGTCGGTCATGTCTAGTTTTTAAACTACGTGTCTCCTCTTAACACGGTTCCTAAGACGATTTTATCATGAGTTTGGAATCTACATGCACCGAGAGTAGTTCTTCTAATGAAAAGTCTAACTAATTAAGACATGTACATACCCAACTCTGCTCTATATCTTCCTTATTGCGTGGTTGTCAATTGCTTGCTCTCATTTGATCAAGATTTTTCTTATCCAGTTGATTCATAAGACTGATTATGAAGATAGCATTGACGATTCATTCCATAGAAAATTAAAGGAAAGAATTTGTTTAAATAAACATTATGCAAGTAGGAGTTGAATAGACATAATTTTTTATATATCTAGCTATTTTTTAATTATTATGTCATATAAATTATAATTTTTCATTAGTTATTTTTTAATAAAATAGGGGCCCAATTTAAAGTTTCGCACAGGGCCTCGGATTTTTCCGGCTCAGCCCTGATATTAAGCTTAGCATGATATGGGAATCCTTGCAAAATAACACTGCACGAAAAACTAATACACTACAACGTATAGAGATAAGGTGGTTTACAACAGATGAAATATACTCACGTAGCCATTGAATTGCTCGACAGCCGCCGAAACTTCCGCAGCTGTAGACATTGTCACGAATCCGAATCCACGGCTACGTCCAGTCATTCTGTCGTATACAACCTGCAAGGAATGGGATACTATTATCATTCTGAAATAAAATACTTGTCCAAGGCTTCGTGGGCAGCTCTGCTACAACTAAACATCCATATGCTGTCGCAATTTGAGTACAACTAAGCCAATTGGAACCTAGTCCAAGCCAAGACAATTTTACAATATCATATCTTATTGTTGCCACAATCGGCATCTACTACTACCGGACAACCTGACGATACTCAAACCACATGCCCTGACTCCGAAGCATCTACTGACCATGCAACACTGTGCATAATTGTAAAAAAAAAAGAGGAGATTAGAGTTTTTACAGTTACGCAATTACTACATCTTATCCTATCTTATCCGGAAGAAAAACGAGTCTACATTGCGACAATTCGTCATCTATCGGACAGCCTGACACTGCACTAAAACGAAATGTCCCGGACTGTGAAGTCTCTCTGTCCTGACCATGCAACACTGAGCGTAACTGAACAATTCTTCAGGAAACTAAACTAGTACTCGTAATTACTGAGACGAATAGAGTGCTGAACAGAATTGTATACCTCGACCATCTCGACGGAGCCGGCCTGCTCGAAGAGCCCGGCGAGCTGCGCGCTGTCGACGGTGAAGGGCAGGTTGCCGACGAAGACCTTGAGGTCCTCGGAGTACTCGGCCTCGGAGTCGCCCCCGCCCTCGCCCTGCTCCTCCTCCTCCGCGTCCTCCGTGTCGAACTCGGACTCCACCGCCACGGCGACGGGCAGCAGGAGCCGCCTCCTGGGCGCCAGCAGCGCCGACACCGCGCGCAGCGGCCCGCAGGCGAACGAGGCGGGGGAGGAGGAGGCGGCGGGCTTGGCGGCGGCGAGGGGGATGAAGTGGTGGGAGAGCGCGGTGGAGAAGAGGGTGGCCGCCATTGCGAGGGGGATAAGACTCGCTGGGGGATAAGGTTCTGCCGCTGGGGTTTGGAGGCGAAGGGAAGGGAAGGAGGAGTGGGTGCTGGGGTGAACTGGGCACGGGGTTTTATAGCCTATACGGGGTTGGATGGATGGACAGACCAACGGCTGGATATTTCTCTCCCGGAGATATTTTTCTGGGGCTGGGATTAAGAGGGGCGTGCGGCCCACTTGCAGTGTGAGAGGCCAGCCAATTGTTTCGCTGGAATCGAGCTGTATTAGCATGTTGGAAACTTGGAATGGGATGAGATAATAGGTTCCCAGCTGGGTCTTTTTCTTCACAGATATCATGGTAATCCTATTGTTGGCTATGGCAATAGCCAATAAGTTCCCATTCGAATACATGAAACTTAAGTATATACGGAGTAGTTGTGAAGAGATTGAACCTTTTCTTGTTAAATTTATAACTAGGTAAATAGATGTATGTTTATCATTGGGAGGGATAATAATGAAATAAACTATGTAGAAGCATATTGCACTGAAAATTTAGTACTTGTACTACTAAATCAACCGACACTTATTATGAATCGGAAGGAGTGTGTGCTTGTGGAAGATCATTTGTTAAAATGGAACATTCGCCTGAAAATAAAACACCATTCCAGCTGAAAGTAAAGTAGACTTACCAGCCGATTAACAATGAAAAACAGTGCTGCAGCAGCAGCAGCAGCAGCAGCACAAAAATATCTAGCATCCCAGCCCAAATACCGATAGTTTTGACACAGTAAACTCATGGTAGAATGATACAAACTGTCTAGAAATCCCACTGTTCTGAAATCTCAACTCGGTACAAGACATGACACACACCTACAAGTATCTTCTCTGGACTTAACAATTCGCTCTTTTGCCAAAAAGAAACAATCACCACCACCCTGTAAAATGTGCTCCTGCAAACATCAGGCCTGGCCTCCCTTTCCTACAAAATTTCTACAGCTAAGGATATCAGTTGCAATTCTGAAAAACATGTGTCTGCTCAAATGTCACTCGTTCTCCGAGACAGCAGTATCTTTCAAGCACCCGCGCAATATCTCGCAGAGCTTACTGCAAGCATCCATACAAAGCTCCACTGCCTGTTTATGTAGCATAGCAAGATATGTTACTATGATAGATGTTGCTTTGGTATCATCTCGGGGTTGATGCAGTAGAAAAGACGTACATTGGTGATTTTGCCATCAGACCACTCCCCGGTCAGCGTAAGTTGTGTGATCTCCTTGCGGGTTGGCATATAAGATATCATAAGGCCTCCATCTTGCCATGCCTCCTCGTCTGAGCTTGGATCGATGATAACGTTTTTCCCTAAACAGGACTGGCAAGTCCAAGTTGAAATTGATTAGCCTCGAAGTTCAAATATCTGTTGAAGTATGTATCATAAATAAATCAATAAAGCAGAGAGGAATGTGGGGGGCATACCACAGATACAGATGTAACAAGGTCGTACATCATGATCCCAGCATCTGCTAATGCAAGACTAGCACAAGATATAATGATGGGAAGATCACCTGAAATGAAAGAGGCAGCAATAAGGATGACACCAGTCGGGTGTTTTTAATCAGAAAGTGTAGTTTGCAGAAAGTAGTAAAGACTTCTGTTAAGCAAAAAATAGGAAAGAGATAATTTGCTTGGACTGGCAAATGTGGTGAAATGCAGACTCGAAATATCATCAATTACTTGTGCCTAACTGAATATGTTGGTGTTCCTCAAATGAGTAAATACTATGCCAAAACAGCATGTTCATACTATGAACTTCTGAGTATTAACTTAGCATTAACTTATGTTACAAGACCAAGGACATCAGAGGCTCCAATGTGTCACTGTGTCACTAACATAGTAAACATTCCCTAACAGAAAGATGCAACACATAATTAATGTAATATACGTAGCAGAGTAATAGTATCGTACTGCCACCAGACTCAAGGACCAACGCGAAAACATCAACAGTTGTCTTCGGAAAAGTATGTAGCATTACTGCGCCTTCAAGGGCTTTATGAAGCATTCCTGAGTACTCTTTGTTGTCCAATCCCTGAAATAAAGATGCACACTATTAATACTTACTTCCAAATATATGAAAGATAGTAAGAGAATTCTTCAAATAAGGCCGAGGAGAGCCAATTAATCAACATACCTGTCCACGTATACCAGTGGCGAATGTTGTATAGCTCACATTGCAATTGAGCCTACCAGTGTCACTGTACAGCATTGCTTTCTTGCTCTCCCTTGGGCCATACCTGCAACAATGATAAATAAGTACATAAACATGACTATTCAATCAATAAATAAGACAAATTAATGTAACAAGCTCACTAAAGATACACAAACTCATACACTAAAAAAGTAGGAAGCACATGTTAAAGCTAAAGAACTTCGAAGTCCAAACCATCCTTGTGAATTTGAGATTTTGTCCACGGGAGAGGTTTAGCCACATAGTCAAACCTTCTAAGTTAAAAGAGCAGTAGAGCACAAGCTCATAAAATACTTGTATGTGTTTGAGCGCTCAGATGATTGAACATTCAAATACATGGACTAAAAATTGGCATGAATCACTGTCAACTGCTTAGCAAGTTATAAACAATTTCAAGTCAAGAACTTGTAACATATATCAGTTGACCATAGCTTGGAAGTATTTGATTCCACAAACACAAAATACTCAGATTGTCAAATGTGACATAACTTTTAATACTCCCTCCGATCCATAATAAGTGTCGCTGATTTAGTACAAAGTTGTGGTAAATCAGCGACACTTATTATGGATCGGAGGGAGTAGACACTTATTATGGATCCGAGGGAGTAGATGATTTTGGCATACTTCAAAATTGTGTTGTAATAGGAAACTGAAGTAATGAAAGACATCTTTTTTTCTATAGAATGCAACAAAACACATGTATTCACACTTGTAATAAATATCTAAAATGGAAAAATATAAAGGCTGTTAAACTTACACTGATACTATGACCTTAGTCTTCCCAAATTCTGCATATGCAGACCCTGATGCAGCAGTAGTTGGTCCTGTTTGCATAACTGCAACATACAATGAAATTATAAATGACTTCACTGCAGAACTGCTTCGCACTAGTTTTAATTTCAACTCCATAGGTTGCAGAACAATAAGCAATATATTCTGGTCAAGGTAAAGAGGAAGAGGGAGAGGTGCCAAATCCCGTTTCTGATGATATATCACAGAAGTAAGTTTACGTCAGGATGTCATAGATCATAATACTCAGACACGAAACAAATGTATGCTCAACTCCGCAGGATGTGTGCTGCTTTACTACAAGGAATATGGTCTAACATATATCTACAAGTCACCATATTTTGCACCTAATATAACTAAAACCAAGCATGGAGGAAAAATACCACAAGGCTAAGTTGCTCAACACTTTGCAGATTGAATTTGCATGCGTACTTCATTCAACGATGAGAGGAACAACATCAATGTAACTCAAGAACAGGTTAGAGAAGTATAATAGCAAAACAAATCTTGAATGCAGTAGACAAAATTATCATATAGGTCATACTATCCTACACCACAGTATTCCGCAAGAGTAAGAGGATACTGTTGAGCCAAGTGTAAGCAGAGCACGGAATCCAGGACTTCCATTATGAGTCATGGCTCCAATTCAAATGAACAAAGCATCTATCAAGCACGGCAGGAAAGCACTGGTAGTCTGGAACACATCACTAACAACGGAGTGCACATGGGAGCCAAACAAGCATAAGTGACACAGGACGAACAATAAACAGCTAAACTAGGTGTGGTGGTCAAGGCAATTCACAATGCAAATCCTTAGAGATCTCACTCACCGCAGAACCAAAAATCCGCGGTGTATGAGGCATGCTATAACCGTCAAAACATAACGTCGAACACCTCCAGTGCATACCAGGAAAGGGCATAATAGGCTCTACATCGAGATTCTTAAGCACGAAGCAGACGAGCAAGAAATTACAGGGAATAAGGCAAAGATGGGGAGTTTAGGAGTATACATGCGGGACGGCAGTCGTGGAAGGAACGGCCGTCGGCGCGGGGCCAGTCGGCGTCCTCGGCAAGGTGGCGCCGCAGCTCCTCCCTCTTCTCCCGTCTCTTGCCCCCAGCCTCCGCAGCCGGAGTGTACGTCCCTGCAGCCGCCGCCGCCGCCGACATGGCCGAAAACTCTGTTGCGTCTGCGTCGCCGGCGCCTCCTCGAGCACTGCTAAAACCCTAGAGGGCCTGTCTGCGCTGGTGCGGCGAGGGAAAAGGGAATGGACTTGGGTGCTTCGATATCTCATCCACCTTTGCATTGCAACATCGCCGTTTTATCTGCTTTGAGATTCGTAAACTACGGTGAAAGGTTCGGCTGTGGGGATATCACGGTTTTGCAAAAAATAAAAAAAATGGGTATCACGGTTTTGCAAAAAATGAATAAAATGGCCCATACAGGTCTCGAACCTGTGACCTTCGCGTTATTAGCACGACGCTCTAACCAGCTGAGCTAATAGGCCTTTGTGTTGATATGTTCGTTAGATAACTATATAAATGCAATAAGATCAGTACGAGCGGAGTTAAAGTCAAATGAGTTGACTTCCAAGGAGTTAGACTAGTCTCGGTTGAGGTCATATAGAATTCTGGTTAAGCTCTAGTATTGGCTCATACTCAGCTTGTAACGAATCTAGAGCTATTTTTTGAGTCTGATAGGACAATATTTTTTTATCTAAGACAGTTTTTTGCTACTTAGTGTAGAACGATAAAGAGAGGATTGGCGGAATATGTTGGATTTATTATTGAGCCTTATGGGCATGTATATATAGACGTACAAGGATTATCTTGGAGTACAAGTCAAGTTAGGCTAGAGGGGGATGGATAGTCTTTTAAATTTATTACGGTTTATGCTCATATAAATGCGGAATAAAACTAACGTTTAATTTATTAAGCATAAAACCTAGCCACTAAGTTCACCTAAGTGCACCAACAATCTATGCTAAGCAATACAAGCAACAAGATGATATCAAGATATAAATACTTCAAGCACGATGGCTATAAAAATGTAAAGTGCATAAGTAAAGGGCCCGGTTGAGAGATAACCGATGGACGCGGAGACAAAGATTTGTTTTCCGGAGTTCACTTTCAAAAAAGCTACGTCTCCGTTTGAGAGGTGCGATGGCGCAATGGTCTCGGAACGCTACAAATGGCTCACCTCGAGGTGTGGTGGCTCGATGCTCACTCAACGCCACACAAGGCCTCACCCCAATGCGGAAGCACGCAACTCACCAACGCCATAAAAGACTCACCCTATTCTCCCGAATGCGCACCACAAAAGGCGGGCACTCGCTCCACTATGGGACGCTTGAGGGTGGTAACCGAACCCGTACAAGATTGGGGTTTACTCCACAACTCAATTGGAGGCTCCCAACAACAAAGCCACAAAAGACTACAATGCCACAAAAGGCCAACAAAGCCACAAGAGGCTACAAGACCACAAAAGGTCAACAAGACGACAAAAGGTCAACAAGACCACAAAAGGTCAACACTCCAACCACACAACCGTCTAGGTTCCAAGAACCCAAGAGTAACAAGCCCACACGCTTGTACTCGCCGAATCTCCAAGGAGAACTCAAACCTATGCAACAAATGAAAGGGCAAGTACTTCACTCCCAAATTTCAACAAAGCTACAAAAGCTATTGGGGGAATAAGGGAGGAAAAACATAAGAGGAGAACACAAAACTCTTCAAGATCTAGATCCCAATGATTCCTTCACAAAGAAGGGGTTTGGTTTGGTGGGATTGTAGATCTAGATCTTCTCTCTAAAATCCCTCAAAGAGATGCAAGAATCATTGGAGGGAGAAGGGGAGAGGGCAAGCTTTTGAAGGTCAGCAATGGAGGAGAGAGAGTGGAAGAGCTAGCAAAAATGACCTCAAAAGTTGGGGGAACATTAGGGAAGAGGGGGGCCTTAAATAGGACAAGAGAAATCTGCCCGTTTGGGTCAGATTCGCGTACCACGGGAACTTTCGGTAAATAGAGACACAAAAACAGAAGAAAACAGACGTTCACCGGAACATGGGTCAGAACTTAGGCCGGAACTTCCGCTCAAGCAAAAATGCTAGACATCATAGCACGAAAACTTCAATAACTTTTGATTCCAGACTCCTTTTTGATGATCTTGGTGTTGGAGATATGCCCTAGAGGCAATAATAAAAGTGGTTATTATTATATCTTTGTGTTTATGATAAATGTTTACATTCATGCTATAACAGTATTAACCGGAAACATTAATACTTGTGTGATTTGTAAACTAAATTAGAGTCCCTAGTAAAGCCTCTTTGATAATACTAGCTTGTTGGTTAATAGATGATCGTGGTTTCTCGATCATGAACATTGAGATGTTGTTAACAACAAGATCATATCATTAGGAGAATGGTATGATGGACATACTCTTATAGATAAGCGTAGCATAAAGATCAAGTCATTGCAATAGTTTGTTTACTATAAGCTTTCTGATACATAGTAACCTAATTCCTTCGACCATGAGATCATACTAATCACCATCACCGGAAGGATGCTTTGATGACATCAAACACCACACCGTAACTGGGTGGCTGTAAAGGTGGCATTGAGTGTTCGGAAAGTATGGGTTGAGGCACATGGATCAAGAGTGGGATTTGTCCATCCATATGACGGATAGATATACTCTAGACCCTCTCGTTGGAATGTCATCCAATTAGCTTGCAAGCATGTGACTGGCTCACAAGGGATCACATATCACGGGAACGAGAAAATAGTACTTATCGGTAACGAGGTTGTACTAGGTATGCAGAGATACCTACGATCAAAACCTCGGATAAGTAAACTATCGTGAGACAAAGGGAAATTGGTATCGTATGTAAGTGGTTCATTCGATCGCAAAGTAATCGTAGAAATATGTGGGAGCCATATGAATTTCCTGATTCCTCTATTGGTTATTGATCGGAGAAGTGTCTCGATCATGTCCGCATAATTCACGAACCGTAGGGAGACACACTTAAGGATTCGATGTTGTTTAGTAGATATGGAATGTTAATAGGGATACCTAATGTTGTTAGGAGTCTTGGATACGATCCAGGATTTCACGAGGAGATCCGGAATGGTCCGGAGAATAAGATTCATATAAGGAAAGTCCGATTTTGGAGTTCGGGAAAGTTTCCGATGTTTTCATCGGAGAGGTTCTAGAAGGGTCTAGAAGGTTCACCGGTCCGGAAGGAAAATGGTCCATGAATGTGTCATGGATAAGTGGAATGATTGGATCATATCCTAGGTCACTTGGTCTGTGCATTTGCAAGAGAGAATTAAAGCTCTAAATTGAAAGTCAAACGGGAGTTTGAAAAGTCAAACTGGAACAATGGTTTCCTAGCGGGAGAAGAAACAAGTCCTTCTCTCAATCAAACTTGGGTTTGGGTTTAGATTCAAACCCACCCCTCCCAAGGCTTCCCCCCTCTCATAAATAGAGGGGGAGGGCTGCCCCAAACACACACAAGAGCCAAGCCCTCCCCACACCCGCGCCGCCGCCGCGCCCAAGCCTCCGCCTCGCGCCGCCGCCGGATCATCGCCGCCGCACTAGCCGCCGCCGACACCTCCTCCTCCAGGTCATCTAAACCCTAGATCTCCGGGAAACCCTAATCCACCATAACTCGCATCAGCTTAGGCGAAGCCCTGCGGGATCTTCCCTCTACTTCCGACACCACATCGTCGTGCTGTCGGAATCGCGAGGGGGGAACTACAACCTCCGCTACCTACTGGAACAAGGGAGAGGAAGTTCTTCATCGAGTACCGAACGTGTGACCGTGAAGGGTTTCGTGGCATAGTAAATCAAAATTTTCTACGGATGCGAACAGAGGGAAGCCAAGATCTAATCTAGGAGATGCAAACAACGAGAAAGATTGGATTAGATCTTCATACCCTTGAAGATTCGCCTGACAATGAACGCTCGTAACGGGTGATGTAGTCGTACTCCTCCTCGCGATCCGATCCGATCTAGCACCACAAGTGGCGATGCCTCCGTGAGATGCACACGTGCATCACCTCGACGTCTCCTCCTTCCTTGGTCCAGCAAGTATGGTGGAGAGATGGGTTGGATCTAAAACGCGACGGTGCAATTGGTGGAGAGTTTCAGCAGGCTTCGCCACACGCGTCGGGAGGAGAGAGAGAGGAGGCAGGGCGACTAGGCTTGAGGGAAGGTGTGGGGGTGGTGCGCCCATCCTCTATATATAGATGGGTGGGCGCCCCTAACCCTCCCTGCCCCAAGCCTGGGCCGGCCAAAGGAGGAGTGGGTGGCAAGGACCCCCCTTCTAGAAGGTCCAATTAGGGTTTATCCCTTGCTTGGCCGGATGGGCCCTATGGGGCCTTGTGCCTGTGGCATCCCGCAAAACCACTACTAGAAAATCGCGTTGTTTTTGTGCATTGCATCATCATGACCGCATGCTCATGTCATCATGCCACATTGCATTTGAGCATCGTCATCATATTGCATGTGCTTGTATAAAACTATTTTCAGAAAAACATATTTTTTTTGTTTTCTAAACGCCCCGTCTTTGTTCAAACACAAAACCAGGCCTTCAGATTAATTTGTTTTGTCGGTCAACGATTTGCAAAAGTCCCGTTTGTAAATAATAAAATATTTAATTATTTTTAGGGGGGCAGTCGAACGGGCCGATTCGACCTGGACGACCACCCCCAGAACAAATCGGTCCACCCAAAAATCCCTAAACTACCTAGTCCTAATCTACCCACCCCTCCAGCCACCTCACCCCACCCAATCCGCTCTCGCCACCTCATCTCTCTCCCTTCCTCCACCACTCCCTAGCTGCCAAGTCAACACTCCCTCCTCTCTCACCCCTGCCACCTGTTCCACCCCACACCACCATACACGGCAGCACCCACTCACCCAACCTCCCCGGTCCCACCCGTCAGCCCCACCTGGACCCACGCGCAACCCCACTGGCCGCTCCCTCTCTCTCCCTCAGCCGTTTCCCCCACCAACCCCGCTCCCTTCTCCTGGCGTCAACCGCCCGCCTGCCACCGCCGCAATCGCCTCGGCCTCCTCCTCCACAGACGCGGACCTCGTCGCCGGCTCCTCCTCCCAAGCTCGCCACCACCCGCGTTCCTCCCTGCCACCGCCCACGACCCCACCGACAACCGCCTGCCCCGCGACCCTCTCTCCCCGACCCCGTCTCCCCCATCCTCTCGAGGCGCCGCTCCTCCCTCCTCCCCCTCCGGCAGCCGCGACGCCCGCCTCCGGTCGCGCCCCTTCCGCCGCCAGGAACCCCGCCTCCAGCCCGCCAAGACTCGCCGCCTGCCGCGTTACACGCCACCGCCCTCGCCTCGGCCCGGCAGCCAGAGTCGCTGCCGCGCCTGCCGCCCGAGCTCCCGTGTCGGCCCGTGCCCTCTCTGGCCTGGCGCCAGCGCCGCCAGCGGTCCCATCGCCGCCGCCGCCGCCGCTGGGCCGCGTCGACCCCGCCGTTAGTGCCTCGAGCCCGAGCCCCCGTCGCCGGGTTGCCCAGGGCTCCTCCTCGCCTCCCGCGTCCTTGGCTGCCTCCCGAGTCGAGCTGCACCGCCTCCTCCTTCTCTCACCGCCCGCCACCCTATCCGGAGTTGTGCCCCCGGCGATCTCCAAGTCGCCTCGCACCCGCTAGCCTCGTCTCTACCTCGCAGCGACGCCACCGACGCGCAGACATCGGTGACGCCCCGACGCCTCCTCGAGCTCACCCTGCTAGTCTTGTTCGAGTGGCCTCGGAGACTCCACGACGCCCGCCTCGACCACAACACGTGGGCAAGTTATTCAAGACTCAGACAAAAACAACAAGTTCGTTGGTTGCAAGATTTACATGGAGCCAATATTAGTGACACCGACCATATCTCGCGAAGACCACACCATATTTCGACAAGATCCACAACGACACTCGAAGTACAAGACCGATCCGATGCCGACCCAAGTTCTTCCTCCCGGACCCGTCAAGATCTCCGTCACCAAACCCTCGCGGCCTCCCACACGGAACACCGAGAACGCCCCCAGAACGCCAAGGTCGACGACACGGATACGACATGAACTTCCCCTCGGACGCCATGACCTCCTTCAAGGATCCGATCGCCGAGACCCTGAAGACCGATCTAGAGCGCCAAGGCCTTCGCATGGAGTCGGCAAGATCATCCGGAAACACCAAGATCAACTGCGCGGGCCCGACAAGATCGACACCAACCGGGGCGAATCCGATGCCCCGACGCCAGACCAAGTACTTCCTCCCGGAACGCCAAGATCTACTCCGCTATCCGAGAACGTTTCCGTCGAACCCTGAACCCTGAGCCCGGAACCCCGAACCCCCGGAACCAAGATCGCCGAACCCTAATGTGTGGCCCCTTTCTCGAACCCTATTTTTATAAATGAAATATATAAATTGTTGCATATTAAAATGGTCACGCTCGCATCATATCATGTGGTTTGGGGGCCTTATGCCGGTTCACCATATAATTAAATATGGGGCCCATATGCGGGCAAATCCAGTCGTATATTGGTCCCATTTAAATTTGTGTAGCGAACCGGTGCTATTATTTTGCCTTGTTAAGACAACATTTAATTTGCGGGGTAGATAAATAACATGAACCACCTAATTAATTGTCGGGACCCCCGGTTCCGCTTAATATGACCTAATTGCATTGCACCTTTGCCATGTCATGCATCATGCCCGATCTTTTGCCGTAGTATTAAATGGTGCATCCGGTGTTTCTTCTAGTGTTTTGCTTCTTCGCGGATAAGGCCGTTGAGTTGATGTGAGCTTCGCCCCGATCTTCGGTTGAACCTTCGACAATGTTTTCAGGCGAGCATCTCCCCCCTTTCTACCCATCTTACTTTTATAGTATTTATTCCCTCCTGTTGATCTATTGCTATCTGTGTTGCGTTGCTCTAGTTTTCGTACCCATGATATCCCTTGCAGCCTTATATTGCCTTGGACACATCCTATTACCTGTTGATTGGTAGATAGTTGGACCTGCGCGTCGTAGTCGCTTGCTCAAGTGCTGTTGCGTGTCGTCCAGTGCCACAGTTGTTGGAGTATTGCCGCATGTTTGATGTTGGAGATGACCATGGCTTTACTTTTCGTTCACTTTAATTCCTGTTTAACAACTAAAATTGAAGTAAGTAAGCAGAGGCATCGGTGGGTGATAGATAATATTTGGTTTCCGACCGCCCACTTGTGTCCCGTAGGACCCCGTGTTGGGATTCGTAGCATGGAAAACAAAATTTTTCTATCGCATACAAACAAACAAGCCAAGATCTATCTACTAGATTGTAGCAACGAGTCGATGGTATAACTTACCCTCGAAGATTCCAAAGCGTTTAACGAGAGCGGATTCTCGTGGGTGATGTAGTCGTACTCTTTCCGATCTCAAGATCGTAGACGATCCTTCCAACACGCTCCCAAGAAGGCCCTCAATGGTCACATCGCTCGGTACTGACGAAGACCTTCCTCTCCCTTGTTCCCGAGCAGGAGGTTGTAGCACTCTCATGATTCCGCAAAGACAACGCAAGGTGGTACCTAAGTAGAGGGAAATCATGCAGGCTTCCGCCTTTAAGCGGTGCAGTATGGTGGAGCTTATGAGAGAGGCTATTAGTGGTCTAGTAATTAGACACACCAATTACAAGGCTCTAAACCAATTAGAAGGCTCTAAACCCTGGCTAAAGCAATTAGAAGCTCTAAACCAAAACGGCTCTAAACCGAGATTTAGAGGTAGAAAGTTGTGTGTCTAGGAGGAGCCCTGCCCCTCCTTATATAGGTGGAGGGGCCTTGGCGCGCCAGGGGAGGGAGGGAGTCCCTCCTCAACTCGGCCTAGGGCTGGCGCCGGCCTGGAGGAGTCCAACTCCTCCTCCAGGTTGGTTCCAACTCCTCTTGCTTGTTTCCCACAGCTTTCGCTTCCCAGCTTTCGTTTTAGCCGTTTGACTTTCAAACGGCAATTTGACTTTCATGTTTTGGAACAGCAAGAACACTTAGTACATGATGCAATCATTCCAATATGTAATGACACATTCATGTACCCTCCCCAGTGAGTTGGGACAATCCGAACCTTCTAGAACATTCCCGATGAAAACACGGAATCATTCCCGAACTCAACAGGACTTTCCTTATATGAATCTTATTCTCCGACCATTCCGGATCACCTCGTGATATCCGGATCCCATCCGAGACCAACAACATTTGGTCTCTTTCTCATAATACCATAACTACTCAAACAACGTCGAATCCTTATGTGTCTCCCTACGGTTCGTGAATTATGCGACATGATCGAGACACTTCTCAACAATAACCAATAGAGGAATCTGGAAATTCATATGGCTCCACATATTTCTACGATTACTTATGATCGAATGAACCACTTACATACGATACCAATTTACCTTTGTCTCACGATAGTTTACTTATCCGAGGTTATGATCGCTTCAGATATCTCGCATACCTAGTTCAACCTCGCTACCGATAAGTACTCTTTTCGCTCCCGTGATATGTGATCCCTTGTGACCAAGTCACATGCTTGCAAGCCAATTGGATGACATTCCACCGAGAGGGCCCAGAGTATATCTATCCGTCATGTGGATGGACAAATCCCACTCTTGATCCATGTGTTTCAACCAATACTTTCCAACACTTAATGCCACCTTTATAGCCACCCGATACGGTGTGGTGTTTGATGTCATCAAAGCATCCATCCGTAAAGGTGATATGCATGATCTCATGGTCGAAGGAATTAGGTTACTATGTATCGTAAAGCATATAGCAATTGAACTATTGAAATGACTTGATCTTTATGCTACGCTTATCTATAGGAGTATGTCCACCATATCATTCTCCTAACGATATGATCTTGTTGATAACATCTCAATGTTCATGATAGGGAAACCACAATCATTAATCAACCAACAAGCTAGTGAAGTATAGAGGCTATACTAGGGACTTCAAATTAAGTTTACAAATCACACAAGTATTAATGGTTTCCTTGTTAATACTATTATAGCATGAATGTAAACATTTATCATAAACACAAAGATATAATAATAACTACATTTATTATTGCCTCTAGGGCATATCTCCCACAGCCTCCCACTTGCACTAGAGTCATCTAATCTAGATTACATGGTAATATACCGAACACCCATGGCGCTTTGGTGTTGGTCATGTTTTGCCCTGGAGAGGTTTAGTCAATGGATCCGCCACATTCAGATCTGTGTGTACTTTGCAAATCTTTATATCCCCATCCCGGATATGTTCTCGAATAGCGTGAAAACGCAGCTTGATATGCTTCCTTCTTGTGTGACCTTGGTTCTTGCGCATTGGCTATGGCGCCATGTTATCACAAAGAGATAGACATTGGGTCCAGCACTTGGAACCACACCCAGCTCCGTAATGAACTCTTTCATCCATATCGCTTCAGTGAAGCCTCCGCAGCCATGTATTCCGATTCAGTTGAAGATCTCGCCACAACGCTTTGCTTTGCACTCCTCCAAATAACCGCCGCACCATTCAAAATAAATACGATCCGGATTGTGATATAGAATCATCCGGATCGGTGTTCCAACTAGCATCGGTGTAACCATTAACAACGAGCTGTTCATCACCTCCATAAGAAAGAACCATATCCTTAGTTCTTCTCAAGTACTTAAGGATGTTTTTGATCACGTCCAATGATCCACTCGGATCACTTTGATATCCGCTAGTTAAACTAACAAGATATGCAATGTCGGGTCTAGTACATAGCATGGCATATATTAGAGATCCTATGGCGAGGCATAGGAGTCTTACTCATCCTTTCTCTATCTTCTGCCGATGTCGGACTTTGAGTTTTACTCAAGGTCGATTAGCAACATGGGCAAGAACCCTTTCTTGCTTTCTTCCATTCCAAATCTCTTTAGAACTTTGTCCAAATATGTACTGTGACAATGATATTTGGCGCTTTGATCTATCTCTATAAATCTTTATGCCTAATATGTAAGTCGCTTCCAAGATCCTTCATTGAAAACTATTATTCAAATATTCCTTGACACTATTAAGAAGGTCTACATCATTCCCAATCAACAATATGTCATCCACATACGTATTAAGAATGCTACAGATCTCCCACTCACTTTCTTGTAAATACAAGCTTCCATAAGTTTGTATAAAACCAAAACTTTTGATTACCTTATCAAAACGTTGATTCCAACCGGATGCCCGCTTCAATCCATAGATGGACCGTTGAAGTTTGCAAACCTTGTTAGCATCTTTAGGATCGACAAAACCTTTGGGTTGCATCATATACAACTCTTCATCAATGTCTCCATTGAGGAATGCTGTTGACATCCATCCGCCATATCTCATAATCATAATATGCACATTGCTAACATAATCCTCACAGATTTTAGCTTCACTACCGTGAGAAAGTCTCATCGTAGTCAACTCCTTGAATTTGTCGAAACCCTTTGCGACAAGTCGAGCTTTATAGATGAACATTACCATCAAGATCTGCTTTCTTCTTGAAAATCCATTTGTTCTCGATGACCTTCCGCCATCCTAGAAGTCCACCAAAGTCCATACTTGGTTTTCGTGACATGGATCCAATCTCGGATTCCATGGATTCTTGCCATTTATTGAACTGGGCTCATCATCGCTTCCTCATATGTTTCGGGGTCATCGGTGTTGTCCACCACCATGACATTCATAACGGAATCATACCAACTGGAGTGGTAGTTCTCGTTGACCTCCGAGGCTCAGAGCAACTTCAACCAAGTTTCATGATCATCATCATTAGCTTCCTCTCTTATTGGTGCACCACAGAACTTCTTCCGGTGCGCTACTCGCAATTTCGAGAGAAGGTTCACAACCTCGCCGAGTTCTACTTTCCTTCCAGTCACTTCTTTCGAGAGAAATTCCTTCTCTAGAAAATATCCATTCTGGCAACGAAGATTTTGCCTTCGATCTATGATAGAAGGTATACCCAATAGTTTCCTTCGGTATCCTATGAAGACGATTTTCCGCTTTGGGTTCAAGCTTGTCCTATTGTAACTTCTTTACATAGGCTTCAGATCCCCAAACTTTAAGGAACGACAATTTAGGTTTCGTCCCAAACCATAATTCATATGGTGTCGTTTCAACGGATTTAGACGGCCCTATTTAAAGTGAATGCGGCTGTTTCTAATGCATAACCCCAAAATGATAGCGAACTGTAAGTGACATCATAGAACTAACCATATCTAAGAGAGTTCGACACGCTCGACACACCATTACTGTGGTGTTCCCGCGTGTCAATTGTGAAAGTATTCCGACTTCTTTAAATGCTCGCCAAACTCAGAACTTAGATATTCACCTCCACGATCAGAACGTAGAAATTTAATCTTCTTGTTACGTTGATTCTCTACCTCACTTTGAAACTCCTTAAACTTCTCGAAAGTTTCGGACTTATGTTTCATGAAATAGATATACCCATATCTACTCAAGTCATTTGTGAAGGTAAGAACATAATGATAACCACCGCGCGATGCTACACTCATTGGACCACACACATCGGTATGTATGATTTCCAATAAGTCCGTAGCTCGCTCCATCATACCAGAAAATGGAGTCTTAGTCATTTTTCCCATCGACATGCTTCGATCTTTCAAGTGATTCAAAATCAAGTGATTCAAGAAGTCCATCGAATGGAGTTTCTTCATACGCTTCACCGATGTGACCAAGACGACGATTGCCACATATAGGTCTAATTATCGCTGATTTCAAACGCTTAGCCTCAATGTTGTTGATATGTGTATTTCCACTATCGAGATTCAATAAGAATAGACCATCTATCAAAGGTGCATGTGCATAAAACATATTACTCATATAAATAGAACAACCATTATTCTCGATTTAAACAAGTAACCGCCTCGCAATAAACAAGATCCCGATATAATGTTCATGCTCAACGCAGCACCAAATAACAATTATTTAAGTATAAAACTAATCCCGATGGTAGATGAAGGGTAGCGTGCGACCGCGATCACATCAACCTTTGATCCGCTTTCCCACGCCATCGTCACCTCGCTCTTCGCTAGCTTCCGCTTATTCTGCAAAGACTGCTTTGAGTTACAAATATGAGCAACCGAACCAAGATTAAATACCTGCACTACTACGAGTACTAGTGAGATACATCAATAACATGTATATCGATATACCTTTCTTCTTGATGTTGCTCTTCAAATCCGCCAAGTACTTTGGGCAATTCCGCTCAAAGGACCTTCTCCCTTGCAAGTAAAGCACTCAAGATCGTGCTTAGGTCCAGCCTCGGTCTTCTTCACGGGCGTGGTAGCTTTCTTACCACCCTTCTTGAAGTGTCCCTTTGCTTAGACTTGCCTTTCTTGAATTTGGTGGTCTTATTGACCAACAACACTTGGTGCTCTTTCTTGATCTCCACTTCGCAGATTTCAACATGGCAAAGAGTTCGCAACGCCTTGTTCATGTTCGCATGTTGTAGTTCATCACAAAGTTCTTGTAACTTGGTGGTAGTGATTGAGGACACGGTAAATCCCCAAAGCATTAGGAATCACTATACCCAAGCTTTGAAGTTTGTTTATGCCTGCACATCTTAAGCACATGCTCACCGACGAGCTGCCCTCTTCCATCTTGCGCTTAAAGAACTTTCGAAGCCTCATAGCTTTCAATTGCCGCATGAGTCTCAAAAATCAATTTGAGATCTTCGACAATATCATATGGGTCTGAATCCTCAAACCTTTTCTGAAGCTCCGATTCCAAACCATACAAGATAGCACATTGAACTATGGAGTAATCGATTCTTCCGAGAGGTAAACATTCTTTACTTCATCGGAGCATTACGTAGTGGGTCACCCAATGTGCATCCAAAGACATAGGTCAAATTACCAAATTGTGAGGACAATCCTCAAATTATGGAACCAATCCAAGTTGCTTCCATTGT
This sequence comes from Avena longiglumis, assembly GCA_030063025.1. Classification (NCBI taxonomy): domain Eukaryota; kingdom Viridiplantae; phylum Streptophyta; class Magnoliopsida; order Poales; family Poaceae; genus Avena; species Avena longiglumis. Next base: position 130,201,569 of record CP125976.1, read on the forward strand.
TTTCAACTTTTCTTTCTCTAGGAACGCATTAAAATTGATGGTAGGGGCCATTGATCTACAACATATTTGCAATAGTTTAGACTAAGTTTATGACAAATTGAGTTCAAATTAATAATAAAATTAAACTAGGTGAACTCCCACCAAAACAATATCCCTCACATTGTTTTAGTGATCACACGAACCAAATCCACCATATCAACACCGATCATCACGAGAGTTGACATAGTTTCAATGGCGAACAATCGTCATGTTCATCATATCTACTATATGATTCATGCTTTACCTTCGGTGATCCGTGTTCGAGACCATGTCTGTACATGCTAGGCTCGTCCAAGATCAAACCTTAGTTTCGCATGAGCAAATCTGGCTTGCTCACGTTGTATACACTTGCGTAATCTAACACACCCGATCATCACGTGGTGCTCAAACAACAAGCTTTGGCAACGGTGCTAACTAAGGGTGAACACTTTATGATTTGAAATTGATGTATGAGGGATCATCTTATAATGCTACCGTCTCACTAAGCAATACAAGATGCATAAAGTATTAACAGCACATGCAATTCAATATATATGTGATATGATATGGCCTTTCTTCTTTGTGCCTCCGATCTCCATCTTGAAGCACGAACATGATCTCCATCATCAAGCACGAACATGATCTCCATCATCACCGGCATTGCATCAAGGTCAATGACGCTTCTCCATGGTTGTCGTCCACCGCTTCAACTATTACAACTACTTTGAATAGACACGGTCTTAACATAAATTAAAGACAACCATATTTCGCCGCTGCCGACTTACAATAAGGAACATTGCATACATCAAATATAATCACAATCATGGCCATATCACATCATCAGACACCCTCGCAAAACAAAGTTAGATGCCTACTTTCTTTGCATATTATACGTGGTTTGGGGCTTTCAATAAGTGTCGTTCTAACTTACGAACAAGAACCACAACATTGATACTAGCATTGTTGATCACCCGTTGTAAATTGGATCTTAACTATGCTAGGAGAAACAGCACCGAAGCCACTTATGCAATACAAGTTGCATGTCAAGCGTGGAGCAAGTCTCATGAACGATGTCATGTAAGGTTAGCCCGGCCGCTTCATCCCAACATACCGCAAGATGCAAAGTACACAAGAAGCAATCGACAATAAAAGCATCAACGCCCACAATGACCATTGTGTTCTACTCTGCAACAGATCTACATATAGACACGACTCGATACCATCGTTGGGATTCAGAGCATGGAAAACAAAATTTTCTATCGCATACAAACAAACAAGCCAAGATCTATCTACTAGATTGTAGCAACGAGTCGATGGTATAACTTACCCTCAAGATTCCAAAGCGTTTAACGAGAGCGGATTCTCGTGGGTGATGTAGTCGCATTCTTCCGATCTCAAGATCGTGTAGACGATCCTTCCGCGCCACGCTCCCAAAGCGCTCCGCAATCGGTCACACGTTCGGTACTGACGAAGACCTTCCTCTCCTTGTTCCAAAGAAAATGGAGGTCGTAGCACTCTCGCGATTCCCAAAGACAACGCGTGGTACCTAAGAGGGGAAATCCCGCAGGCTTCGCTTAAGCCAAGTAGTATGGTGGAGCTTATGAGAGAGGCTATTAGTGGTCTAGTAATTAGACACACCAATTAGAAGGCTCTAAACCAATTAGAAGGCTCTAAACCGGCTAAAGCAATTAGAAGCTCTAAACCAAAACGGCTCTAAACCGAGATTTAGAGGTAGAAAGTTGTGTGTCTAGGAGGAGCCCCGCCTCCTTATATAGGTGGAGGGCCTTGGCCAGGAGGAGGAGTCCTCCCAAATCGCCTAGGGCTGGCGCCCGGAGGAGTCCAACTCTCCTCCAAGTTGGTTCCAACTCCTCTTGCTTGTTTCCCACAGCTTCGCTTACGCTTCTGCTTTAGCCGCTTGACTTTCAAACCGGCAATTTGACTTTCATGTTTTGGAACAAGAACACTTAGTACATGATGCAATCATTCCAATATGTAATGACACATTCATGTACCCTCCCCCGAGTGCCGGACAATCCGAACCTTCTAGAACATTCCCGATGAAAACACCTAATCATTCCCGAACTCAAACGGACTTTCCTTATATGAATCTTATTCTCCGACCATTCCGGATCACCGTGATATCCGGATCCCATCCGAGACCAACAACATTTGGTCTCTTTCTCATAATACCATAACTACTCAAACAACGTCAATCCTTATGTGTCTCCTACGCTCGTGAATTATGCGACATGATCGAGACACTTCTCCGAACAATAACCAATAGAGGAATCTGGAAATTCATATGGCTCTACATATTTCTACGATTACTATGATCGAATGAACCACTTACATACGATACCAATTTCCTTTGTCTCACGATAGTTTACTTATCCGAGGTTATGATCGCTTGTGATCTCCGCATACCTAGTTCAACCTCATCGATAAGTACTCTTTCTCGCTCCTGATATGTGATCCCTTGTGACCAAGTCACATGCTTGCAAGCCAATTGGATGACATTCCACCGAGAGGGCCCAGAGTATATCTATCCGTCATGTGGATGGACAAATCCCACTCTTGATCCATGTGTTTCAACCAATACTTTCCTAACACTTAATGCCACCTTTATAGCCACCCGCCACGGTGTGGTGTTTGATGTCATCAAAGCATCCATCCGTAAAGGTGATATGCATGATCTCATGGTCAAGGAATTAGGTTACTATGTATCGTAAAGCATATAGCAATTGAACTATTGAAATGACTTGATCTTTATGCTACGCTTATCTATAGGAGTATGTCCACCATATCATTCTCCTAACGATATGATCTTGTTGTTGATAATATCTCAATGTTCATGATAGGAAACCACAATCTTTAATCAACCAACATTCTAGTGAAGTATAGAGGCTATACTAGGGACTTCAAATTAAGTTTACAAATCACACGAGTATTAATGGTTTCCTTGTTAATACTATTATAGCATGAATGTAAACATTTATCATAAACACAAAGATATAATAATAACTACATTTATTATTGCCTCTAGGGCATATCTCCAACAGTCTCCCACTTGCACTAGAGTCATCTAATCTAGATTACATGGTAATATACCAACACCCATGGCGCTTGGTGTTGGTCATGTTTTGCCCTGGAGAGGTTTAGTCAATGGATCCGCCACATTCAGATCTGGTGTACTTTGCAAATCTTTATATCCCCATCCTGGATATGTTCTAATAGCGTGAAAACGCAGCTTGATATGCTTCACTTCTTGTGTGACCTTGGTTCTTGCATTGGCTATGGCGCCCATGTTATCACAAGATAGACATTGGGTCCAGTAAGACTTGGAACCACACCCACTGTAATGAACTCTTTCATCCATATCGCTTGTGAAGCCTCCGGCAACCATGTATTCCGATTCTTGAAGATCTCGCCACAACGCTTTGCTTTGCACTCCTCCACTAATCACTACATTCAAAATAAATACGTATCCGGATTGTGATTTAGAATCATCCGGATCGGTGTTCCAACTAGCATCGGTGTAACCATTAACAACGAGTGCTCATCACCTCCATAAGAAAGAACCATATCCTTAGTTCTTCTCAAGTACTTAAGGATGTTTTTGATCAGTCCAATGATCCACTCGATCACTTTGATATCTCGCTAGTTAAACTAACAAAGATATGGAATGTCGGGTCTAGTACATAGCATGGCATACATTAGAGATCCTATGGCTGAGGCATAGGAGTCTTACTCATCCTTTCTCTATCTTCCGCCGATGTCGGACTTTGAGTTTTACTCAAGGTCGATTAGCAACATGGGCAAGAACCCTTTCTTGCTTTCTTCCATTCCAAATCTCTTTAGAACTTTGTCCAAATATGTACTGTGACAATGATATTTGCTTGATCTATCTCTATAAATCTTTATGCCTAATATGTAAGTCGCTTCGCCAAGATCCTTCATTGAAAAACTATTATTCAAATATTCCTTGACACTATTAAGAAGGTCTACATCATTCCCAATCAACAATATGTCATCCACATATAGTATTAAGAATGCTACAGAGCTCCCACTCACTTTCTTGTAAATACAAGCTTCTCCATAAGTTTGTATAAAACCAAAACTTTTGATTACCTTATCAAAACGTTGATTCCAACTTCGGATGCTTGCTTCAATCCATAGATGGACCGCTGAAGTTTGCATACCTTGTTAGCATCTTTAGGATCGACAAAACCTTTGGGTTGCATCATATACAACTCTTCATCAATGTCTCCATTGAGGAATGCCGCTTTTGACATCCATCCGCCATATCTCATAATCATAATATGCAGCATTGCTAACATAATCCTCACAGACTTTAGCTTCGCCATCGTGAGAAAGTCTCATCGTAGTCAACTCCTTGAATTTGTCGAAACCCTTTATGCACAAGTCGAGCTTTATAGACAGAATATTACCATCAAGATCTGCTTTCTTCTTGAAAATCCATTTGTTCTCGACAGCCTTCCTACCATCCCGTAAGTCCACCAAAGTCCATACTTGGTTTTCGTACATGGATCCAATCTCGATTTCATGGCTTCTTGCCATTTATTGAATCTGGGCTCATCATCGCTTCATCATATGTCTCGGGTCATCGGTGTTGTCCACCACCATGACATTCATAACGGAATCATACCAACTGGAGTGGTACGAGTTCGCTGACCCGAGGCTCAGAGCAACTTCAACCGAAGTTTCATGATCATCATCATTAGCTTCCTCTCTTATTGGTGCACCACAGAACTTCTTCCGGTACGCGCTACTCGCAATTTTGAGAGAAGGTTCGACAACCTCGTCGAGTTCTACTTTCCTTCCAAATACTTCTTCGAGAGAAATTCTTCTAGAAAGGATCCATTCTTGGCAACGAAGATTTTGCCTTCGATCTATGATAGAAGGTATACCCAATAGTTTCCTTCGGGTATCCTATGAAGACGATTTTTCCGCTTTGGGTTCAAGCTTGTCCTATCAGAACTTCTTTACATAGGCTTCAGATCCCCAAACTTTAAGGAACGACAATTTAGGTTTCTTCCCAAACCATAATTCATATGGTGTCGCTTCAACGGATTTAGACGGTGCCCTATTTAAAGTGAATGCTGTTTCTAATGCATAACCCCAAAATGATAGCGTAACTGTAAGTGACATCATAGAACTAACCATATCTAAGAGAGTTCGACATTACGCTCGACACACCATTACGCTGTGGTGTTCCCATGTGTCAATTGTGAAAGTATTCCAGACTTCTTTAAATGCTCGCCAAACTCAGAATTTAGATATTCACCTCCACGATCGTAACGTAGAAATTTAATCTTCTTGTTACGTTGATTCTCTACTCACTTTGAAACTCCTTAAACTTCTCGAAAGTTTCGGACTTATGTTTCATGAAATAGATATACCCATATCTACTCAAGTCATCCGTGAAGGTAAGAACATAACGATAACCATCACATGATGCTACACTCATTGGACCACACATCGGTATGTATGATTTCCAATAAGTCCGTAGCTCGCTCCATCATACCGTAAAATGGAGTCTTAGTCATTTTTCCCATCGACATGCTTCAGATCTTTCAAGTGATTCAAAATCAAGTGATTCAAGAAGTCCATCGGAATGGAGTTTCTTCATACGCTTCACCCGATGTGACCAAGACACATATGCCACATATAGGTCTAATTATCGCTGATTTCAAACGCTTAGCCTCAATGTTGTTGATATGTGTATTTCCACTATCGAGATTCAATAAGAATAGACCATCTATCAAAGGTGCATGTGCATAAAACATATTACTCATATAAATAGAACAACCATTATTCTCAGATTTAAACAAGTAACCGCCTCGCAATAAACAAGATCCCGATATAATGTTCATGCTCAACGCAGCACCAAATAACAATTATTTAAGTATAAAACTAATCCCGATGGTAGATGAAGGTAGCGTGACCGCGATCACATCAACCTTTGATCCGCTTCCCACGCCATCGTCACCTCGCTCTTCGCTAGCTTCCGCTTATTCTGCAAAGACCTGCTTCGAAAGTTACAAATATGAGCAACCGAACCAAGATCAAATACCTGTGCACTACTTAGTACTAGTGAGATACACATCAATAACATGTATATCGATATACCTTTCTTCTTGATGTTGCCGCTTCAAATCCGCCAAGTACTTTGGGCAATTCCGCTCAAAGGACCTTCTCCCTTGCAAGAAAGCACTCAAGATCGTGCTTAGGTCCAGCCTTGGTCTTCTTCGGCGTGGTAGCTTTCTTACCACCCTTCTTGAAGTGTCCCTTTGCTTAGACTTGCCTTTCTTGAATTTGGTGGTCTTATTGACCAACAACACTTGGTGCTCTTTCTTGATCTCCACTTCGCAGATTTCAACATGGCAAAGAGTTCGCAACGCCTTGTTCATGTTCTGCATGTTGTAGTTCATCACAAAGTTCTTGTAACTTGGTGGTAGTGATTGAGGACACGGTAAATCCCCAAAGCATTAGGAATCACTATACCCAAGCTTTGAAGTTTGTTTATGCCTGCACATCTTAAGCACATGCTCACCGACGAGCTGCCTCTTCCATCTTGCAGTTAAAGAACTTTTCGAAGCCTCATAGCTTTCAATTGCCGCATGAGTCTCAAAAATCAATTTGAGATCTTCGACAATATCATATGGGTCTCAATCCTCAAACCTTTCTCAAGCTCGATTCCAAACCATACAAGATAGCACCTTGAACTATGGAGTACTGATTCTTCCGAGGTAAACATTCTTTACTTCATCGGGAGCATTGGCTGCAGTGGGTCACCCAATGTGCATCCAAAGACATAGGTCAAATTACCAAATGTGAGGACAATCCTCAAATTGGAACCAATCCGAAGTTGCTTCCATTGTTTTTCAACTTTTCTTTCTCTAGGAACGCATTAAAATTGATGGTAGGGGCTGCCATTGATCTACAACATATTTGCAATAGTTTAGACTAAGTTTATGACAAATCGAGTTCAAATTAATAATAAAATTAAACTAGGTGAACTCCCACTCAAAACAATATCCCTCACATTGTTTTAGTGATCACATAACCAAATCCACCATATCAACACCGATCATCACGAGTTGACATAGTTTCAATGGCGAACAATCGTCATGTTCATCATATCTACTATATGATTCATGCTTTACCTTCGGTGATCCGTGTTCGAGACCATGTCCGTACATGCTAGGCTCACAAGATCAAACCTTAGTTTCGCATGAGCAAATCTGCTTGCTCACGTTGTATACACTTGCATCTAATCACACCCGATCATCACGTGGTGCTTCAAACAACAAGCTTTGGCAACGGTGCTAACTAAGGGTGAACACTTTATGATTTGAAATTGATGTGCATGAGGGATCATCTTATAATGCTACCGCTGCCTACTAAGCAATACAAGATGCATAAAGGATTAACATCACATGCAATTCAATATATATGTGATATGATATGGCCTTTCTTCTTTGTGCCTCCGATCTCCATCAAGCACGAACATGATCTCCATCATCAAGCACTAACATGATCTCCATCATCACCGCATTGCATCAAGGTCAATGACGCTTCTCCATGGTTGTCGCCCACGGCTTCAACTATTACAACTACTTTGAATAGACACGGGTCTTAACATAAATTAAAGACAACCATATATTCCGCTGCCGTCGACTTACAATAAGGAACATTGCATACATCAAATATAATCACAATCATGGCCATATCACATCATCAAGACACCCCGCAAAACAAAGTTAGACGCCTCTACTTTCTTTGCATATTATACGTGGTTTGGGGCTTTCAATAAGTGTCGTTCTAACTTACGAACAAGAACCACAACATTGATACTAGCATTGTTGATCACCCGTTGTAAATTGGATCTTAACTATGCTAGGAGAAACAGCACCATAAAGCCACTTATGCAATACAAGTTGCATGTCAAGCGTGGAGCAAGTCTCATGAACGATGTCATGTAAGGTTATCCCGGGCCGCTTCATCCCAACATACCGCAAGATGCAAAGTACACAAGAAGCAATCGACAATAAAAGCATCAACGCCCATAATGACCATTGTGTTCTACTAGCAACAGATCTACATATAGACACGGCTCGATACCACTGTTGGGATTAAGTAGCATGGAAAACAAAAATTTTCTATCGCATACAAAAAACAAGCCAAGATCTATCTACTAGATTGTAGCAACGAGTCGATGGTATAACTTACCCTCGAAGGTTCCAAAGCGTTTAACGAGCGGATTCTCGTGGGTGATGTAGTCGTTCTTTTCCGATCTCAAGATCGCAGACGATCCTTCCGCGCCATGCTCCTAAGGCTCCGCGATCGGTCACATCGTTCGATCGACGAAGACCTTCCTCTCCTTGTTCCAAAGAAAGTGGAGGTTGTAGCACTCTCCTCGCGATTCCAAAGACAACGTGGTACCGAAGTAGAGGGAAATCCCGAGGCTTCTTAAGCGGTCAAGTATGGTGGAGCTTATGAGAGAGGCTATTAGTGGTATAGTAATTAGACACACCAATTAGAAGGCTCTAAACCAATTAGAAGGCTCTAAACCGCTGGCTAAAGCAATTAGAAGCTCTAAACCAAAACGGCTCTAAACCGAGATTTAGAGGTAGAAAGTTGTGTGTCTAGGAGGAGCCCTGCCTCCTTATATAGGTGGAGGGCCTTGGCGCCAGGGAGGAGGAGTCCCTCCCAACTCGGACTAGGTGGGCGCCGGCTGGAGGATTCCAACTCCTCCTCCAGGTTGGTTCCAACTCCTCTTGCTTGTTCCCACAGTTCCTTTCTGTTTCCTGTTTAGCCGTTTGACTTTCAAACGGCAATTTGACTTTCATGTTTTGGAACAGCAAGAACACTTAGTACATGATGCAATCATTCCAATATGTAATGACACATTCATGTACCCTCCCCCCGAGTCTTGGACAATCCGGAACCTTCTAGAACATTCCCGATGAAAACACCTAATCATTCCCGAACTCAAACAGGACTTTCCTTATATGAATCTTATTCTCGGACCATTCCGGATCACCTCGTGATATCCCGGATCCCATCCGAGACTCAACAACATTCGGTATCTTTCTCATAATACCATAACTACTCAAACAACGTCGAATCCTTAAGTGTGTCTCCCTACGGTTCGTGAATTATGCGGACATGATCGAGACACTTCTCCGAACAATAACCAATAGAGGAATCTGAAATTCATATGGCTCCACATATTTCTCGATTACTGCGATCGAATGAACCACTTACATACGATACCAATTTCCCTTTGTCTCACGATAGTTTACTTATCCGAGGTTATGATCGTGGTATCTCTGCATACCTAGTTCAACCTCGTTACGATAAGTACTCTTTTCTCGTTCCGTGATATGTGATCCTTGTGACCAAGTCACATGCTTGCAAGCCAATTGGATGACATTCCACCGAGAGGGCCAGAGTATATCTATCCGTCATGTGGATGGACAAATCCCACTCTTGATCCATGTGTTTCAACCAATACTTTCCGAACACTTAATGCCACCTTTATAGCCACCCGATTACGGTGTGGTGTTTGATGTCATCAAAGCATCCATCCGTAAAGGTGATATGCATGATCTCATGGTCGAAGGAATTAGGTTACTATGTATCAGAAAGCATATAGCAATTGAACTATTGAAATGACTTGATCTTTATGCTACGCTTATCTATAGGAGTATGTCCACCATATCATTCTCCTAACGATATGATCTTGTTGTTGATAACATCTCAATGTTCATGATAGGGAAACCACAATCATTAATCAACCAACAAGCTAGTGAAGTATAGAGGCTATACTAGGGACTTCAAATTAAGTTTACAAATCACACAAGTATTAATGGTTTCCTTGTTAATACTATTATAGAATGAATGTAAACATTTATCATAAACACAAAGATATAATAATAACTACATTTATTATTGCCTCTAGGGCATATCTCCAACACCCCGAGTACTTGACACTTGTTCCTTTATTTATCGCGCTATCCACATCCGGGAGGATTATGGGACCCCCCTGAGCCAGAGCTTGATTCAGTCTTATTTCTTGGGGCCACAAACTAGTTTGAGGTTTTATTTATGATCCTGTACTTATGCCATGCTACTGCTTTATTTACGATTGTGCGAGGAGCACCTTTGTCTTGTTTAGGTAAGCGGAATGTTTCGCGGTATCGACAAGCCAGTTTTGGGTTCCCGATCGTTTCAGACCATTGTCGCAAACCTTGAGTCCGTCTCGGAGTTAGGCTGGCTTCATTGCGGGTCTACTCAATGGGTGCCCCCTGAAATATTTCGAATCTGTGATTGCTTTGTCGTGAAGGCCTCGTTGGGTTTTGATTTGGTTTTCCGAGGTTGATCGGCGTGTGTTGCTATTGGTGCACCCGGCGGGTAAAACTTTCTGAAGCCGTGTCCGCGGTTATGGGCGACTTGGCACTGTATCTCGATCATGACAACTATAACTAAAGTAGTGCTATAAATGTGACTTTATAATGACTAGTAATCAGCTTCACTATAATGGAATGGCTAAATAAAAGCCAACAATTGCTTGCTTGGGTCGTAAACTTGCGACCATTGTACGACTAGTAAGTATTGCAACTACAGCGAATGGCTAAATAAAAGTACCAACAAGCTTTGGGTTTGGGTTATCTCATGCTAAATGTATCGACTAGTAAGTGTTGCAACTTCTAGCGTAATGGTTAACTAAAAAGCATTGCCTTATTTTATCAGGATGACTATCTATACCTGACTAGTAATTAATGTAACGATAAGAATAAATAAAGCGCCAACCGTGTGAGTTCCTCGGTTGACTTCCTCGGCGGTGTCGAGGGGAAACACCGAGATGGGTTTGTTTGGTGATAGTATCGAGTTGGTTCGGATAGGTCCTTCTTACCCCTCTCGATCGCCGCGGTTGTATCGAGTCTCTATAGGTTGTTTAGTGCATGATGCGCTGCCGCTTGATCCGCCATACCTTTGTAGGCGAGTGGCGAATTCTAGTCTCGCGTGTCTTGGCCTCGATCTTGGCGCTCCTCTTTTCCTTTGCCCTTTGTGCACCCTTTTGTTTAAGCAGGTTTTGAGATCGGCGTTAGCGAGGTTACCCTTAGGCTTTGGGGCAGGGGTTGTGGGCGCCATTGGTTATTCTTGGGGCTCTTAGCCCCATTTGCATCTTGTCCGTGGCCGGACTCTATCATTCAAGGTGATTTGGATCTTTGATAATATATTTGTATTCTTGACTCATGGTGTCGCCGTTATATATGTATCATTACGGGTCCCATCGAGCGTTGGGCTGTAATGTTATTACTGCGTTTTCCACCCTTGCGCAAGTTACTGGTGAGCACCTTGAATCGTTTCTATCACGGGTTTTGGCGGGTTTCGCTAAAACTTGCATAGGATTCTCGAGGGTGTCTGAGTGCTCGAGCCCAGCGGTTGCGATACCCCAGTCCAGTCGACTAGGATAACCTAGCTAACGGCCGAAGTAGAGTTTAGGACGAAGTTAAAGGTAAGGCCACCTCTAACTTTCATGGAAGGAGTAAATTGCATCGATCCACCGTTCAATGTACATGAGCGAATGATAAGAGTAGTGGTATGGTCGCGACTCCATCCCGCACTCAAAGCATTACCATGTACACGAATAGACAGATTATGCAACCAACCCTCAGGATTCAGACTGAAGATCTCGACAAGCGAGGTTCGGATCAAAGGAGTGATGCAGACTCTGCATCGGATCTGGCGTAGATGATGTCGTCGCGTCGGAAAACACCGGAAGGCACGAACAAAAAAACAAAGAGAAGTCCACCCGACGAAGGATTCCTCGGATAGCACGAAGACCAGATGTGGCAACACCGTTATCATAGAAGGAAGAAACCCACGAAGGTGTGGCGGAAACCCAACCACGAGAATTCACGGACTCGAAGAGCGACGAGGCGGATTCAAAACACGTAGAGGTAAGAGGAATAGCGGAGGGTAAGGTAAAATCAGACGAATCGAACTATCCAACCGATTTTTAAAAATAGTTTTGACACTCTACTTGCCGTTAGCTAGGTTATCCTCTGAAATTTGGACTCGTGGGGTATCGCATGGCTGGGCTCGATACAACTCTGTATCACCCTCGAGAATCGGCCTATGCAAGTTTTATGAAACCCGCCAAAACCGTGATAGAAGCGATTGAAGGTGCCCACCAGGCACTTGCGTGCGGGTGGAAAACGAAGTAATAACATTACACAACAGTCCTCGATGGGACCCACAGAACAGATACATATATAACGGCGACTCCATGAGTCAAGAATACAAATATATTATCAAAGATCCAAATCACCTTGAAATGATAGAGCGTCCGACTACGGACAAGATGCAAATGGGGCTAAGAGCCCTGAAGAATAACCAATGGCGTCCACAACCACCGAGCCAAGCGGAAGGGTAACCCTATGGCGTCGATCTCAAAACCTGCTTAAACAAAGGGGTGCCGACAAAGGGCAAAGGAAAAGAGGGCGTCGATGCGAGCCAATGCAGCGAGACTAGAATTCGGCGGTCCTCGCCTACAAAGGTATGGTGGACTGAAGCGGCAGCGGCATCATGCACTAAACAACCTATAGAGACTCGATACAACTGGCGGCGATCAGAGAGGGGTAAGAAGGACCTATCCGGAACCAACCTGATACTATCACCAAACAAACCCATCCTGGTGTTTCCCCCTCGACACCGCTCGAGGAAGTCAACCGAGGAACTCACACAGTTGGCAGTTTTATTTATTCGGTTATCGTTACATTAATTACTAGTCAGGTATAGATAGTCATCCTGATAAAATAAGCAGTGGGCCGTTTTAGTTAACCATTCCGTTGTAGTTGCAACACTTACTAGTCAGATACAGTTAGCATGAGATGACCCCAAAACCCAGCAGTTGTTGGTACTTTTACTTAGCCATTCCGTTGTAGTGAAGCTGATTACTAGTCATATCGGATACAAGTCAATTTATAGCAATAAACTTTAGTTATAGTTGTCTATGATCGAACTTGCTCCAAATCGTCCATAACCGCGGACACGGCTTCTCGAAAAGATTTAACCTGCGGTGCAAAGTATCCACGAGCACTTGACCCTTTTGCGGATCGGTTAACATACACCCATCGGTATGGCGGGGCCTAAGTCACGGCGTTCGGATCCAAAGCAAGTACATGGGGCCACCCACCAAGTCGACACCCATAGCGGAGTCGGCGGTCTCCGAGACGGACTTAGGGTTTAGGTGGGCCAGCGGTGGCGGCAGATCCCAATCGGGACCGCCGACACCGCGAAAACGTGTCCGATCCTAGCGATGCAGTGTGCTCCTCGCACAAACGTAAATACATAAGTAGCATGGCATAAGTACAGGATAGTAAAACACCTCAAACTAGTTGTGGCCCCAAGACAATACTTTGAAATCGGTAATTATCAATGGGGGCCCATATCTCCCCACCGTGGTTAGCGCTCGATCTGGAACAGTGTCAAGAACTCGGGTCCCAGGGACACAAGTGGGCGTTCGGAACCAAATCTGACCTATCACCCACCGATGCCTCTGCTTAATTCAATTTTAGTTGTTAAGCAGGAATTAAAGTGAAACAATAATTAAAGCCATGATCAGCTCCAACGTCAACATGCGGCAATCCTCCAACAATTGTGGTACTTGACGACAAGCAAACCACTAGGGCAAGCGGGTAGGACACTCGGGTCCGACAATCTACCAAACAACGGTAATAGGATGTGTCCAAGGCTATATATGGATGCAAGGGATATCAGATGCGAAAACTAGAGCATCGCAACAGATAGCAAAGATCAACAGGAGGGAATAAATACTAGAAAAGTAAGATAGGTAGAAAGGGGGAGATGCTCGCCTGAAAACATTGCCGAAGGGTTCATCCGAAGATCGGGGCGAAGCTCACATCAACTCAACGACCTTATCCGCGAAGAAGCAAAACACTAGAAGAAACACCGGATGCACTATTTAATACAACGACAGAAGATCGGCATGATGCATGTATGATGCATGGCATGGCAAGGTGCGATGCACTTAGGTCAAATTAAGCGGAACCGGGGTCCCGACAATTAATTAGATGGTTCGAGTTATTTAACTAGCCCGCAATTTAAATGTTGTTTTAACAAGGCAAGATTATAGTGTTGGTTCGCTACACAAGTTTAAATGAGGCCGATATGAGACTAGATTTGCCCGCATATGGCCCCATATCTAATTATTAGGTGAATCGGCATAAGGCCCCCAAACCACATGATATGCATGCGAGATGATAATTAAATATGCAACAATTGATATCATTTATAAAAATAGAATTATCGAGGAAAAGGTCGCACATTAGGGGTCCCACGGTCTTGGGGATTCGGGGTTCGGGGTTGACAGTCCGAGGTTGACAGTTCGGTCGGCGGTATCGTTCGAGGTTATCGGGGTAGCTTGGCGTTCCGAGGTCTTGGTCATGTCGTGGTCATGTCGTCTCATGGGGACCTTGGCGTTCGGGAGGGAGTACTTGTCGTATCCGCATCGGACCTTAGCGGTCGGTTAGGTCTCCGGATCCACACGGTCTTAGCGTCGTCTTCGTGTCGATGCGAACTTGTCGTTTCGAGGTTTCTCCGAGACCGTGATGCGTCCGTGGTAGATCTTGGGGGTACCGTGCTCTTCCGGGTTCCGTGAAGACGAGCTTGTCGACCACTGGTTCGGGTAAGCGATCTTCTTGTCCATGTAGGGAACTTGAGGTCTCTCGCTCCGATCGTCGTGTCGGTGTTGACCTTGTCTTGGAGGCGGTACCCACCGCATCAAAGGCCACCACAACATCTATGCGGGTTGACTTCATGGTACCACCTCACCACACACAAACTAAACCTGGTTTGAGCCACTTCACATCACACCTGCGGATACGGGGCACGCAGCGGGCCGAATCGGAAGCGCGGGCGGTTGTCGTCCCGAGGCCTGTGCCGCAGCGGGGCGAGGATGTCGTCGGCGTCGGCCGCTGCAGAGGATCCCAGCCGAGGACCCGAAAGCAGCGAGAGGAGAGGCGGGCACCGGCGGCTCTGGCGAGGGCAACTGAGCAGGTGGCAGCACCTGAGCCGCGAGCTGACTCAGCCGAGGCGGACGGCAGAGGCGGCTTGGCCAGGCGGGTGGGGCGTCGGCGGGGCGGTGGCGGGCGCGGCGCTGGCCGGCTGGCGGGAGGCGGTTGGCGCGGTGGGCGTGGCGGCGAAGCTGCTCAGGAGGAGGCAGGGGAGGCGGGTCAGCGGAGCTCAGAGGGCGGCAGGGGCGCAGTCTTGAGTTGGTGGAGAGGCAAGGGGCGGCGCGGCTCGAGAGGCCAGGCGGCGCAGACCACAGGGGAGAGGTCGGCGATAGAGGTGGGGCGGGAGAGGAAGGAGGAGGCCGTGGACAGTGGGGCGGCAAGACACCGGCAGGAGGCGGCCTTCGGCCGGGTCGAGTCAGTGGCGGCGGGCAGGCGAGGTGGGAAGCTGACCACGGGCGGTCTTGAGGTGGGAGGCGAGGGAGGAGGAGAGGAGGGAGCAAAGGGTCCAAGGCCCGAGGTGGGGCGAGGGAGTGAGAGGTGGGGAGTCGATCGGTGTGTGGTTGAGTGGGTTGGCGTGTGGGCTTGGTGGGGTGTGGGTGGTGGGAGGAGAGGGAGTGGGTTAGGATTAGGTAAGGTGGGTTTGATAGGCTAGAGGGGAGAGGTGGCGTGGCCTTGAGGTTGGCGGAGTGATGTGGCCAGAGGGATGGGTAGATAGGTGGGTAACTGTAGGATTTAAAGGGTGGACCGTTTGTAATTTTCCTGGGGTGGTCGTTCGGGTCATTCGGCCCGTTTGACTGCCCCCACTAATTAATAAATATTTTTATTTAATTTAAAAGCACCTTTTGCAGACCGATAGCGTTCAAACAAAAATAATCCGGAGACCGGGCTTTGCATTTGAATTAAGATGGGGCGTTTGGGAAACAAATCGGGCGTTGCGAAAATAGTTTTTATGCAAACAATGCATGATGATGACGATGCAATGCACAAATTCAACGCGATTTTCTAGTAGTGGTTTTGCGGGATGCCACACCCTCCTTCTCTCACCGCCGCCTGCCACCCTATCCGAAGTGCCCTCTCGACATCTCCAAGTCGCCCGCACCCGGCTAGCCTTGTCTCTACCTCAGCGTTGCGCCACCAATGCCTGCAGACGCCAGTGGCGTCCCCGACGCCTCCTCGAGCTCACCTGCTAGTCTTGTTCAGAGTGGCCGCTCGAGACTCACGTCTGGCGCCCCGCCTCGACCACAACACATGGGCAAGTTATTCGAACTCAGGAGACAAACAACAAGTTCGTTGGTTGCAAGATTTACATGGAGCCAAATATTAGTGACACCGACCATATCTGAAGACCACACCATATTTCGACAAGATCCACAACGACACTCGAGAAGTACAAGACCGATCCGATGTCACCCAAGTTCTTCCTCCGGACCCATCAAGATCTCGTCACAAACCCTCGCCTCCCACGGAACAAGAACGCCGAACGCCAAGGTCGTTACGACGGATCGACATGAACTTCCCCTGACGCCATGACCTCCTTCAAGGATCCGATCGAGACCACGAACCGATCTAGAGCGCCAAGGCCTTCGCATGGAGTCGGCAAGATCATCCGAAACACCAAGATCAATCGCGGGCCCGACAAGATCGACACCAACGGCGAATCCGATGCCCGCTGCGGACCAAGTACTTCCTCCGGAGCCAAGATCTACTCCGCTGTCAAGAACGTTTAGTCGAACCACGAACCGAGCCCTAACCCGAACCCCCGGAACCAAGATCGCCGAACCCTAATGTGTGGCCCCTTTCTCGAACCCTATTTTTATAAATGAAATATATAAATTGTTGCATATTAAAATGGTCACGCTCGCATCATATCATGTGGTTTGGGGGCCTTATGCCGGTTCACCATATAATTAAATATGGGGCCCATATGCGGGCAAATCCAGTCGTATATTGGTCCCATTTAAATTTGTGTAGCGAACCGGTGCTATTATTTTGCCTTGTTAAGACAACATTTAATTTGCGGGGTAGATAAATAACATGAACCACCTAATTAATTGTCGGGACCCCCGGTTCCGCTTAATATGACCTAATTGCATTGCACCTTTGCCATGTCATGCATCATACATGCATCATGCCCGATATTTTGCCGTAGTATTAAATGGTGCATCCGGTGTTTCTTCTAGTGTTTTGCTTTTTCGCGGATAAGGCCGTTGAGTTGATGTGAGCTTCGCCCCGATATTCGGTTGAACCTTCGACAATGTTTTTAGGCGAGCATCTCCCCCCTTTCTACCCATCTTACTTTTATAGTATTTATTCCCTCATGTTGATCTATTGCTATCTGTGTTGCGTTGCTCTAGTTTTCGTACCCATGATATCCCTTGCAGCCTTATATTGCCTTGGACACATCCTATTACCTGTTGATTGGTAGATAGTTGGACCTGCGCGTCGTAGTCGTTTGCTCAAGTGCTGTTGCGTGTCGTCCAGTGCCACAGTTGTTGGAGTATTGCCGCATGTTTAATGTTGGAGATGACCATGGCTTTACTTTTCGTTCACTTTAATTCCTGTTTAACAACTAAAATTGAAGTAAATGGCAGGCATCGGTGGGTGAAAGATAATATTTGGTTTCACGCCCGCCACTTGTGTCCGTAGGACCCAGTACTTGATACATTCCTTGATTTATCGCTATCCACATCCGGAGGATTATGGGACTGAGCGAGCTTGATTCGGTCTTATTTCTTGGGGCCACAAACTAGTTTGAGGTTTTATTTACGATCTGTACTTATGCCATACTCGATTTATTTACGATTGTGCGAGGAGCACTGTCTTTATTTAGGTAGCGGAATGTTTTCGCGGTATCGACAAGCCAGTTTGGGTTCCCGTTACAACCATTGTCGCAAACCTTGAGTCCGTCCTGGTCGGTGGCCGTTATGGTCTACTCAATGGGTGGCCCTCAAATATTCAATCCTGTGATTGCTTTGTCGTGAAGGCCTCGTTGGGTTTTGATTTGGTTTTCCGAGGTTGATCGAGCGTGTGTTGCTATTGGTGCACCGGGTAAAACTTTACGAAAGCCGTGTCCGCGGTTATGGACGACTTGGAGCACGATATCTCGATCATAGACAACTATAACTAAAGTAGTGCTATAAATGTGACTTTATAATGACTAGTAATCACTTCACTATAATGGAATGGCTAAATAAAACAACAATTGCTTGCTTGGTCGTGGAAAACGCTTGCGACCATTGTACTGACTAGTAGTATTGCAACTTCTAGTGAATGGCTAAATAAAAGTACCAACAATACTTGGGTTTTGGGTTATCTCCTGCTAATTGTATCGACTAGTAAGTGTTGCAACTTCTATGAATGGTTAATAAAATGGCCTTTGCTTATTTTATCGGGATGATTATCTATACCGACTAGTAATTGCGCAACGATAATTGAATAAATAAATCGCCAGTGTGAGTTCCTCGGTTGACTTCCTCGTTGGTCTCGAGGGAAACACCGTGATGGGTTTGTTTGGTGTGCATCAGGTTGGTTCGAATAGGTCCTTCTTACCCCTCTCTAATAGCCGCCCTTGTATCGAGTCTCTATAGGTTGTTTAGTGCATGCCGCCTTGATCCACCATACCTATGTAGGCGAATGGCCGAATTCTAGCCTCGCTGTGTACTAGCCTCGATCTTGGCCTCCTCTTTCCTTTGCCCTTTGTCGGCACCCTTTTGTTTAGCAGGTTTTGAGATCGGCGCGTTAGCAGGGTTACCCTTCCGGCCAGGCAGGGAGTTATGAGCCATTGGTTATTCTTGGGGCTCTTGCCCCATTTGCATCTTGTCCGTAGTGGGACGTTGTCGTTCTTTACCTGATTTGGATCTTTGTATCAGATATCTATTCTTAACTCTTTGAGTTCTGTATATATATGTCATTACATGGGTCCCATCAAGGACTGTTGTCTAATGTTATTTCGTTTTCCACTCCGAAAGTGCTGGTGGGCACCTTTGAATCGTTTCTGCTCGGGTTTGGCGGGTTTCGCTAAAACTTGCATAGGGTCGAGGAGTTCTGATGTTACCCCCAGCCCAATGCGTCAGGGCACTCCCTCATAGGCCCATGCCCCATCACGGAAGGTGGGGCACGTTGAATCCCTCCGGAAGGTTCTAGAAGCTTCCAAAGACAATACCGATTAACCAGAACAATTCAACTCCAAAAACTGCCTTTGCCTTATATGAATCTTATTCTCGGACCACTCCGGAACCTCTCGTGATGTCTCGGATCCCATCCGAGACTCGAACAAAAACTCATAAACCAATTATCCAATCTATCCTGGCGTCGAGACACGTTAAGTGTGTGACCCTTCGAGTTCGAGAATATGCGCGATCTTCTATCAATAATCAACGGCCGGGTGAAACCCATATTGACTCCACATTCATCGATGATCATATCGGATGAACCATGATGCCAGGATTCAATCAATCCCATATATATATTCCCTTTGTCCGCGATATTTTACTTGCGAGATTTGATCGTCGATGCATCATACCTAGTTCAATCTCGTTCACAAAGAAGTACTTTACTCGTTCCATAAGCGATATCACTTGTGATTAACTCCTTAACCACATGCTTGCCGATGTTGATATCGAATTCCGAGTGGGCCCGAAGTATATCTCTCCGACTTGGGAGGGACAAATCCCATCTCGATACATCTGACCCAGATACTTTCCGATCACCTGAGAGACACCTTTATGATCACCCTCTCATAGGATGACGTTTGATGACCTCAAAGCTTTCTTCCGATACCAGGGAGTTGTATTATCTCATGGTCTAAGGAATACAATATTTGACATAAGAAAAGCTTCGCAAAGATGAACACGATGACACGATCTAATTGCTTCGCTTAGTTTGGGTCTGTCCATCATATTATTCTCCCAATGATGTGATCTCATTATTAATCGACAACTCATGTCCATGGTTAGGAAAACTTAACCATCATTAATCAATGATCTAGTCCATAGAGGCGTACTAGGGACACGGTGTTGTTCACAAACCACACAAGTATTAAAGTTTCCGCTTAATACAATTCTATCATGGAATATAAACATTATCATGAATGGGGAATTATAATAATAATATCTTTATTATTGCCTCTAGGGCATAATTCCATGATCTCCACTTGCACTAGAGTCAACAATCTAGTTTACATTTGGCAACAATCTCACACCCATGGTGCCGAGGTCTTGATCATATTTTACACGTGGAAGAGGTTTAGTCATGGATCTGCGACATTCGGATCTGTATGCACTTACGATCTTCGTGATCTCCGTCGCTATATAATCTCGGATTATATGAAACTTTGAGTTGATATGCTTGGTCTTTGGATGATATCTTGGTTCCTTAGCGAGT